>CM065699.1:5373246-5378246 GCA_017654935.2 Phymorhynchus buccinoides | reverse complement strand
TGTGTGTGTGTGTGCGTGCGTGCACCCACCCCCCCCCCTCCGCAACAAAAAAATAAATAAAATAAAGGTGGCGCTACATTTGCAGCGATACGCTCTCCGGGTGGGAGCAACCCGTATTTCACAGAGATAAGTTTCTGTGATTAGAATATAAAAAAGGAGGAAAGTTTTGATTGCGCACTGATAACAAAAATGTAATGTTGCTGCGCCCGATCGAGAATGAGCGACATGGAAAGAGGGCGAGTTTCGCGTTGCTGATGGTCAAAATACACTTTGTTATTTTTCACTCCTTTCTCATGGCAACACAGTCTTATGCCATTAAAGGTGTTACTACCGCATTCAATGCGTTGCCACGGGGAAAGACTGACAAATAAACAACGCGTGTTTTTACCTGAAGAAATGCCTCCTAATGAAACGCATAACATTATCAGTCACGGATAATGAATATTATGAACGCCACCTGATTTCAAGGGCTTATGATGATAACTCCACCTAAAAAGCGAGGCTAGAATGTACCCCTCTCTCCCCTTCAAAAAACACAAAAAAGGGCTAAGCATCAATTAAACGACGTGGTTGTGATGAAGATGATGTTGTTGGCCCGCTGGAGGGTCGACTCGACTCGACAGGCTGTGAGAAGCCATCTTGTCGAAGGGAGGCCATCGGTCATCGTTGGGGACATGAGAGTTGTCCTTCTTTATCACTCCATGGCGCCCTCTGTCCATGCATCAAGGGAGGCTACTTGCTCGTGGCGTTTTGTGGGGGCAAGATGTTTCGATTCTGTCCCCTTGATTGCTTGTCGGCGTCAAACGGTTTTTAGAACTTGACTACCCCTATTGATTTTTAACAGACTGACAGACAGACAAACACACAGATGCACGCATGCACGCACGCACGCGCACACGCACATACACACACATACACACACACACACGCGCACGCACACACACACACACACACGCGCGCGCGCACGCACACGCACACGCACGCACACGCACGCACACGCACGCACACACACACACACACACACACACACACACACACACACAGGGGAGGGGGAAAGCGGAAGCAGTGAGCCATGTAAGATGCGGTTTTGATCTGCCCAAATTGGGACAAGGCGTCGGCTGCTCTTGTATCGGCCCAGGAAAACCAACGACACCGGACAAACTGAACAACAATGAAGAGGGGGAGGAGGGGAGGGGAGGGGAGGGGGGGGGGGGAGTAGGAGAGGGGAGGGGGGAGAGAACAAGATGGCATCAAACCGCATCTGTTCGGTCGGCATCTCGGACAAGTGTCGCACACAAACCGTTAGTAGGAGAGAGGGTGACAGACGGTATCAAGAGATTTGTCCGCAAGAAGAAATACGCATTTTCATATAGGCATCATCTTACACGTTCACGTGAATAACAAAGATAAGTTGTTAACTAGGGCTACTCTGTGGTATAAATTTCCGAAATCGATCAGTGTGATTACTACGCAAAAAGCTTTCAAACTACAAAGATTAAAGACACACTGACGCACCACGATTAAGTCCCTTGGGTTTTTGTCTGGGTAGCTGTGATCCACATACAAATGTCCCCAACTTCAAAGTGAGGCTGCTCTTTAAAATGTTGTTTCGTTTTCAATGTGGGGACATTTGTATGGGAGTCGAACCTGGTTTCAAACAAGATTTCTTACCAGCTATAAGAGGGAAAACACGTGAAACCCGTGATTTTGAAACGTGATCTGGTGGGTCTTTAAGCAGTGCCTTGTTTTGTACGTACAAGAACATGAACGTAGCCACATAAATTGAATTTTGCAATCAATTATAATACTTACATCTACTTCAAAGACCCCGCACGTCACGTGTCACATTCCCTCTTATGCTAGGAACATTTCTTAAGATTCCTTACTAGCAATAAGAGGGAAACACGTGAAAACCGTGATTTGACACGTGACGTGCAGGGCCTTTAATGTGTACCCGTAATTTAATCATTTGGACGCCAAATTTCCTCACATTTATACGACAGAGGTTCCTGATAGCGACAAACCAAACGGGCAAAACTCAAACTGCCATAAATGGCTCAAACAACGCCCTCTGTTTGGCTACACTTCCATACCCTTCCACCCCTAACCTCCCTCAACCCCACCTCTCCCCTCCCCCGTCTTCCTCTCTCTTTCCTCCCTCCTCTTCCCAGCGCCAACTGTGCCTTGTGGCGCATCTCAATTGCGCCTATTTCAATCACCCCTATACTCAATTGGGCCTGTGTCAACAGACGATTTTAGGGGGGGGGGGGGGGGGGGGACTAGGGGAGAGCACTTCGTGAAAATAAGAGTTGATTACCTCGACTTACTCGGTCAAAACCATAGCAACCACGGCGGCATGGCGTCGAAGCTTGAAACCGCAGGATGCGAGTCAGCGACTTGCAAACATTTTTGTTTTAGAAAAATGAGGGGCGGCCAGTATACACAAACTAATAAAACTTGCAAAATGTGACGTAAAAAAATGAATGACATCAATTTTAGAATGACGCATGGTGTTCTAAGTAAGTCTACTAAAACACACGAGGCGAGGGCTGGTGATCTACCTGATGGTAGAGTAACTTCCCCTTTTTGACCGATTGAATTAGGCAAGATCATTCCCACACACCATCCAATTACTCCCCTAATTATATAAGAACAATTCCTATTGCACCCGTTGTAATCATTAATAGCACCCGTTGTAGACATCAATAGCGCCCCTTGTAGACATCAATAGCGCCCCTTGTAGACATCAATAGCGCCCCTTGTAGACATCAATAGCGCCCCTTGTAGACATCAATAGCGCCCCTTCTAGACATCAATAGCGCCTCTTGTAGACATCAATAGCGCCCCTTGTAGACATCAATAGCGCCCCTTGTAGACATCAATAGCGCCCCTTGTGGACATCAATAGCGCCCCTTGTAGACATCAATAGCGCCCCTTGTAGACATCAATAGCGCCCCTTGTGGACATCAATAGCGCCCCTTGTAGACATCAATAGCGCCCCTTGTGGACATCAATAGCGCCCCTTGTAGACATCAATAGCGCCCCTTGTAGACATCAATAGCGCCCCTTGTAGACATCAATAGCGCCCCTTGTAGACATCAATAGCGCCCCTTGTACATCAATAGCATCAATAGCGCCCGTTGTAGACATCAATAGCGCCCCTTGTAGACATCAATAGCGCCCCTTGTAAACATCAATAGCGCCCCTTGTAGACATCAATAGCGCCCCTTGTAAACATCAATAGCGCCCCTTGTAGACATCAATAGCGCCCCTTGTAGGACATCAATAGCGCCCCTTGTAGACATCAATAGCGCCCCTTGTAGGACATCAATAGCGCCATCTTGTTGTAGACATCAATAGCGCCCCTTGTAGACATCAATAGCGCCCCTTGTAGACATCAATAGCGCCCCTTGTAGACATCAATAGCGCCCCTTGTAGACATCAATAGCGCCCCTTGTAGACATCAATAGCGCCCCTTGTAGACATCAATAGCGCCCCTTGTAGACATCAATAGCGCCCCTTGTAGACATCAATAGCGCCCCTTGTAGAATAGCGCATCATCAATAGCGCCCCTTGTAGATCACAGACATCAATAGCGCATCAATAGCCCCCTTGTAGACATCAATAGCGCCCCTTGTAGACATCAATAGCGCCCCTTGTAGACATCAATAGCGCCCCTTGTAGACATCAATAGCGCCCCTTGTAAACATCAATAGCGCCCCTTGTAGACATCAATAGCGCCCCTTGTAGACATCAATAGCGCCCCTTGTAGACATCAATAGCGCCCCTTGTAGACATCAATAGCGCCCCTTGTGGACATCAATAGCGCCCCTTGTAGACATCAATAGCGCCCCTTGTAGACATCAATAGCGCCCCTTGTAGACATCAATAGCGCCCGTTGTAGACATCAATAGCGCCCCTTGTGGACATCAATAGCGCCCCTTGTAGACATCAATAGCGCCCCTTGTGGACATCAATAGCGCCCCTTGTAGACATCAATAGCGCCCCTTGTAGACATCAATAGCGCCCCTTGTGGACATCAATAGCGCCCCTTGTGGACATCAATAGCGCCCCTTGTAGACATCAATAGCGCCCCTTGTAGACATCAATAGCGCCCCTTGTAGACATCAATAGCGCCCCTTGTAGACATCAATAGCGCCCCTTGTAGACATCAATAGCGCCCCTTGTAGACATCAATAGCGCCCCTTGTAGACATCAATAGCGCCCCTTGTAGACATCAATAGCGCCCCTTGTAGACATCAATAGCGCCCCTTGTGGACATCAATAGCGCCCCTTGTGGACATCAATAGCGCCCCTTGTAGGAGCGCCACTTGTGGACATCAATAGCGCCCCTTGTAGACATCAATAGCGCCACTTGTGGACATCAATAGCGCCACTTGTGGACATCAATAGCGCCCCTTGTAGACATCAATAGCGCCCCTTGTGGACATCAATAGCGCCCCTTGTAGACATCAATAGCGCCCCTTGTAGACATCAATAGCGCCCCTTGTAGACATCAATAGCGCCACTTGTGGACATCAATAGCGCCCCTTGTAGACATCAATAGCGCCCCTTGTAGACATCAATAGCGCCACTTGTGGACATCAATAGCGCCCCTTGTAGACATCAATAGCGCCACTTGTGGACATCAATAGCGCCCCTTGTAGACATCAATAGCGCCCCTTGTGGACATCAATAGCGCCCCTTGTAGACATCAATAGCGCCCCTTGTAGGCATCAATAGCGCCCCTTGTGGACATCAATAGCGCCCCTTGTAGACATCAATAGCGCCCCTTGTAGACATCAATAGCGCCCCTTGTAGACATCAATAGCGCCCCTTGTAGTCATCAATAGCGCCCCTTGTAGACATCAATAGCGCCCCTTGTGGACATCAATAGCACATGTTAAAATGGTTGAATCTGGTTCGTAAGCAAACTTGACATGTTGGAAATTATGCATAAATTGAGATGTTCAATAGTTGTGGCCACTGCAACTAGCGCC
>CM065699.1:5343246-5355746 GCA_017654935.2 Phymorhynchus buccinoides | reverse complement strand
AGAACATTTGGTCAAAGATGTTTTACCAGTCTTAGATTCAAACTTGAAAGATTTGAGCTATCAAAACTGTGTCACCTTTTTCTGGAATAATATCCAATTCCATACTGAATATATAAACTAGGGCAGAATAATATAATAACAGGCAGTTACTGTAACATACGTATTTCATAGTATTAAAGTACTTTAACTGCATTAGATGTTTTTCTGAAAAACTGGAAAATAAATGAGGTATTATTCTTTCAAATTATTGCGTACATAAGAGATCCATTTTACACTCATATTAAACTATTTGTAACTTATTTAGTATTTGCATTTATACAACCATGTAAATTAGAACTATTGCGTACATAAGAGATCCATTTTGCACTCTAATTAAACTATTAATGTAAGCTTATAGGTCTTCTTTAATATTTACGTCTCTACAACCATGTAAGTAAGTTCTTTTCCCCAACATTGTTCTTTTTCTATACTTTGACACATACGAAGAAAAGAAGCAAATTTAGGCGTAGCAGAAAACTACAAATTTCCTCTAATACGACCCCCCTTCTCGATACCCTCTCAGGCTCCTAAATTTCCGTATTTTCCTCCAATCCCCCATCCTCTCCCTGTGCTCGCTCTGTGGCCATCTATTTACGGAGTGGGCGGGGATTGATGGTGTGTTTATGTCCCCTGATCATAGGTTAGACCTGTTGAATGGGGGACAACTCCAGATGACTCCTGGACCTCGTGACACGAGTGATGACGCCCTCGCCTTTTGTGGACTGCTAGTTTAGGGGCTGTTTAGTGTTTAACTCCTTCACTCCTTCTCTTCCTCGTCCTTCTTCTTCTTCTTCTTCTTCTTCTTTCTTCTTCTTTTCCTCCTCCCCCTCTTCCTTCTTCTATTCCTCCTCCTTCGATCTTCCTCTAATCTTCTTCTTATTATTATTCTAATCTCTACTTCTTCCACAACATTGTGCACTTATGTTGGCTTAGTGTGTGTGTGTGTGTGTGTGTGTGTGTGTGCGTGCGCGCGAGCGCGCGTGCGTGTGCGTGTGCGTGTGTGTTGTGTCATTGAAGTGTGGCGTGGTGACTGAACCTTGCGATTGCGGGATTGGGGTTCATGTTTCGTTTGGATGGACACAAACAGGGGGGAAACGGACTGTCAGAAAGGAAGACAGACAGACGGACAGACAAGGAACAACCTGTTTTTTTTAATGCATTCGTCACCTGTTTCTCTTCTCAAACATCTCCTTACTATAAGCTTAAAAGGATTTTTTTTTTATCAGAAAACAAACAAAACCCCACTGACACAGAACACAATCCGGATTGAACACGTGATTAGCCAACTTAAAGTCGGGCTGCTCTCGTGTTGATAGGGCAGGCGTGGCTGTACGGGCATCTCTGGATCCCATCAGCACCTTCGGGTGTTTCTTTTTTCCCCCCTATTCATTGAGAATCAAATGTTAGGGAAATATGGGTCGTAAATGCTTTCAGAGTTGCCAAGTAGTTGTCGCAATAATCTACACGAGGCAATGTTAGCGCCTGGGAAGTGTTTAACGCTACAACGCATTAGACATGGGCAGTGTTGAGCATAGCGTAGGCTTAGTGTGACAATTTCAGATAGGGTAATTGTGCTTTTTTTTGTCCCCGAGCGAAGCTGGGGGACGATTGTGTTTGTCTGTGTCCGTCCGTCCGCCCGTCTTTATGGGGACATCCCGTTTCGCCCTGTTCTATTTCGTCCTTACCCATTTCGCCCTGTTTTGCCCCAACAATTACGGCAGTGTCTTTTCGCCCTGTATCGTTTCGCCCTGTTCCCATTTTGCCCCGCCTCTCTCTAAGATTCAGCACAGTTCAATAGAGGTGATTATTAATTAAATGTATTGATAAAAGGTATGCTTTCAAATTTAAGAACTTCACAATATAAATTAAATTATCACTCTGTCCTCATGAAATATGGTTTCGCAGGAGCTCATCAATGCTAAAATGTATTGATATTGACTTGCCCCGGAGCAGCGAATTCGTTGGAGCCCCAGTACATGTCAATAATCACACATACGCACAGCAGATGAACTTTAAAGGAAGAAAACAATAGGAACACATGAAAACACATTGGGATAGCAAATCAAACTGTTCAGTTTAGGCCTGTTTTTCCACGAGAGATAGACAACAATTCATGGTGAACGCGAGAGACAGGGCTGAATGGGAACAGAGGCGAAAGGCGACATGGCGAAATGACATGGGTTGTCAGGGCAAAACGGCACTGCCACTGCGGGATTCATGAAGTTTCGTTTCGTACGGGGAAAAAACACAGGGCGAAACGGTACCTACCCGTCTTTATATCGCGTTTTCTCGAAATCCGTTTTTTTCTATTCATCTTAATTTTTGTATACAAGTTTCAATCGTTTTAGTTATATTTCCAGGTCAAGGTCACGCCGATTACGGGGTTCGAACCTCAGATCACCCAATAGTCAATATCTTAACCGAGTTTTGAACATATTTCAATGCAGTTGTTTTTTCAGAACGTTTTCCCACGAAAGTGCTGTACTATTGTTTAACAATTTCTTACCTTTGATTTCTCTGTCTGTCCGCACGTCCGTGTATCCGTGCATCCGATTTACAGGGTTCGAACCCCAAGCCTCTATCTCGTGAACTGCTGAACGGAATCGCTTCAAATTGTACATGGTAGGGCATCACTGCGTGTCCTTGACCTTACCTAGATACCCATGTGAGGGGACTTTGCACACGATCAGGTTCAGCCTTGTTATTAATTAAGCATAAGTCGCGTGAGCATTAATTTGTTTTGTGAGCAAGCAGTCGGTATCTAAGTGTTCGATGCATCTTGTCAAGGAATAATTGTGTCGGGAGAGGGGGGGGGGGGGGGGGGGGGTGCTAGGCATTAGGTTGGTATTTTTGTTTTTCGTTTGTTTAGTTATTGTTGTTGTTTTTGCCTTAGTTTGATGCTTCTTTGCGTTGTTGGTATTGTGTCCATTGACGAGAGAGAGAGAGAGAGAGAGAGAGAGAGAGAGAGAGAGAGAGAGAGAGAGAGAGAGAGAGAGAGAGAGAGAGAGAGAGAGAGAGAGAGAGAGAGAGTATACGAGAATACGTATACGAGAATGCGAGAATACGAATACGAATATTTTATTGAGGGTAAAAAGGATAAGCTACAATAGCTTCTTTGCACCTTGTCCTCAAGAGAGAGAGAGAGAGAGAGAGAGAGAGAGAGAGAGAGAGAGAGAGAGAGAGAGAGAGAGAGAGAGAGAGAGAGAGAGAGAGAGAGAGAGAGAGAGAGAGAGAGAGAGAGAGAGAGAGAGAGAGAGGGGGAGAGGGGGGGGGCATTCATTGTCAATCATTGACGCTAAATAACAGACCGATGGCGACAGAGAACTGGAAGATTTAAAGGGCCAAAGAGACAGACAGACAGACAGACAGACAGGCAGACAGAGAAACAGACAGACAGACAGAAGAGCAGACAGGAACCAGTTGTGAGAGAAAATCTGCATAAAATACCAGAGATGACAGGACAATAACCCAGTTCACTCCCTTGAGCGGTTCAAGACGTCACAACCCACGTGATCACCACGCGCGGAACGTCATCATGGGAAAATGATAGTGATTGGCCACTTCCAGCCAGGCTGCTTGGCGGCAGTTTGCCCCCCTCCCCCTCCCTCCTTGCCATACCCGATTCCTTCCCTTCCCTCCCTCCCTCCCCCCATATCCGATCTGTCCCCCTGCCATTCAATTTCTTACTACCAGCCCATTACCTCAATCCAATCATCAACACTCGTGTGGATAGGGCCATCCCATCAGCTCTCTCTCTCTCTCTCTCTCTCTCTCTCTCTCTCTCTCTCTCTCTCTCTCTCTCTCTCTCTCTCTCTCTCTCTCTCTCTCTCTCTCTCTCTCTCTCTCTCTCTCTCTCTCTCTCTCTCTCTCTCTCTCTCTCTCTCTCTCTCTCTCTCTAAACAAAGTATGTATCATTATGATTATATCATTACACTGTATAAATAAAATGTATTTCGTTTCCCTGTCTCTCTCTTGTTGTATGTAGTGTGTGTGTGAGGGTGGGGTGGGGGTGCTTCTTTCCACTATTTTCTTCATTTCTTGATTGTTAATATACACTAGCGCAACGCCTAGTACTGGCAATGCACCGTACTGGTAACGCCACGTAGTGGTAACGCTGAGTACTGGTTTCGCCGGTTCCGCGAAATATTATTATTACTTTTGTCTCTCTCCCTCCTTCCATCTTCTTCACTCATCCCGTTCTACTACCCCCCGCACCTTACTGAGTACAGCAAATTTGAAGCGATTCGGTTAAGAAAAGGCGGAGTTATAAGGCCCCGTTTCCCGTTGGTGCTGCTCTGAGAGTGATGCGCTCTCCCTAGTAACGGTAACGCCTAGTAACGGTAACGCCAAGTACTGGTAACGCTGAGTACAGCAAATTTGAAGCGATTCGGTTAAGAAACGGCGGAGTTATAAGGCCCTGTTTCCCGTTGGCGCTGCTCTGAGAGTGACGCGCTCTCCCGATTCTCTTCAAATTTGCTGCCAGGCTTTGCCCGGGCCATAGCAAGCCTGACAGCAAATTGGAAGCGATTCGGTTTAGAAACGGCGGAGTTATTCGTGAAAAGGTGAAGCGGCGTATAGCGCGCGCGTTTCTAAACCGATTCGCTTCCGTTTTGGCACACCGATAGTCACCATCTCCGGTCATCTACCTGCCAAATGTGAAGGCAATCGGTCCAGAAATGCCGGAGATACAGGCGCCGAGAGTCGGGCGGATACGCGTTTCGCGCATTTGCCAAACCGCGCAAATGACACGGCCGCCTCGGTTGCCGTTGCCATCGCCCCGTCAGGGCTCACAGCAAATTTGAAGTGATTCGGTCATAAAACGGCGGAGTTATAAGGCCCGTTTTGTGTTTCAGACACACGGACACTTGGCTTTTTATTATATGACTAGCACAACGCCGAGTACCAGGAACGCCTAGTAACGGTAACGCCTAGTAACGGTAATGCCAAGTACTGGTAACGCAGACAGACAGACACACACACGGACACTTGACTTTTTACTATATGATTCACATGACGCTAAGTTTTAAGACCATATTTAATTAATATTAGCTTGCTTTTTCTTTTTTATGTGTTTGTTTATGTTAACGGCAAGTATGAAAAAGTGCTACCCCATGCCAATACTTTTACCGTTGTAAAATAAAGGTTCGTTTCATTTCATTTCATTTCTCTCTCTCTGTGTATGAATACAATTTCGTTCGTTCTCTCTCTCTCTCTCTCTCTCTCTCTCTCTCTCTCTCTCTCTCTCTCTCTCTCTCTCTCTCTCTCTCTCTCTCTCTCTCTCATTCTCCGTGCTCATCTTCACTCCTCCTCAAGTCTCGTGACACGTCGCGCGACAGCCGTGACAGGAAATGAACACGTGGCGGACATCATCCGATCGTCTGCGCATGTCATGATCCGGGCGTCTGTCGTGGGCGCCATGTCATGGTGCGGGATTAATGTTTTGAAGAGTCGGGGGCTGCTCTTTTGCACTAAAGTGTTCATGGACATACGAAGCTGATGATGAAAAAGAAGGTTTTTGTCAATGTAAAGAAATGGCAGATGGAATAAAAGAAGGATAACGAGAAGGAGAATCTTAGAAGAAGACACTCTTTATGAAGAATGTGTGTGTGTGTGTGTGTGTGTGTGTGTGTGTGTGTGTGTGTGTGTGTGTGAGAGAGAGAGAGAGAGAGAGAGAGAGAGAGAGAGAGAGAGAGAGAGAGAGAGAGAGAGAGAGAGAGAGAGAGAGAGAGAGAGAGAGAGAGAGAGAGAGAGAGAGAGAGAGAGAACACAGAGAGAGAGAGAGAGATGGAGAGAGAGAGAGAATGAATGAATAACTTTTATTTTCTGAGATAATAGAGTAAGTATAAATACTTTTTTTCATCCAGTCCTCACAAAACAAAAAAGAGAAATAATTCAATAAATAAGAAAGGCATGCAAAGCAGAGAGAAACGAACACACATTATCATCAAAGCAGGCACATTATCAATATAAACAGACACATAATAAATTCAGCATTATTCATACATACTTAAGAGAGAGAGAGAGAGAGAGAGAGAGAGAGAGAGAGAGAGAGAGAGAGAGAGAGAGAGAGAGAGAGAGAGAGAAAGAGAGAGAGAGAGAGAGAGAGAGAGAGAGAGAGAGAGAGAGACAGACAGAGACAGAGAGAGAGAGAAAGATCGATAAAGAGAGAGAGAGAGAGAGAGAGAGAGAGAGAGAGAGAGAGAGAGAGAGAGAGAGAGAGAGAGAGACAGACAGACAGACAGAGACAGAGAGAGAGACAGAGAGAGAGAGAGAGAGAGAGAGAGAGAGAGAGAGAGAGAGAGAGAGAGAGAGAGAGAGAGAGAGAGAGAGAGAGAGAGACAGAGAGAGAGAGAGAGAGAGAGAGAGAGAGAGAGAGAGAGAGAGAGAGAGAGAGAGAGAGACAGAGAGACAGAGAGAGAGAGAGAGAGAGAGAGAGAGAGAGAGAGAGGAGAGATAGAGAGAGAGAGAGAGAGAGAGAGGAGTTGGAGAGTAGAGTACAAGAGAGAGAGACAGTCTGACCAAGTTTAGGTACAAAAAACACAACCAATTTTGAAACAAAGAAGAAGACAGAAAGGAAAAGAAGGAATATGACTGAAGTGATAGCACTAAAGGGGTGGGTACAAAGCATAAGAACTAAATACAGAGAAAATAATGATTGGGTGAGAGAAAAGGAACGAGGACAAGGAAAATGCATGTATGTTTTAATCAAATAAATTCAGAAAGGACGAAACAAACAAAGAATAGAACCGAAGAACGATTATTTACTTTGTCAGAACTAAAATAAAATGTTAAAAAATTGTGTGCACGCGCGTTTGCGTGTAAGTGTACGAGTGTGTGTACGCGCACGAGCGCCCGCGCGCGTGTGTCTTTATGCATGTACGTGCGTAAATGCGCGCGCTTACACAGAAACAATGTGCCTGTCGCCCATCTCACCATTCTCCCAATTTCTCACTCTGAACTTTTAGTCCTTCAGCCAGCCCCTCAAATCAAGGGGGTCGGTACCACTCATAGTGGCAAGTGTTATCATATATTTTTGGAATCGTCTATGTCCCTAGATGTCAGAAAAATATGATAATGTTGTGAACGTGGCAGCTTTCTGCCTGTTATCACGTGATTTCTAACCCCACCCTAACGCGTCGAGAACGCACACCGTGATCAAGCTCTGTTCTCCCAGAGCCTAAACTATTGAAGATAGAAAGACAATTATTGAACACAAAAGATGTATAATAGCATGCTAAGCAACTTGTGTTCTTATAAGTATATCAGATTATTATTCGTTCATGAAACGTAGTGGCGCTCTGAGGATTTCACGACACATTCACACAAAATTCGTCACGTTGTCTTTTGTCAAAGCTAACTCGCTAGATATAGGAAGACACGTTATGAAGCAAAACAAAGCGCAAGGGACGTGTGAACAACTGTTATTCTCATGAAACTATCAAAATGTTGATCATTTCGGAAACGTAATCACTTTTGTGAGTGTCATCAAAGATTACGCAACACGACAAAATCCTCAGTTCGTGTTCTGCTTTGTCTAAATGATGATCGGTGACTTCCACGAAGACGTTGGACAAGTGACATCCCAAGCTTTGCTGGACAACCCAGTTGTGCATCAGATACTTGACCTTTGGGATGAATATCTTCAACATCTGCGTCATGACAACAGGGATCTGTCAGCATTTTGGATGACCTATGTTGACATGGTTGAGGATATTTTGCTGAGCCTTCTGCGATCATCTCGGGAAGGAAACTGGGACTTGCATCTACACGCAATTCGTTCCATGATCCCGCGGTGCTTCTCGTACGATAAACTGAACTACGCACGATTTATTCCTGTGTACTATGCTGAAATGACCAACTTAGCAACAGACCATCCTGAGATCTATGAAGAGTTTCAGAAGGGCAACTTCTCTGTGCAGCTTGCAGCAGGAAACCCATTTGGACGCATTCCTGTGGACCAGACCACTGAAGTGACGGTGAACAAGGACACACAAACTGTAGGAGGCACAGCCCGATTCAGTTTAAAGGCTGGAGCAGTGAGCCGATACTACCTCACCGCAGAATACAGAAGTGAATTCTTGACAAGGCTGAGAAACATGGTTCACTTGAGCAAGCATGGATTTGAGCATCCTGAACTTCAGAACTCTAGAAGCAAGAAAGATGAACAAGCTGTCAGTGCTGTTGTTGAGATGCTTACAAGCTGGGTCAATCCCATCAGCATCTCCACTGGCGCTACTGCCCCAAAATATGTCGCTGAAAACAGTAGAGAGGCACACGCAAAAGGAGAACATGCCTACACAACATTCAAGACCGAGAGACTAGAATCAAATCCACCCACAAAGATGTTTCATGCCCCAATGAAGAAATGTCAGATCAAAACATTGGCAACAGCCACCAAGAACAAACAAACCAAATGTATGGATGGTCGTTCTGTTATATTGAAAGCTGACAGAGCACTGTTTGGTCACATGATCGTGATGGGGCAGTGCCGTGATATCAACATGAAAGACATGCTGTGCCATCCACTTGGGCCTCTTCCATGGTCTCTGGCCACCCCTGATGGAAGTTTGTGGAAAAAAACCCAAGGCAGCACTGGCTACAAGCATCAAGAAAAACATCCCACTGGCTGACGCTGTGCCTGCCCAATCAGCAACAATCATCGATGGCATGGCCCTTGTACAACGCTTGACCCCTGTACAACGCTTGACCCCTGATGCCCAGCAGACCACCTTTGATGATATCGCAGAACAGATCTTCGCCATGGCCATGAAGGAGGCTTCATTTAGCAGAAGGGTTGACATCATGTTTGACACGTACCGAGAAAAGTCCATCAAATACGCAGAGAGAACCAACAGGGGTGCAGAACTCGGCCTGAAGGTACAAGACGTGACACCAGGACAGATGATCAAACAGTGGCGAAGGTTCTTGATGCAAGATGCAAACAAAACCAGCTTGATCAAATTTCTCACCAATGAGTGGCAAGGAGAGAAGTACAAACAGAAGCTTGCACGGATGAAGAAAGTTATGTACGTAACTTTTGAGGATGTTTGCTTCCACATTACTGGACTCCGATGCAGTGCTTCCAGGAAGAGGCTGATGGTCGCCTGTTGCTGCATGCTATGCACGCTTCTGAAGAAGGATTGGAGGCTATGGTGATCAACTCTGATGACACAGACGTCTTTGTTCTCAACCTGGCCTTTGCTGAGACCATCAGGGCACGTTTGTTCCAGAAAACTGGGACACATACCCGTACTCACCTGTTGGACATCAACAAGATCGCAGCCTCTCTTGGACCGGATGTGTGTAAGGCTCTTATCGGGATGCATGCATACACAGGCTGTGACACTGTGAGTGCTTTCGCGGGCAAAGGCAAGCTGAATGCCTTGAAAATCTTGAAAGGAGATGAAGACGTGAAGCGAGCCTTCCTTGAACTGGGTGAAAGCTGGGAGTTGACAGGAGAACTCTTTCAACGCCTAGAAAGGTTCACATGCATCTGGTATTCGACACAAGGACCAAGTGATGTGAATGATCTACGATACCACATGTATTGTGCAAAGAATGGTGAGATTGAATCTCATCAGCTTCCACCGTGCAAGGACTGCCTTCTGAAACATGCAAAGCGAGCCAACTTCCAGGCAGGACTGTGGCGACGGAGCTTGTCTCATGATCCTGATGCTCCAGATCCAACGCAGAGTGGATGGAAGGTGGAAAACCAAAATGGAACAGACGTCTTAGTTGTGGACTGGATGGACGTCAGGCCCGCGCCTGAAGCAGTCATTGAACTTCTTGCCTGCAAATGCACAAGGGCATGCACTGCCTTGGAATGTACGTGCATTCAACATGGTCTGAAATGTTCCGACATGTGCAAACTGAAGGAGTGTGACAACCAGCCTGTGGATGATGATCTGGAGGATATGCCAGAGCTTGCAGACGATGATGACTTTGACAATGACCTGTTCTTTGATGAATAATAAATTGATGCAAGCATCTCAGCTGGAAACTGAAAGACATTTTCTTATTTTCTGTATGTTCAGTTGGACAGGTTAGTCCTGTTACAACAAGTGAGGACTAAGAGAAAAGTGTCATGTTTGTTCAAGCCAGTGACAAGTGGACATGTGCTGTGCGCTAAATATGTGGCAAAGCTGTGTTTTTAATTACACTTGTAATTATGATACTGCTTGCGGTGTTTGTCCTATTATTTTTTATCTGGAACAGTTAAGCAGATAAATAACTGCAGACAATGCCAAGAGTCTTGGTGGCAGAGGGATGGGAGTATTTGTGTGTGTGTGTGTGTGTGTGTGTGTGTGTGTGTGTGTGTGTGTGTGTGTGTGTGTGTGTGTGTGTGTATCGTGTATATAATTGTGTATATATTCTATTTCATCTTTGTATTATCTTATAATACCCCTATTATCTTTATGTACCTATACTAAGTGCATAGTTGAATTTGTGAGGGAGCGCTATACAAGTTCACTTCATTATCATCATCATCATCATCATTTAGCGTGCTATTCTGCATCTTATTCTTCAGTAGTTACCTTTCTATTTGTACCCATTAAAGATCCCCCACGTCACGTGTCACATTCCCTCTTATGCTAGGAAGATTTCTTAAGATTTCTTACCAGCTATAAGAGGGAAAACACATGAAATCCGTGATAAATAAATGTGACCCGACACCACAAAAGGGACATTAAGTCACTGAACGTACTGTACGTTTTGATTGTTATAAAGTACATGTAATCAAAAGGTACAATACGTCCAGTGACTTAATGTCCCTTTTGTGGTGTCGGGTCACGTTTAGGCAGAGCAGAACACGAACTGAGCATTTTGTTGTGTTGTGTAATCTTTGATGACACTCACAAAAGTCATTATTTTCCAGAAACGATCAACATAGTTTCATGAGAATAAAAGTTGTTTGTAAGTCCCTTTCAGTTCGCTTTATAAATGTCTTCCTATATCTAACGAGTTAGCTTTGACAGAAGACGACGTGCCGCATTTTGTGTGAATTTATCGTGAAATCCTCAAAATAGCACTACATTTCATGAGATGAATAATATTTTGATATGCTTATAAGAACGCAAGTTGTTGTACGTGCTATTATGCATCTTATTCTTCAGTAATTACCTTTTTCTTTGCAATCATTTAGACAAAGCAGAACACAAACTGAGGATTTTGTCGTGTTGCGTAATCTTTGATGACACTCACAAAAGTGATTACGTTTCCGAAATGATCAATATTTTGATAGTTTCATGAGAATAACAGTTGTTCACAAGTCCCTTGCGCTTTGTTTTGCTTCATAAAGTGTCTTCCTATATCTAGCGAGTTAGCTTTGACAAAAGACAACGTGACGAATTTTGTGTGAATGTGTCGTGAAATCCTCAGAGTGCCACTACGTTTCATGAACGAATAATAATTTGATATACTTATAAGAACACAAGTTGCTTAGCATGCTATTATAATCTTTTGTGTTCAATAATTGTCTTTCTATCTTCAATAGTTTAGGCTCTGGGAGAACAGAGCTTGATCACGGTGCGTGTTCTCGATGCGTTAGGGTGGGGTTAGAAATCATGTGATAACAGGCAGAAAGCTGCCACGTTCACAACATTATCATGGTTTTCTGACATCTAGGGACATAGACGATTCCAAAAATATATGATAGCACTTGCCACTATGAGTGGTACCGATTAACCTGCTGGCTGATGGACTATTTTTGTTGTACGCTTACATCCTCTTGAGAAGCAAGCAACCGTTCTCGTGTCAACACTTCACTGTAAAAAATGAACTCTGTCCCAAGTTTAATCTGCCACTCGATCAGATCCAAGAGAGATCCATTCAACTGCCTTCTCAGCCAATTTCCTGAAGGCATGGACACGAAGACCCAAGAAAAGTTGACAGTCCTCTTCAGCCCTCTCTGACGCCTTCCGACCGCCATCTTTGCCATGGGTCACACTCCACAATTAGCCTACAAGGGGGCGCAACCCTTTCCCCCCCCTTTTCTTAAGATTAACACTGTGGCTACTGTCCACAAATGTTACATTGCTATGCAAAGGCAATTTGAGGCGCAAAATAAAAGAAGAGAACGACCTTTTCATGATTGGTGGAGATAGATTAATCTCATTTGATCCCATTTACTGATTAGATTTAATACATTACCCATTCCATTCCAGTTGATTTATTGAGATAGAAATCGTTTCTCTGACACTTTTAAATATGTTTTTGTGTGTTTGAGGGGGGGGGGGGGGGGGGGGTAGATAAGCGCTAAAAAATGTTTTTATTTACTTGCTGTAATTTAGCATAGGACTTATCTTTTGTGCAATCTTTAGCACACGTCAGTTCACACATTTGTAGAGATATCTTAAATTTGATTTGCATCATAAATCAGTAAGCATTCAGTTTTTTAGTTGATATCTTTAGTAAAAATTGTAACACGATTCAGTTGACATTTTATCAGAGATTTAATTCTT
>CM065699.1:5323246-5338246 GCA_017654935.2 Phymorhynchus buccinoides | reverse complement strand
GCTCGGGGACTTATTAGGAGCCCAATTGGACCTTTGCTTTGATGTTCTTGTTAAGTATTTTACTTTCCTTTTTGGGAGTTTAATATTGTTCATTTATTGTTTCTTCACCTTTAAATGTTCAGAAATAATTCCAAGTTTAAGTATTTCACTGACGTTTCTCTAATATAGAGTCTAAATCATACATGTACTCAGATACACACACATACCATCACCCCATTCATTCATTCATGTACATTATATGCATGCATAGATCAACAACCCTTCCGTACCTTCCTACACGCACACCCACAAACCCCCTTAAACGGACATTAATTCTGCACATAATCATACACACACTTTGTTGTTGTTGTCTAAGATCACTGTTAGCTGGATAGACGTTAAATTAAAGAACGAACACACAGTGACACACACGCGTGCGTGCGTGCACGCACGCACGCACGCACGCACGTACACACGCGCACATACACACTCTCTCTCTCTCTGTCTCTCTCTCTCTCTCTCTCTCTCTCTCTCTCTCTCTCTCTCTCTCTCTCTCTCTCTCTCTCTCTCTCTCTCTCTCTCTCTCTCTCTCTCCCCTTTCTTGATAGGTGTACGTGTGTGTGTCCATGTCAAGATGTATGTTTGTCTTGACGTTTTTCACAATAAAATCAAATGTGCACACAAATAAAAACTAACAGCGTGAACACGTGTATGCACGAATGTTGGTATCTGTCACTGAGTGTTGCACCTCTGTGTGTATCCGGAATCAGTATTCAGTTGCAATTAATGTAACAATCTGGCAAATGCGTCCCTGACTGGAGAAAGGGCTGTTAATTAGTGATATCGATGTTTGTTGCAATGTGCATTTATATTTCGCTTATTTCAAGCTGCACGTGCAATTGATTTTGAACGTTCCCGCACGTTTGTGCGTGCATATTGGTGATAGCACAATATTAGTGTTATTGTTGGAGCTATGAAGTTACTAATAGGCGTAAAACCGCGCGCGCGCGCGCGCGCGGACGTGTGTGTGTGTGTGTGTGTGTGTGTGTGTGTGTGTGTGTGTGTGTGTGTGTGTGTGTGTGTGTGTGTGTGTGTGATAGAGACAGAGACAGATAGAGAGACGTTTCCCAGATTGCTAAACATTTAGCTTACTTCTATTGAAAATGTTGGAATATTATCATACATATACTTTTTCAAGACCCCCCCCCCCTCTCTCTCTCTCTCTCTCTCTCTCTCTCTCTCTCTCTCTCTCTCTCTCTCTCTCTCTCTCTCTCTCTCTCTCTCCTCTCTCTCTCTCTCTCTCTCTCCGTGCTCAATTTTACTGGGTTAAATTGGTTTGTAGAAAACAAACAGTTTTACTACACATACTGTCACTATATAGCGCATACTTTCGTTTGTTTATTCGTTCGTTCGTTCGTTCTTCAGTTTGTTTCTTAGCTTTTGTTGTTTGTTTAGGCTTACCTTTGCTTATGGAAAGCAATGTCACTCATAAAATGTTATGGTATAAAAACAATTTTCAGTTAGAGTTCAAGTATTATCCTGGAAACATTCCCCCCCTTCTTTTTCTTTATTAAGTTCACCGCCAACGACGCATTTATAACAAATCAGGCCTTGTTATTTGAAGACCCCGTTTTCTTGATTTTTGGAGGTAAGGACAGGCCTAATGTTATATACGTCACAGAGGAATTCCCACTATTGCTGATAAAAAATTTTTCTCTACACAGTTAAGTTTAATGGCATCTTTTTGGCTGAAAAATGGCTGCCGGCGAAAGGGTAAATGATTTTCACTTGTGCTAGTCAACAAAATAAAACGAATTAAGATGCCCTATAAGAACAACCAGGATTCTAGAAATATGAATATGCAAAGTAATTCACAATGATCGAAACGTTATGCTTGGGGGGTTATATGTATTGTGATTAATTTCAAATAAATTTCGATTCGAAACCATTTCCAGTGATATTTCCCCACCAATTTCTAAAACGATTCCAATGAAATTTCCACAACGTATAGTCCCTATGACTTCGAGCAACGAGTAACATCGCGTGACTTGTTGATGTACACGTCACTCGTGCTCGTCGTTCACGTCATATTGCACATGACACTACGCGTAATATTTGAACGTCAGGGGCGGATCGTTGAGGGGGGGAGGGGTCCAGGGTTTCCGGAAGTCATGGTCGGAAACGACTGACTAGCATGCGTTTGCGAAGTACTATTTCATTTTGGTTTATTTTGCTTTCCTTATCAACATTTAGACATGTCTCATTCTGCTCTTTAAAAATTGCAAATTACAAATACGTATGGGTCTTTGGCTTTACAGGCAAAACGTTTCATACCAAAACATACATTATACTGATCCAGATTGTGTACATGCGTTACAAGTGCTTTTCGTAACATCGTGAATCCACTGGTTATCCTGGTTACGATCGGTTGTGTGAGTATGATTTGCACGGTTAATATGCAAATGACCCCACAGCTCAAACTAACTAGCCAATCACAGACCTTATCACGTGTCTGTCACCTGGCGACGAGTAGTTTGCTCAGTCGTTAAAGACCCCGCACCTCACGTGTCAAAATCACGGGTTTCACGTGTTTTCCCTCTTATAGCTGGTAAGAAATCTTATTTTGACCAAGTGTGGCTCCCATACAAAAAAGTGTCCTCATGTACGAAAACGAGACGTCACTTTAAAGACCAGCCTCGATCACATACGAGGAAAGTCTGAATGTGGGCCACAACGACATGAAAGAGAGAACTGCTAGAGGCAAAATGGTCTGGGGATATAATCCTATTGACTGTGTTAAGGCACAAAGCAGCATTCCCCTTGCTTTGACGATGTCATCAGTGATCTGGATCTGGATCTGGATTTAGTACGTTGTAGGAGCCTATGAAGGCTATATGCACAACGGACTTGGAGATGTCATCAGTGATCTGGATCTGGATCTGGATTTAGTACGTTGTAGGAGCCTATGAAGGCTATATACACAACGGACTTGGAGATGTCATCAGTGATCTGGATCTGGATCTGGATTTAGTACATTGCTCCTACAACGTACTAAATCCAGATCCAGATCCAGATCACTGATGACATCTCCAAGTCCGTTGTGCATATAGCCTTCATAGGCTCCTACAACGTACTAATGAAGGCTATATGCACAACGGACTTGGAGATGTCATCAGTGATCTGGATCTGGATCTGGATTTAGTACATTGTAGGAGCCTATGAAGGCTATATACACAACGGACTTGGAGATGTCATCAGTGATCTGGATTTAGTACGTTGTAGGAGCCTATGAAGGCTATATACACAACGGACTCGGAGATGTCATCAGTGATCTGGATCTGGATCTGGATTTAGTACGTTGTAGGAGCCTATGAAGGCTATATACACAAGGGAATTGGAGATGTCATCAGTGATCTGGATCTGGATCTGGATTTAGTACGTTGTAAGAGCCTATGAAGGCTATATACACAGGAGATTTGGAGATGTCATCAGTGATCTGGATCTGGATCTGGATTTAGTACGTTGTGGGAGCCTATGAAGGCTATATACACAAGGTATTTGGAGATGTCATCAGTGATCTGGATCTGGATTTAGTACATTGTAGGAGCCTATGAAGGCTATATATACACAGGGGATTTGGAGATGTCATCAGTGATCTGGATCTGGATCTGGATTTAGTACGTTGTAGGAGCCAATGAAGGCTATATACACAAGGGATTTGGAGATGTCATCAGTGATCTGGATCTGGATCTGGATTTAGTACGTTGTAGGAGCCTATGAAGGCTATATACACCACGGATTTGGAGATGTCATCAGTGATCTGGATCTGTATCTGGATTTAGTACGTTGTATGAGCCTATAAAGGCTGTATGCACAAGGGATTAAGAGATGTCATCAGTGATCTGGATCTGGATCTGGATTTAGTACGTTGTAGGAGCCTATGAAGGCTATATACACAAGGGATTTGGAGATGTCATCAGTGATCTGGATCTGTATCTGGATTTAGTACTTTGTAGGAGCCTATGAAGGCTATATAATATACACAACGGACTTGGAGATGTCATCAGTGATCTGGATCTGTATCTGGATTTAGTACGTTGTGGGAGCCTATGAAGGCTATATGCACAAGGGATTAGGAGATGTCATCAGTGATCTGGATCTGGATCTGGACTTAGTACGTTGTAGGAGCCTATGAAGGCTATATGCACAACGGATTTGGAGATGTCATCAGTGATCTGGATCTGGATCTGGACTTAGTACGTTGTAGGAGCCTATGAAGGCTATATACACAACGGACTTGGAGATGTCATCAGTGATCTGGATCTGTATCTGGATTTAGTACGTTGTGGGAGCCTATGAAGGCTATAAGCACAAGGGATTAGGAGATGTCATCTGTGATCTGGATCTGGATCTGGACTTAGTACGTTGTAGGAGCCTATGAAGGCTATATGCACAAGGGATTAGGAGATGTCATCAGTGATCTGGATCTGGATCTGGACTTAGTACGTTGTAGGAGCCTATGAAGGCTATATACACAGGGGATTTGGAGATGTCATCAGTGATCTGGATCTGGATCTGGACTTAGTACGTTGTAGGAGCCTATGAAGGCTATATACACAGGGGAATTGGAGATGTCATCGGTGATCTGGATCTGGACTTAGTACGTTGTAGGAGCCTATGAAAGCTATATACACAGGGGATTTGGAGATGTCATCAGTGATCTGGATCTGGACTTAGTACGTTGTAGGAGCCTATGGAGGCTATATACACTGGGGATTTGGAGATGTCATCTGTGATCTGGATCTGGATCTGGACTTAGTACGTTGTAGGAGCCTATGAAGGCTTTATACACAGGGGATTTGGAGATGTCATCAGTGATCTGGATCTGGATCTGGACTTAGTACGTTGTAGGAGCCTATGAAGGCTATATACACCACGGATTTGGAGATGTCATCAGTGATCTGGATCTGGATCTGGACTTAGTACGTTGTAGGAGCCTATGAAGGCTATATACACCACGGATTTGGAGATGTCATCAGTGATCTGGATCTGGATCTGGACTTAGTACGTTGTAGGAGCCTATGAAGGCTATATACACCACGGATTTGGAGATGTCGTCAGTGATCTGGATCTGGATCTGGACTTAGTACGTTGTAGGAGCCTATGAAGGCTATATACACAACGGATTTGGAGATGTCATCAGTGATCTGGATCTGGATTTAGTACGTTGTAGGAGCCTATGAAGGCTATATACACCACGGATTTGGAGATGTCGTCAGTGATCTGGATCTGGATCTGGACTTAGTACGTTGTAGGAGCCTATGAAGGCTACATACACAACGGATTTGGAGATGTCATCAGTGATCTGGATCTGGATTTAGTACGTTGTAGGAGCCTATGAAGGCTATATACACCACGGATTTGGAGATGTCATCAGTGATCTGGATCTGGACTTAGTACGTTGTAGGAGCCTATGAAGGCTATATACACAACGGATTTGGAGATGTCATCAGTGATCTTGATCTGGATCTGGACTTAGTACGTTGTGGGAGCCTATGAAGGCTATGTACACCACTGATTTGGAGATGTCATCTTTGATCTGGATCTGGATCTGGACTTAGTACGTTGTATGAGCCTATGAAGGCTATATACACAACGGATTTGGAGATGTCATCAGTGATCTGGATCTGGATTTAGTACGTTGTAGGAGCCTATGAAGGCTATATACACAACGGATTTGGAGATGTCATCAGTGATCTGGATCTGGACTTAGTACGTTGTAGGAGCCTATGAAGGCTATATACACAACGGATTTGGAGATGTCATCAGTGATCTTGATCTGGATCTGGACTTAGTACGTTGTGGGAGCCTATGAAGGCTATGTACACCACTGATTTGGAGATGTCATCTTTTATCTGGATCTGGATCTGGATTTAGTACGTTGTATGAGCCTATGAAGGCTATATACACAACGGATTTGGAGATGTCATCAGTGATCTGGATCTGGATCTGGACTTAGTACGTTGTAGGAGCCTATGAAGGCTATATACACCACGGATTTGGAGATGTCATCAGTGATTTGGATCTGGATCTGGACTTAGTACGTTGTAGGAGCCTATGAAGGATATATGCACAGGGGATTTGGAGATGTCATCAGTGATCTGGATATGGATCTGGACTTAGTACGTTGTAGGAGCCTATGAAGGCTTTATACACAGGGGATTTGGAGATGTCATCAGTGATCCGGATCTGGACTTAGTACGTTGTAGGAGCCTATGAAGGCTATATACACAGGGGATTTGGAGATGTCATCAAGCACCTACATGATGCGTCGCATGGCAGTCAAAGGCTGAATCGCCCCAAATGCATCACACATTATGAGGACTTTGTCTCCTTTTCATTGTTTCTTTTCTACTCATACAGTTCTGTGATAAATAAAACATGCTGGATGATCAGACAGAAGGCAGGAAGGAGGAACAATGGAAGGAAGGACAATCTGTCTAATGTCCTCCGACCTGGTTTAGGTACATTTGAGGGTACATGTCATGTTAAAGCGCTTTGGGCTCATCTGAGGTAAAGCGCTATGTAAATGTACTATTATTATTATTATTATTATTATTATTATTATTATTTTATTATTATTATTGTTATTATTGTTATTGTTATTATTATTATTATTATTATTATTATTTGAGGCATTTGTATGTCAATATATTCTTCTTCTTCTGCTTTCCCAGGCCACATGACATTAATGGGCAAGGTACGTGTGTGTCCGGTTTTCAGTTTTCACTGGTCTCCCCACTGCATACAGCCGACACATTCCGATTTCGGAGGAGCTCAAAGAGAAACATTATTTGGAAGATTTGTTTTTTTTGAAAAGGCAGGAGAATGGGGCCAATCAGTCAGAAAGATAGTATATGATAGAAAGCAAAGGGAAAAGGCAGAGTCAAAGAGAGAGGCAGATGAGAGGAATTGGAAGCACTGAACATCCAGAAAGTGGGGGAATTATTTTTACAAAACGGTATCCCCACGGGGGGAGACTCGTGGAAGGGGGGGGGGGGGGGGTTCCAGCTCCCCGTTTGGAGGCACGGGGCATCCACAAACTGTCCCAAAATATAAAGATAAATGGGTCGATCCTGGATGTACTGCAATATCAGAAGAAAAAAACGTTGTTAATGTTGTGAAATAATAGAACATCAGATATGACTAAATACATACCCCCCCCCCCCCCCCTACCCTTCCCCCCCCCCCCCCTACCCTTCCCCCACCCCCCTACCCTTCCCGACGAATTGGGAGAACGACAGCAAATTCAGAGAAGTTTAAACAATGGCGTTACCCTGGAATTGTAGCCTATTCAACATTCACACAAAAGTTTGACCCTAACCGTTGGGATATATAGGATCAATATACAATCTGTTGTCTTCTTCGTTTTCTACGTATCGTACTCTCAACCTCCACCCCATGCCCTACAAAGTTCTCCCATCCCTCCCCATCCCTTTGTCTCCTCTGAAGTCCCGTATGTCGAAGACCAAAGTCGACAGTTAACTAGAAAGGGGACGCAACAGCAGGCTGAATGGAACTGGGTGGGTGGGAGGGATGGTGGTTGGAGGATGTGAATTGGGTATAGGAAACTGATAAGTTGGGAGAGGGATGCAGGGCAGATCTAGGGGGTTTCCAGGGTTCCAGACACCCCCCCCCCCCCCCTCAATCCCAACCAAGTACCTTATGCAAATTAGAAAGGCAACAAATGTAGATCTATCATGTTTTTGCCTTAACAATTGCTACCTGGCAAAATGTTCAGGAGGCGTCACAGACTGGACCCCTGGCGTAAACCCCCCTAATGAATCGCTTGGTCCGGCTCTGGGATGTGTTCGCGTGTATGTGAATAACATGTGTGCAGTATGTGTCTGAGTACGCATGTCTCATGCATTTTATTTATGCATGTACGTATGCATGACCTGTGTATTCAGACTTGCTCGCATTTGTATGTGTGAATCAGAATCAGAATCAGAATCAGAATCAAAGTTTATTGTCCTTTAAAACCAATACAAGGTTTTATATGACACTGATAAAATAACAATAACGTAATAATAACAATTTATAAAGTTCAGTTACGGAACTTTTTTTTTTTTTTTTTTTTTTTGCTAAATACTTCTGGGTTTTTCCCCCTTCTTTCTTTGTGCTAGTTGCGTTACTGTTTCAGGTAATTGAGGCTATTGATTGAGACAACTGTGTATATATTTTGCAAGCTCACTTACAAGGGCGTCATTTGTAATTAATTTGCTAGGTGTAACATTATGTATATCGTATTTTTCTTCAACAAGTTTTATAAATTGTGTTCTTATTTCCGTATGCTTTGTACAATTGTCTAAAAAATGAGTTTCATCTTCTATTTCCTTGCATTGTAAACATAGCCTTTTCTCTCTAGGCATATTAGAATGTCTACCTTTTTCTATTTTAAGCTCATGGCATGAAGTTCTTAGTTTGCATAACGTCTGTTTTTTGGTAAAGTGTATTAAAGGATTTGTCAAATATGGTTCAGTTCTGTATTCATTTGTAATCTTGTTATAAAAGTGTAGCTTTGATTTTGTCTCAGATTTTCTTTTTCTCCAAAATGAAATATATTCTTCTTTTAGTTTATTTTGTATTACATGACATAATTTATGTATGTTAAACGTGTGTTGGTTGTTCCATACATGTGTCAATCCAAGGGCGTTTAAAATAGATTTGACGAATTTAACCCATGGTGACTGACTAGTTTCATTCTTTAACATTTCGTTGTAAATGACATTAATGTAAGAGTCTTGTTTGGATTCTAAGATATGATGCCAGAATTTTATAATTATTTTGACAATTGATGCTAAACTAACAGGAAAACTACCTAGCTCTCCAATAACCGCTAAATTTATAGCTTTTTTATGAACCCCTAAAATTTGTCTGAAAAAATTGTGCTGGATATGTTCATGCTGTAATTTATTTGAAAGGCATTGGGTGAATAACTTTTCTAAGTTAAAGTTGTCATCTAATTTTATGGTAAATGGCAGCCAAACATCTGCACCATAAGTTAATATTGGCGAGATGAGACTATCAAATAGTTTTAAAATAACTTGAACGTTTATGTTTTCATTTCTAAACATTCTTTTAAGGCTATATGTTGCTTTATTTCCTAGTTGCTAAGATGCTCAGATGCTATATCAAGTTTTCCTGATTTATGGAATATAATTCCTAGGTACTTGTACTGATCTGTCGTATGTGTGTGTGTGTGTGTGTGTGTGTGTGTGTGTGTGTGCATGCACGCGCGCATTTTGTATGCGTTTAAGAGTGCGCATGCGTAGACGCAGTCGCATATTATGCGAAAGCGTGTGCGAACGTATGTGTGAGATCAAGTGACAAAGTGACAAAGGGTAGGGGTAGGGTGGGTGGGGCGTGGATGGGGGGGGGGGGGGGGGAGGAGGGGCAAGTCTTCTCCACTGTAGGACCCAAAGCTGCTGTGTAAGTCCACCTTTAATGCAAAGTGAAGCGATGGTCAATACAACCGCTACAGAGAGACAATGGGAAAAAGAGAGAGAGGGAGAGGGAGGGAGAGACGGGGGAGGGGTGGGGGGAGTGAGATGGGGTAGGGATTGGGGGGATCAGAGGAGGGGGCCACCCTCGCGGCCCTGACAAGTTCATTACAGAATTGTCAAGTCGAGAATTGCTCTCCACAAGTGCGGAAAATTGGAATTAAATTTTACCCTCAAATATTGAGACGCGGCCCGCTCTCACGGAACAACGCATCAATTGGCTACACCACCAGGCTACCAGGCTATAGGAGGATGGGGGGGGGGGGGGGGGGGGGGGGGTGTCAGAGAGAGAGAGAGAGAGAGAGAGGAGAGAGAGAGAGAGAGAGGGGGGGGGGGAGGGGGTTCTAGTAGCGGTATTTGCTGGGCAAATTGTCTGTTACTCGCTTGGATGGTTCCAGACGCCGTGGATGTGTTTGTTGCTGCTGATGCTGACCGCTTGGGTAGGTAGCAATGTGCACCCGTTTCGTGTCTATGTGTCCCTGTTTGTATGTGTGCCACCGTCTCTATGCGTTGCCATCATTGTCCCCATCTCTGTGTGCCCCTGTCTCTATGTGTCCCCCCGTCTCTATGCTTCACCACGATTGTCCCCATCTCTGTGTCTCCCTGTTTCTATGTGTCCCCCCGTCTCTATGCTTCACCATCATTGTCCCCATCTCTGTGTCTCCCTGTTTCTATGTGTCCCCCCGTCTCTATGCTTCACCATCATTGTCCCCATCTCTGTGTCTCCCTGTTTCTATGTGTCCCCCCGTCTCTATGCTTCACCATCATTGTCCCCATCTCTGTGTCTCCCTGTTTCTATGAAACTCAAAACTCAAACTCAAACTCAAACACTTTTATTTGTCGTAAAACCATCAAAGGAATTATTGACACAGAAGTAGTAAGTACATACCACGGAAGAGAGAAAATAAACAAAAAGCACAAGGTCAAGTTCGTGACGAAGTAAATGCAGCAGATACAAATAATAATACAACATTTGTATATTCTTGCTAATTATTTACTGCGGACAGCAAAGCATTCATAAATGTATCTTGCTATTTCAGGTTGAAAAGAATTTGATTTCAGTATGAGACTTGGAGACTGAAAATCTGTTAACAATAAAGAATGCATCTGTCTGTTAATAAAATTAATAAGAGCAAGCCGCAAATAGGTATACAGTGTAGGGGAAGACGGGGTAAAAAGCGCATGGGCGGGTAAGAAGCCCACCCCAATTATCTCATGAAATAAAGAAAATTTCAGTCAAATTTGCCCATGAGACGAATGCTAGACATTAACGCTCGTCTCATGGGCAAAATGAGACTGAAATTTGCTTCATTTCATGAGATAATTGGGGTGGGCTTCTTACCCGCCCATGCGCTTTTTACCCCGTCTTCCCCATGCATCTAGAAAATGAAGTTCATCCTCCACCACGCTACAAGATTGACAAAGTCTGTCTTCTCTTGGGATATTGCGATGGCGACCCCTTTCAATGTGAAGGTCGTGTTGACTTAATCTTAAGCGACATAGAGCTGTTTTATGTTTCACGTTCTTGCATGTTGTTAGATATGGCTGGATATTGTAAGACCGCGTGACTATGTTATAGAATTGAAGCCTTGAGGCACCACTGCCTTTAATGGTTTTCCAAAACTGTACATAATATTCTTTCAATTTATTAATTAATGAATATCTAAGTCTTTTAATATTAAAAGTGCCCTGATTTTTCCATATATGTGAGAAGCCCAGTGATTGAAGCAAAGATTTAACATATGTTATCTATGTGTGTCCCCGTCTCTATATGTCCCCGTATTTATGTGTGTCCCTGTCTCTGTGTGTCATCGCCTTTGTGCGTCCCCGTCTGTATGTGTCCCATTTATGTGTGTCCCTGTCTCTATATGCCCCCGTATATGTGTGTCCCCATCTGTGTCCCCGTCTCCGCGTGTCAACATGTATTCGTGTCCCTATCTCTATGTGTCCCTGTATCTGCGTATGTCTCCGACTCTGTGCCCCCGTCTAAAATCTCCCCGTCTCGTTGTGTATACTATCCCTACCCGTACCCTTAACCCAAAACACTAATCTTAACCGCTAACCCTATCCCTAACCCTAATCCAAGGGGGCACAATAGAGACGGGGGCACACAGAGACAGGGACACATAGACATTGGGAGACATAGTGATGGGGACACAGTGAGGGTGGCACATAGAGACGGGGACAAATAGAGACAGGGTCACAAAGAGGGTAACACATAGACACGGGGACACAGACATAGACACGTGGAAATATACAGACAGGGACACATAGAGACTGGGGCCACAATGCGGGTAACACATAGACACGGGGTCACAGACAGACACATAGACACGTGGAAATATACAGACAGGGACACAGAGACTGGGGCACAAAAAGACAGGGGCACAATGAGGGTGACACAATGAGGGTGACATAATGAGGGTGACACATAGAGACGGGGACCCATAGACACAGGGGCACAATGAGGGTGACACATAGAGACGGGGACACATGGACACAGGGGCACAATGGGGGTGACACATAGAGACGGGGACACATAGACTCAGGGGTACAATGAGGGTGACACATAGAGACGGGGACACATAGACTCAGGGGCACAATGAGGGTGACACATAGAGACGGGGACCCATAGACACAGGGGCACAATGAGGGTGACACATAGAGACGGGGACACATGGACACAGGGGCACAATGGGGGTGACACATAGAGACGGGGACACATAGACTCAGGGGCACAATGAGGGTGACACATAGAGACGGGGACACATAGACTCAGGGGCACAATGGGGGAGACACATAGACACAGGGGCACAATGAGGGAGACACATGGACACAGGGGCACAATGGGGGTGACACATAGAGACGGGGGACACATAGACTCAGGGGCACAATGAGGGTGACACATACAGACGGGGACACATAGACTCAGGGGCACAATGGGGGAGACACATAGACACAGGGGCACAATGAGGGAGACACATGGACACAGGGGCACAATGGGGGTGACACATAGAGACCGGAGACACATAGACTCAGGGGCACAATGAGGGTGACACATAGACACAGGGGCACAATGGGGGTGACACATAGAGACGGGGACACATAGACTCAGGGGCACAATGAGGGAGACACATGGACACAGGGGCACAATGGGGGTGACACATAGACACGGGGACACATACAGACTGACAGGGACACATCGACACGGGGGCACATAGAGACGGGGGCACAATCTGATCAAAATAATATGCCGACCGCTTCCTTCCTTCCTTCTCAGTACAGTTCCCCAGTTCTCGCCCCCTGCCCATGTTGATGAGTTGCTTGATCCGCCGAGACAGCAAGGACACAGATGCGCGTGCGCTTGCGTATAAAGCATAGACACACAGACGAACACACGTTTAGGTTCTGTACACTATCTGTATTGTTAGAACATTCGGGACTTTACTGGTGTTGCACTGCCTTCGGGCATTGCCTCCAGGATCGTTCCCACCATCTTTACATCTACTAATGTCCCATAGTATGCGTCTGTTCCAGACCGGAGGACGTTAAACAGATTTACTTTACGAACACGCATGCACTCGCACAGGAAACACAGACGCACATGTGCAGACACGCAAACTCACAGATAAACACGCGCGTGCATATTGCGTGTAGAGAGAAGGGGGTAGGGAGGGGGGAGGGGGGACCGGGGGTGCATATGCATACAGAAGTATACGATGATCTAATGTTTTACTGTTAAAAAACACACACACAAAAACAACCCGGTTCATTGCAACATTAGGAGATCATAATATGCTAGCACACGCACGCACATGCACACGCACACGCACACACGCACACGCACACACACACACACACACACACACACACACACACACACACACACACACACACACACACACACACACGCGCGCGCGCGCGCGCGCGCACACACACACACACACAAGCGCGCACACACACACAGAGTGTTCTTAACCCCAGAAAATACCCCTGACAATCCCCTTGTCAATCGGGTCACCGTTTTTGTGTCCGCTCAAGAACGGTAGTACCTTGCCACCTGCGCGAAGACTTGTATGCTTGTCTGTCTATCTCGGTATCTGTCTGTCTGTCTTTCTGTTATCATGCACAGGGCACGAGTATGAAAAGACAACTAATCCTGGATGGAAAATGCAAATTAGTCTAAACTTCCAATCGGATTTGTAGTTGAGACTAATTATTTTGCATTTTCCATCCCGGATTAATGGTCTTAGCCGCACTCAAGCTCTTCTAGCACCATGGACGAACGTATTCGCCCAGTGCATCACACTTCACTCCCACCAAATGCAAAGATATTCACTGCCAAGCACCCTGCCATGTGTTTGTGTACTTCACAGAGCTTAATATGTCAGTGTTGTTTTTCTGTTAAAGCAACGTGTGCGGCACTCGAAATAAATGTAGTTACTCCACTCTTGTCGGTTGGTTTAAACAAATTTTTATTGATCATTGACATACACTGACAAGAACATACAACACAGTACAGGAAACACAAAAGCAAGCAGACTCTTGTCGGTTGAGGTGCATCGGACAACCAAGAACAGAAAGAATACAAGGCGCCATTGAAACTCAAGACATTTGCATTTCTTACCGAATATAACTCTCGTCCATTGTAAAGGTCTGTGTACACGTTAACACTATTCACAAGATATTTCTATTTCCCCATGGCAACACAGTGAGCTGTGAGTCATATTAAGAGTGGGCTATCACTGTGTTACCATGGGGAAATAGAAATATATCGTGAATAATGTTAACGTGTAGACAGACATTTAACCCTTTCACCGCCAGCCATATTTCAGCCCAAAATGTCCTTCAAATTTACCTGGGTAGAGAACAAAACCCATCTGCAGTATTGGCGATTCTTCTGTGACAGATATAAAATAAGGTCTATCCTTACTTCCCAAAACTAAGACAATAGGGTATTTGGATAATAGACCCCAATTTGATGCCTTTTAGTGACATAGGTGTTAAATCACTGTGGTGCTAAAATGCAACTTTGGCAGTGATAGGGTTAATGTGGTCTAGTCAAGATAACTTTGCATATGTATTGGTCTAGTTGTTAAAATCCCTGCCTCTTACAATGGAGACCCTCCTCCGAAGTCGGAGTGTGGCTGCCCACGTGGCGGGGTGATAAACAAAATGGTCACACACGTAATGTTCTCATCCCTAGCGGGGGCATTTTGTACCTTGCGGTTCAAGTGCTTCGGCTGTTGGGGTGATCCCTGGAATCTTTAAGCCAGGGTAAGACAACAAATAACAAACACAATGGAGACGTAATTTTGTTTTACTACTGTGATGTCCCTATCTTTTCTTTTGTTTCCTTCTTTCTTTATCTCCTTTTTTCCTTTTTTCCTCTTCTTTTTTCTTTCTTTTCTTAAATTTATTCTCCATGTCTGCAAAAGCATTTCAGATCTTCTTTTTT
>CM065699.1:5288246-5310746 GCA_017654935.2 Phymorhynchus buccinoides | reverse complement strand
TCCTTTGAAAGAAACGAAAAACTGTATCGAAGATTCCAATGATTTTAAAAAGGGAGAATGATATCGTTTCGAAAACAATAAAACTTTGAATTACTATTTAAACGGCGATTAAAATTGTGTCTGCACTTTCGTTTTGTTGTTACTTTACGCTCTTATTATTGTATAATTTGTAGTTTTATTATTGTCATTTTTATGGAAACTATTAAGACAAGTCTCTTATTCCTTGCCGATGTCTCTCTCCTTTATTTGTCCCCATACGTCTCTGCCTCTTGTGAAGGTTACAATGGTGTTAGACATTGTCAATAAGATGTCTGGAATGGGACTATGAAATCAGGCTCCTGGAATAATGGAAAACAAAGTACAATTTGCAATGATGCCTCTTAGAAACAAATAAGATGGAGATATAACAGGGCTGGGTGTAATGTTTCTGTTTGGTATTACTGATATTGTTGGATATATGATCATGTCATTTGAACACATTTTGAATATGATGATGAATACCTGTTGTCCTGAGCTTGGAACTCACAATTTGCAATGTTGAGCTCTTTGATTTACTTACTCCACATAGTGAGTGGATACAATCTCAAGATTTTGTGCTAACATATTTGAATAACTTCCATGGCATAGATGTGTGTAAATGTGTTTGTCGTCTTGGTATGTTTGTCTTCTTTACGTATTTATTTGCTTTTTGCCTCTTATTTGCTTTTTCTCTCGTGAAAGAATGTAAAACAAACTTCAATTAAAAAAAAGATGTTTGGAATGTGAAAACGAAAACTTATAAAAGTAAAATGACCATAAAAGTTTAAATTATTTATTGTTAATGCAAGAATCATACCCTTCATCTCCTGCATTTTGTTCTCCATGAAAAACAATTATCAAAACAAAACCACCCAGGTAAGTTATTTCCAACAACAAACAAGGAAAATCTTTGACAACATTCTTGGTCATGAAATCTAGTTTGTGTTTTTCTTCCCGCTGATGAGTTACACTATTGTTGGCTTTTGTTTGCTTTGTTCTACAGTTATGCTTCTCTCTCTCTCTCTCTCTCTCTCTCTCTCTCTCTCTCTCTCTCTCTCTCTCTCTCTCTCTCTCTCTCTCTCTCTCTCTCTCTCTCTCTCTCTCTCTCTCTCTCTCTCTCTCTCTCTCTCTCTCTCTCTCTCTCTAGCTCTCTCTTATGTACATGTTGATGTAGGTAGTATCCTTTTATAAGTATCTAGGACTTACTTGTCAGTTTCTGCAGAATATAATCAAACCTGGTATTGCAGTACCTCCAGGATCTGCTCAGAGCATTGAATGGTGGTTGGTTGATGGTTCGTCCCATATGTGCTGTTTTGCAGCCGAGTGGACGTAAAACCTAACTTCCATTCAGTTTCTGCATGGGTTTTCCCCCGTCTGTGCATAGTTTTGAAAGTTTGAATCTGCTTACTTATTTTTGTTTGATGGTTTTGTTTATTATTGTATTTGATGCTGCCCCTACCCCTCTGCTCTCTTTGACTTGGGCATATGGCCCGCTTCAGCAAACCATTGTACATAGTTCTCTATCTCTTTCTCTCCAGCCTCACGTTCTAAAGAAACTCGGCAAATGCCTGAAATGGCAAATGTTAAGAAAAGCTCCCTCCTCTGCCCAATCCATTCATTTCAGACGGTTTCAGTTAGGATTAGAGTTAGGATTAGGGTTTGGGATAGGGTTTGGGATAGGGTTAGGGATAGCCTATGGGTCCGTTAAGTGTCAATCGCATAGCATACCATAATTGTTTTTATTTTTGTGTGTTTCAGGTTAGGGTTGGGGTTTGGAATAGGTTTGGGATAGGGTTAGGGATAGGCTTAGGGTCAGATTAGTGTCAAATACACACAAAAATAAAAGTTGATGGCTCAGCTGACCCTAGGCCTATCCCTAACCCTATCCCAACCCTATCCCTAACCCTAACCCCTGAAACCGTCCCTAAAAACCGTCTGAAATGAATGGATAGGGTTAGGGATAGGTTTAGGGTCCGTTTAGTGTCAAATACACACAAAAATAAAAGCTGAAGACTACGCTGACACCAACCCTATCCCAAACCCTATTCCTAACCCTAACCTGAAACCGTCTGAAATGAATGGAAGGGGCAGAGGAGGGAGCTATTCTTAACATTTGACCCTAACCCTATCCCTAACCCTATCCCAAACCCTATTCCTAACCCTAACCCTAACCTGAAACCGTCTCAAATGAATGGAAGGGGCAGAGGAGGGAGCTATTCTTAACATTTGACCCTAAACCTATCCCTAACCCTATCCCTAACCCTAAACCCTATCCCAAGGGAGCTATTCCATATAACCCTCCCTAACCCTCCCAAACCCTATTCCTAACCCTAACCCTAACCTGAAACCGTCTAAAATGAATGGAAGGGGCAGAGGAGGGAGCTATTCTTAACATTTTCCAGAAACTCTACCCATCCACCAAGCTTGGCGTGTGTGTACCCTGATTATAAAAGCCAGAGTTAATGAGCGTGGGAACTCAGTACCCCTCTTTCTCGGGTGCTAAACACCGGAAAGATATAAATTAAGTCCCTTTTCTGCACTCTTCTAAACATTGTGTGCATGTTTGTCCCCCATGTTTCACATTCTTCACTTTGTAACCGTTATTTCTTAGGAACATCCGTTCACTTCCAGTTCGTTCTTTGACGATGGTTTAATTACATGTTTACTTAATTACACTTTGTGCGGAAACTTTGTGTTGAAGAGAGAGAGAAGAAGAAGAAGAAGAAGAAGAAGAAGAAGAAGAAGAAGAAGAAGAAGAAGAAGAAGAAGAAGAAGAAGAAGAAGAAGAAGAAGAAGAAGAAGAAGAAGAAGAAGAAGAATAGAGAGAGAGAGAGAGAGAGAGAGAGAGAGAGAGAGAGAGAGAGAGAGAGAGAGAGAGAGACAGAGGGAGAGAGAGAGAGAGAGAGAGAGAGAGAGAGAGAGAGAGAGAGAGAGAGAGAGAGAGAGGAGAGAGAGAGAGAGAGAGAGAGAGAGAGAGAGAGAGAGAGAGACGTCTGCGTTTCTGTGAGACGAGAGAGAGAGAGAGAGAGAGAGAGAGAGAGAGAGAGAGAGAGAGAGAGAGAGAGAGAGAGAGAGAGAGAGAGAGAATTGAAACTTGAAAACGTTATTACGCAAGGATTGAGATTCTAAGCCTATTCTTCCAAGAGAGAGAAACAGGTCTGAGGAGGGAGACAAATCAAAACAAAAAGCTCGGTAACAGTGTCGACATTTCGATTTCATAATCTTTATCACGACAACCAGAAACACACTCGCATTCAGTTTAATGTTTAAGTAGATCATGATATGTTATTCTTCAATATTAAGAAGCAAAATAGATAATTAATTAAGTAAATAAATCAATCAAATAAACAAATAGTAGGCCTATATAACAGAGGGGGGAGGTGGAGAAGGAGGCACAGATAGAGATAGAGAGAGAGAGAGAGAGAGAGAGAGAGAGAGAGAGAGAGAGAGAGAGAGAGAGAGAGAGAGAGAGAGAGAGAGAGAGAGAGAGAGAGAGAGAGAGAGAGAGAGAGAGAGAGACGAGGAGAGAGAGAGAGAGAGAGAGAGAGAGAGAGAGAGAGAGAGATGCACCGACGGACAAAGACAAACAGGCAGACAAAACAAAATTGGGTTTAAGCACAATTTTATTCCTAAAGAAACAAATATTTGATGGAGTTTCAACAATCACACACTCAACCAAAGCGCACATCGAGCTCCAAGCTTACAGCAAGAATGAACGACAAACGACAACTGACGACAGACGGATGAACCGACAGACATAAACACGCCAAAAAGGAGCGATCTAATTAAAGCCCGGGGCAGACAACTGATTCCCTTTACGCCGTACGGCGTCCGACAAGGCGACGGTGACAACAACAACAACAACGACAACAACGACAGCCACGACAGCCACAGCGGTAAGCGACTGATGCCTGACAATGCTCAGTGATTTCTACAGGGGTTTATTTCAGTTCTGGCACACCCTGCACGTCAAGGCGTTTGGAAACTAACAGCTAATCTTCCTGGGCTTGACTCGTTCCGTGTCATCAAGTTGGTCCGCCTCCTGGGGGTAGGCTTGGGTTGGGAAGTTCAGGCGTGTTTCGTGTTAAGCTAGAACGGTTGGAATTCTTGCTTACTTGCGAATGAGATTGCTTGAAAAGACTGTAGTAGGGGCCAACATTAACATGAGAGCTGTACACTAAATGATGTTCTGCAGTAATGGAAAATCATGGTACGGTTTAGTCTCTTGTGGAAGACTGACTCTCACACGAGGGGGGGGGGGGGCCTTCTCCGAAGTCGGAGTGTGGCTGCCCAAGTGGCGGGGTGATCAAAAACGGTCACACACGTAATGTTCTCATCCCTAGCTGGTGCATTTGTACCATGGTGTTCAAGTGCTTCGGCTGTTGGGATGATCCCTGGAGTCTTTAAGCCAGGGTACAACAACAACAACAAACATAAACGAGGGGGGGGTAGCACTGGCTCTAGTGCTGCAGCCAAAGGGATTCTTTGGCCTTTGGGGACCTTCCCCAACGCCAGCAGTCCTCAAATCTCTTTGGACGGGAGAGTGGGGATGTACCCTGGGCAAGGCATCACCACCACCCTAAGCAAATTATAGCCCAGCGCGCCGGAATAGCATCTGCCGCCTCTGCTATGTGGTAGTCATGGTCGGAAACGACTGACTGGCATACATAAAAGACAATAAATATCGATTTTGTTCGTGATGGAAAATGTACCAGTGACCACGCTCGCTGCTTATGAAAACAAGCACTGGGTGAGAAGTTCATTCTTTGAGGACAACGCTTTCCATGAACAATACCAGTGGTAAACATATGGATACTGCCACACAGTGAGACACATACAGACTTACGACGTATTAACAAACAAAGTACAAAACATACCAAAAATAGCGTAAGTTTATAGCTTTTCAGCGACAACACACAAACGCCATGTGTTCACTTTTCACAAAGCGAAACAGCCCAAACTATAGTACATTGTCTGAATGAATACATAAACAAAGCAAGCATGGAGTCTATAGCGCGTCTTCTCATAAGCACTTCGAATTTTGAGTACCACTGCTATAAGAGGCTACGCCTAATTAGACGTTAAGCCAACCATTGAGAGAGAGTGAGCACCACATCATTGCGAATAACGATTGTCTTTGCTTATTTTAACCCTATCACCGCCAGCCATTTTTTCAGCCGAAAATACCATTAAACTGGGTAGAGAAAAAAATCATCTGCAATATTGGGAATTCCTCTATGACATGTATAACATTAGGCCTATCCTAACCTCCCAAAATTAAGAAAATAGGGTCTTCAGATAACAGGCCCTGATTTGATGCCTTTTAGTGACGTGGGTGTTAGGTGTTAAACCATTGTGGTGCATAATGCGACATTGGCGGTGAAAGAGTTATTGACATTGCTTTCTCATTACTCCAACTTCTATTGAACATCTTGTTTTCTGTTGTGGCCTTTTGTTCCATGGTGGCAAGCTTCACGCTGACTTGGCGAAAGATCTCGCAGTCAGGAAACGCAACTGAGTAAAAGAAGAAGTAAAGGAAGCTGGGAGGCTGGGAAAGGGAAGCCGAGGGTGGTTTGGCCGGCCGGTGGGGTGTGTCATCATCTCGACAGGGTGCCTTGTGGAGCAGTGTTGTGGCAAGTGTCGCTGATCGTCTGCCTCTGTCACCTCAAGTGGCGCTAATGTCACCCTTATACCTCCCCCACTTCCTTCCCTTTTCACGGGTTCTCCCCCCCTCCACCTCCCTTCCACCCCCTTTTCCTTTCCTTCCCCTCAAACCAATACCTGTCATGGCCCTGATATGAATTTCAGCCTCATCCCAGCGATCTACTAACATCGTCACTGGTGACACATACACGCACGCAGCAGACACACACACATACACGCACGCGCACGCACGCACACACACACACACACACAGACACACAGACAACACACACACACACACACACACGCACACGCACACACAAGCACACACACACACACACACACACACAGACAGCACGACACACAACACACCACACACACACACACACACACACACACACACACACACACACACACACACACACACAACACACACACACACAACACACACACACACACACACACACACACACACACACACACACACACACACACACACACATCAAAGGAGTGAAACGAACCCTGTCATCAGCCGAAATGGACAACGGTAGGGGACACCACTCACTACAAGTACAGAAACAAAGTGGTGGAAGGGGACAGAAAAAACTGGTCTTTTGTTTCAGGAGAGGAGGAGAGAGAGAGAGAGAGAAGCGGAGACAAAGAAATATATCTAGGCAGAGACAAAAGAGACTGGCAGAAAGTGTTTTGTACAATATCATATTTTGTGTATGTTGAGGCAATGAATTATAATGTCCCAACGTAGACGAATGTGCATACACACACACAAACATGCGCGCACGCACTGCAAGCACGCACCGCAGGCGCAGCACACACACGCAACGCCAGGCATACAGCACCACACACACACACACACACACACACACACACACACACACACACACACAGGATACAAGCACACACACGCACACGCACACACACCAGTGCCAACACATCAACACAATAATACACAAAAAACTACACGCACACTGCTCACACACACACACACACACACACACACACACACACACCACACAACACACACACACGCACACACACAAACAACACATACGCCACACATGCACACACACACACACACACACACACACACACACACACACACACACACACACACACAACACACACACACAACACACACACGTGACACACACACACAACACACACAAACACACACAGACACACACAACACACCTCAGATAGAGAGAGAAGACAACCCAGAAATCGAGGAGTTTACAATCCACGAGAGAGAGAGAGAAATACCGATACAGCTGAGATCGAAGACCGGCAACTGCTGGTTGGAGAGATGAGAACCATCCCGAGAGAAGAGAGAGCAGAGAGATAGCCACACGCACACACATACGCACACATGCACACACTCACACAGCACACACACACACACACACACACACACACACACACACACACACACATTGTACACACACACACAGAGCACACACACAACCTGCACACGCCACGTGTGCACTGACACACAACCCAGAATCCCACGTCAAATTTAATTCCAGGTTTTCATACACTTGCCGAGGCTGTCATGCAAAAATAAAAATTATGATGGACAAGACTAATCCGTTCAACGCCTCCGGATCAAACCAGCCAATCATTATAAGGCAGTTTCTCTTTTCAACCAAGTAGTTTTCTGTTCTCCAAATAATCTAAGAACGATTGGAAGGATTAATACAGATGTGCCACTGCGGGCAGTCTTTGACAGTCTTTGTCGCAGTCTTTTAATTCCAGACTCATGACTGGTGCCCTTTCTGCTAGTTCTTTACTGGAGTCAGTGTCTTAATTTCTTCAAAATAATACTCTGGTGTTTGCCTTGTCGAGTATATTTGGCGGTTTCGACGGAAAGGAAGTCGCTGTTGATCGAGTGCGGCAATGATCGGAAATTCAAATCGGATTTGCTGGGACGAACTGCGAGAGAGAGAGAGAGAGGAGAGAGGAGAGAGAGAGAGAGAGAGAGAGAGAGAGAGAGAGAGAGAGAGAGAGAGAGAGACGACCGAACGAACGAACGAAATTTTATTTATACAGGGTAATGAGATAAGTATACATACTTTTTTTTCCAACCCAGCCCTGTGGGTGAGAGAGAGAGAGAGTTAGGTGGGACGATTTTGCAGTAGTAGTCTGACAGTGCTTTGCAAAATCTGATTTCGTGCTAATGTTTAGCCCTTTTAATTAGCCAAAGTCGGGAACAGTAGCGCAAAAAAAGGTGGAGTGGCGATTAAATGTTTGTAGCTTTTGAACTGGCTGTTCTAACATGGTGGCAAGTGTTCACTCGCGTGGTTTCGTGGGCCGTTTTAAAGTGCAGACAGACATCATGGAATGTTGATAGGGCTACACCATTGCTGGCATTAAAACATCACAGAGAGGAGAGAGAGAGAGAGGGGAGAGAGAGAGAGACTCAGAGAAAAGAGAGAGGAGAGAAGCAGAGAGAGAGAGAGAGAGAGAGAGAGAGAGAGACATAGGGGGTAGAGAGAGAGGGAGAAAGAGAGAGAGAGAAGAGAACCTCAAAGGAGAAGTGAGAGACAGAGATATGAGAGAAGCGACAGCAAAAACTTGAAAAATGTGCAACTTTATTTTTGGACAGACAGACAGAGGAGAGGAGAGAAAGTGAGAGAAAATGGTTTTGTTGGAGAGAAAGAGAGAGACAAAAGGGAGACAGAGAGCTAGACGAGAAGTGGGGTGCGGAGAGAGAGAGAGGGGGAAGAATTGATAGAGAGAGAGAGAGGGAGAGGGGGAGGGAGAGGGATTGTTTGACACCCCAGATAGGGGGGAGGGAGAGGGAGAGTTGAGACTAGAGAGAGACAGAAAGAGACAGAGTCAAAGAGAGATAGACAGAGTCGAGAGTAGACAGAGACAGAGGACAGAGACAGAGACAGATTTGAGAGAGAGAGTGGGTGAGAGGTAGAGAGAGAGAGAGAGGGGAGAAGAGAGAGAGAGAGAAGAAGAGAGAGGGAGAGAGAGAGAAGAGAGAGAGAGAGATGAGCGCAAAAGAGAGGGCCAGAGACTGAGATAGAGAGAAAGTGTGGAGAGAGAGAGAGAGAGAGAGAGAGAAAGAGAGAAGAGGAGATAGAGAGAGGAGAGCAGAGAAAAAGAGAGAGAGAAAGAGAGAGGAGAGAGGAGAGAGGGAGAGAGAGAGATCGGAGAGGATGCGAGAGGGAGAGAGATCAGAGAATGGTCGAGAGAATCGAGTGATTTATGTGGTAACTGGAAAAAGCACAAATAAGGCTTGCTTTTTTCACACAAGAGAGAAAAGGACTGACGAACACACACGGACTACGAATTTACAGAAAAAGAAGAGACAAAGAGAGAGATAAATACACAGCGACAGGGACAGGCAAACACGCATAGATTAGGCAGACACCGAACTCCACGAAAGAGAGAATGAAAGATTGAGAACCAGAGAGACACTACTGTATCACGGGACATAACTGGACACTTGTTGAAAACGTTTACTTGACATTTGGATAAAGATACTTTTGCGATATGCCTATTCTTTATGATTGCAGGCCGATCAGATCAAGGAGAGAGAATAAGAGAGAGAGAGAGAGAGGTAGGAGAGGAGAGAGAGAGAGAGAGAGAGAGAGAGAGAGAGGAGAGAGAGAGAGAGCGAGAGAAGAGAGCGAGAGACGAGAGAAAGAGGACAGAGGGAGAGAGGTAGAGAGGGGGGAGAGGGAGAGGAGAGAGGGAAGGAGGGGACTAGAGAGAGAGGATGGAATGGCACATGATTAATGGTAGCAGTGGTCAGGTGGTTAGTAGTAAAGGATGGGCGCCCACCTATCCCCAGCCACATGCCTCACTCTGGGGTGTCTTCCGGTGTCCCTGCTGTTAGTGCAACGAAAAATCGAAAATCACATACGAACATTCTGAGTCGTTTTCTTTCTTTTGTTCTTTTTACTCTCTTTCTTTCTTTCTTTCTTTCTCTCCCCCTGTGAAGAACAGTGTCGTCAATTTCGGCAGTGAGAGTATTAGATTTTGGTGATGTATAACATGATCGTGGAGAGGACCGAGATTTTTTTGAAATTTGGCTGTGAGATGGAAAAAGGCGAGACGAGGAGGAGAGAGATGGATCCGCTCGAGAGATAGGAGAGAGTCTAGAGATGCGAGAGAGAGAGAGAGAGAGAGTCGAGGAGAGAGAGAGAGAGAGAGAGAGAATCTCTTTACTCCTTGATTTGGCAGGGAGGAGAGAGAGTAGAGGAAGCCTGACTCAACCTGCGAATCGAGTTCAGAAACGAGAGAGCGATGGACCCGATGAGAGAGAGTCAGAAACACTCCGCCGTTTTTCTTAAGAGATTCGAGAGCAGAATGAGAGTATGAAAGGGTCTGTGTAGGGTCCACCCTCTCTCGCTCTCGCTCTCTCTCTCTCTCTAGAGAGGGATATCGCTCGCTCCTCTCTCTCTCCTGACCTCTCTCTCTCTCTCTCTCTCGAGTAGTTCATCCCTTGAAAGGGTGGAAGATTGGGGTGTGTTTTCTCTGAATGAGAAGATTTGAGCTCCGATCTTGTTCATGAGACCTGTCGTTTCCTCAGACGGATTGTCTTGGAGCCTGGGCCTAGCCCACCATCTCAACGTTGGATGGCTCCACTGATTGGAAGCGTCGATTCAGACACAGTAGAACACATTTGTCTTTTCGTTTAAACTCTGCTGACTGAGTGTCGACGTTATGCCGTGTCATTCGTTCGCTACTGTTGATGTATTACTTTTATGTTGTGTTCGCACGATAACACGAAGTTAGTTTGGCAAATGGTAAGTTCATTTTTGATAAATACGTATGACATATACACAGATATGATATGTACAAATATGTGTTAGATGCGTTTTGCTTACGTTTTTAAAAAAAACCTTATTTTTTTAGATTTAAGCCAACAACATTTTTTATGAACTTAATGCTATTGTGACAGTGAATAGTTCAAACTCAATATCCGGATCACGAGATGACTTGTTTTCTTCTTCTTCTGGTTCTTCTTATCTTCTACTTCTTCTCCTTACTTCTTTTTTGTTTAACAAAAATGATTTGATTTGAACTGACTAGTTGTTTCTTTGTCTGTCTGTCTGTCTGTATGAATGTTAATGGTTGTTCGCTGAGATCTCTTATAAAAGGAGATCCCGAAACACTGGGATAGAAAATATTCTGAACAGCTAGTCTATTCCCTCCCCCTTCACTTTATTATTCCTCCCAGCCCACTCCCTCTCAAATAAAAAGAAACGATTTGAAAATAAAAAGGCCTATAAACGTGTACAGCTGCCATGGAAGAACTCAAACTCAGACTCTCAAGCTCTTTTATTTGTCGAGAAAAACCATCAGAGGAATTATTGACACAGAAGTAGTAAGTACATACCACGGAAGAAAGAAAATAAAACAAAAAGAACACAAGATTGAGTAAAGTAAGTTCTGCAGGGAGAGAGATGTATGGGTGGGGTCACTTCCGGTTCCTGTTAGCTGACGCAGCGCCCTCTACACTTACAGCATCGTGCATGACGGCACACACGTAAGATCACTGATGACAAGGCCCTTAACTCCCTCCCATGGACACACACTGCTTCTGGCATATGACCTTGAACTGAACCTAAGATTGCATGGAGCCCAACTCTAGTGTCTGTCTCATGTCTCCCTGTCTCTTTATTACCCGCAGGACCTGGCTAGACGAGAAGCCGAACGAGGTGATATGTCCAAGATCGTTGTGTAAGGGCTGTGTTCTGAACTGTCGGTGTATGGGGATGTTTTATGCAGTATGGGGTTGTTGGTTAACAGCATATCAACAATGAAGGAATAAAGATAGGAAGATGAAACTTGATGTGCATGTAGGCTAGGTAGACTGTAGATGTGCCTTTTGGTGTCAAGGTCAATGTCAATGTCATGACCTTGAAGCGTATGACCTTGAAAACTGAAAAAAAATTTTTAGCCATATCTCGGGCACCAGTCGACATTTGGATGTTGAAACTTGGTATGAAGGTGGAGAGGTTCAGGCTTATGCGCCTTTCCGGAATATTGTTGGACCAATCAAGGTCAAGGTCAAGGTCAAGGAGAAATCGCTGGGCGAAGTGAAAGAAACCACATAGGAAAATCGGGGGGTGAGAGAGGAACGGAAAAAGAGATGGATTTCCCAAGATGAAATCAGGTGGGAATGTTGGCTGAGTATTGTAAATGTGCCTTTTGGGGTCAAGGTCAAGGCCAAAGGTCAAGGATCATGACCCTGACCCCGTGTGACCTTGAACACTAGCAACGCGGGTGATTCTCGGATGCTTTTATGGGAAATCTACTCAGCAAGATAGGGACAGTCAGCAGCAGAAACAGTAAGATAGTGACAGTATGCAGCAGCAGCAAGATAATCACAGTCATCCTCCGAAGTCGGGGTGTGGCTGCGTAACTCCGCGGGTGATTCTCGAATGAGAGGATTCGATAACTTTTCAATCTAGTTTGGTTGTCGGCGGAATTGTCTGTATCATGGAGTTGGTTGAGCGCTCGCTCTCTCTCTCTCTCTCTCCCTCGCTCTCTCTCTATCTTCTCTCTCTCTCTCTTCTCTCTCTCTCTCTCTTCTCGGGAGATCCTCTCCTCTACGACTCTCACATCGCTCTCTCTCTCTCTCGTATTTACTCGATTTAGACAAACCAGAGACCCAGCGAGAGTAACATCTTTTCCCCAAGGACAGGCAAGTTTTGGTAGGACGTGATTGGATAGAGACAGATATGTGTGAATATATATAGCAAGATCACCAACCCCCAAAAAAATGAAGAGAGACGTGAGAAGAGGTATTATCACTTTTTTTAAACGAAGATAATATTTCGGGCTGTTTTCTGACGAATTTGTCCTTTTGTCCGTCAAATGAAAACCCAACGACGATGACAACTCTGGAATAGTACCTTACACATTACAGTACACTGATTGTGAGAGGTCTCGGTGCATTGAGTATAAATAATAAAATTAATAATAATAATGGGAATTTATAAGAGCGCTCCCTTTCTCAAATACCGAGCTCAGTGCGCTTTACATGCATGAGTAACAAGAACATTAAATTTAAAGGCAAAAAAATAATTAATCATTAGAAAGTAAAATAAGCACGATGCTCTACACACAACGTTCTCTTACTTCCTTACTCACACACAAACACATACACACACACACACACACACAACACACTCACACAGACACACACACACACACACGATCACACACAACACACACCACACACACACACACACACTCACCACACACACACACACCACAACACACACAAACACACACACACACAACAAACACACACAATACAAACACATGCATGCGCACACGCACACTCGCACACAATTAATTTGATACAAGAGTAAAATAGTTACAACATGAACATTCTAAGAAGAAACATAGAGACCACATTACACATTCCCAATCAAGTTTGAATACAATACTGCAACTTGAAATAAAATCATACTACCATCGACATACCAAATACATGACTAATTATAATACCCTACACAAATTTTGCAAAAACAAACAACAAAATACCCTTCTACCTCATATACAAGCATTTAAAGTTTACAAGACGTAGACATTCTACATACAAAATACGAATAATAAAATAATTGTAAATACATTTTTTACAAGATTTCTGCATAAAATGCAATCAAAACGGACCCCCCCCCCCCCCCCCCACCCCCCCCCCACCCCCCGCCCACCCACACCCCCCCCCACACCCCAACCCCCCACCCCCCCCCCACACACCCACACACCCACCCACACACCACACACCTACACACACACACACACCCTCACACAACACACTAATCCATCATTAATATGTCCGAAACAACGTGAGTTTTAAGGGCAGAGCGAAAGGCGGAAGATAGAGTCAGATGAGCGAACATGTTGTGGGAGGGAATTCCATAAGTGAGGTGCTAAATAGTAGAAGGATCGTTCACCAAACGATTTCGTGTGGACCCGAGGAACCTTGAGTGTGCAGCAGTCAGAGGAAGAACGTAGGGAGCGAGCAGGTGTGTAGACCCAGTTACTAGTTCGGAGAGATAGACGGACCAGAGGAGTGAACAGCACCGAAACAAAGGCAAGCTATTTTATACTTGATTCTAGCCTCTACTGGAAGCCAGTGCAAGTTACGAAGATGAGGTGTTATATGATCAGAACGTGGAATCTTGAGAGTGAGGCGTGCTGCACTATTTTGCAGTTTTTGAACACGTTGCAGAAGATACTTAGGACAGCCACAGAGAAGAGAGTTGCAATAGTCAATGCGGGAAAGAATAAAGGCAGAAATAAGAGTTTTCGTGGCTTCAACAGACAGAAAGTGTCGAACAGCACTGATTCGTCTGAGCTCATAATTGATGGAACGTATGAGATTAATAACCTGTTTATGCATTGTAAGATTTGAATCGAGGGTAACTCCGAGATTCTTTGCTGACTTAGAAAAATGAACACAAGCATTGCCAACGGTAAGAGTTTCTGGAAGAGATATCGTTGCAGACATACGCTGAATGAGATGTCGAAATATTTCAATCAGAGCTTCCTTTTTGTCATCATTATGTTTTAATTTGTTGCATGTCATCCAGGATTTTACATCATGAAGGCAGGATTCCATAGACTGAATAACGCTGTCAAGTTGGGTAGGTTCTGCCAATTTTTGAAGCTGGATATCATCAGCAAAGGAATAGTCAATAAAAGAGTGACTAGCAAAAACATCAGAGAAAGGAGCAGTGTACAGGACAAAGAGAACTGGCCCCAACTACAGATCCCTGAGGTACACCACAAGAAAATAACTTCGGATCTGAACAGCAGTTGTTAATCAAGACAGTCTGAAAGCGATTTGTTAGATATGATGAGAACCACTGTAGAACTGTAGAATGGATTCCAAAAACACGTTCCAATCCAGAAAGAAGAATGGTGTGATCTATTGTCTATTATTGCAAATGCTGCCGACAGATTTAGGAGAATCAAGACTGACACTTTTCCATTGTCAAGAGCTAAGACGAGATCGTTAAGAACTTTAGTCACAGACGTTTCAGTGCTGTGAGCAGGTCAAAAAGCAGACTGGAGGGGGTTAAACAAACGCAATTGTTTGCTGACAGATGGTTACACAAATGTGCAAGGACAATTTTCTCGATCATCTTGGAGCACAAACGCTAAGTTGGACACAAGCCGATAACTTTTCAAGTCATTATGACCCATGGTAGGCTTCTTTATCAAGGGTATAACAAGAGCAGTTTTGTACAGGTCAGGGAAAACACACACTCAGTAAAGAGTCCTTTATGATCTGAGTCATGACAGGCACAACAACATCAAGACATTCATACAACAAAGGGGTTGGTAAAGGGTCAAGGTCACACGTCTTTGAGGGCAGATCTTTTCAAAACATCAAAAACATCTTTCTCAGACACAGGAGAAAAAACAACAAGAGGGGAGCCTACAAAATCTACGTCCGGTAACGGTTGCCTAGGGGGTGGGATACAGTGGGCTGCAAGTCAAGCTCCTTCCTAATGTTCTCAATTTTGGAATGAAAGAAATCAGAAAACACACATGGCAATGATGGTGGCGGGTAAACAGTCGGAAGTTTGGTATGTTTAACCCTTGCACACAGTTTGTTTGTAATATAATACAGTTCTTATGATGTGGATCTTGCCGCTGCAATTTTGGTACTGTAATACATCGTTTTTGCCTGATCTGTCAAGAAAGTCACACAATTTTTAGCTTATTATATATTTGTTTATGTACAGTGAGCTATCCACAAATAGTTAAGGATCACTTGCAAACTAAATCATAACTTTCCAAATAAGAAAGCCAAAGCGTTGAATTTTGGCGCAACATTTAATTCAATGATTTAGGTAGATAGACGATACACAATTGCCTTGTCAATTCGAGCAATCGTTTGGTCTGTACATTTAATCAAAGTGGGTACGTATCTGAAATTATAATTCCCAAAGTCATTGAAATCACAAGACAGGGCATTCTGATGCTCCCAAAAGTTCAGTAATGCGTGTATCCGCCATGGCTGTTCTGGCACTCGACGCAGCGAGTCCTCATGAGTTGACCAGGGTGGTGAAGATCCTATGTGGAAGCGCCTGCCACTCAGCCTGAACCATCTGGTAGAGGTGCTGGGCATCCCAGAGGAGAGGGGGTGGTTGCTCCTCACTTAGCGATCCAGCTGGATCCCAGAGGTTCTAAATCGGAGTTGAGATCGGGACTGCATGATGGCCACTCCATTCTGTTGACTCCAGAATGCTGCAGGAAGTCGTTGACCACCCTTGCCCTGGGGGGGCGAGCGTTGTCATCCTAGGTAGGACAGTGAGGCGGTACCATCTGCTGCAGAGTAGGCAGAGCCAGCGGGAGAAGGAGCAGAGAAGGGAGAGAGAGAGGAGAGTCAGGAGGGAGAGAAGAGAGACAAGGGAGAGCTGTAGTGGGGAGAGGCGTCCCAGACGAGATACAGACCTGATGAGGAGGGGCCGAGAGGAAGATGGAGAGAAGAGAGAATATGAGACGAGAGGAGGAGAGGAGGAAGAGAGGAGTCAGAGAGAGAGGAGGAGAGATGAGAGGAGAGAGACGAGAGGAGAGGAGAGACGAGGAACCTGGGACGAGCTGAGAAGGAGAGACCTGACGATGGACGGAGCAGAGGGGAGCGAGAGTGCTGAGAGAGGAGAGGGGGAGAGAGAGCGTGAGACGGACAGAGAGAGAGAGAATGTGAGGAGACGACGGATGAGAAGAGGAGGAGGGGGAGGTGAGAGCGAGAGAGGGAGATGAGAGAGAGACGATGAGGAATGACTTCGAGGAGAGAGAGAGAGGAGAGGATGAGAGGAGAGAGGATGAGAAGAGAGAGAGAGAAGAGATGTTAGAGTCGAGAGAGGATCTGAGAGAGGAGAGAGGAGAGTGAGAGAGGAGAGAGAGAGATGAGGAGGACGAGAGAGAAGAGAGAGAGGAGAGACCGAATTGAGAGAGGAGAGGGAAGACTGAGAGAGAGAGATGCGAGAGACGACGCCTAGATGGAGAGATTGATGAGAAGTGGAGACGAGAAGAGGAGAGAATGAGAGATGAGTGATAGGAGGGAGATGAGGAGATGAGAGAGAGACAGAATAGAGAGGAGAGAGGAGAAAGGAGCGAGAGGGGATGAGAGGGGAGGAGGTGTGAGAGCCGTGAGAGAGGGGAGAGAGGAGAGAGAGAGAGAGAGAGAGTAGAGAGAGAGAGAGGAAGAGAGAGAGAGAGCGTCGAGAGAGGAGAAGGACGGAGGGAGGAGGAGAGAGAGAGAGAGGAGCGAGAGAGAGGAGGAGAGAGAGAGGAGAGAGAGAGATGGTGAGAGACGGGAGAGAGAGATGAGAGACAGTGATGGAGAGAGGAGAGAGAGACGAGAGAGAGAGAGATTGGAGAGATGATGGAGGGAGAGAGAGAGGAGAGCAGAGAGAGACGAGGAGAGGAGGAGTATGAGAGAGAGTATGAGAGGAGATGAGAGGAGAGAAGAGGAGAGAGAGAAGGAGAGAGAGGAGAGAGAGAGGAGGAGAGAGGGAGAGAGAGAGAGAGGAGCGGAGAGAAGGGAGAGAGAGAGAGGCGAGAGAGAGGAGAGAGAGGATGAGAGTGAGACAGATGAGTGCGGGGGACGGAGTCGAGGAGAGGGGGAGAGAGGAGAAGAGGAGGGAAGACTGGAGGTTGAACGAGAGGCAGGGGCGACAGTGGGCACGTAAGAGTATTGTGTTCGGGTGAGAGGGGGTGGGGGAGAGAAGAGAGAGAGAGAGAACGAGGAGGAGAGAGAGAGAGAGAGAGTAGGAAGGAGGGGAGGGGGTGCTTAGACAGAGAACGTTATGAAAATTTGGAGAAGATTGGAACTTGTACAGATTTGGGTGGGTGCGTGAACAGGGACAGAGCGGACACACACAGACACACAGGAGATAGACATGGAGGAGGGAGAAAGGGAAGAGGGGAATGGACTAGAGGATGGAGGAGAGAGGGGGGAGAGGGGATGAGGCGGGAGGGAATTTTCCGAGGGAGGAGGCAATGTCAGAGAGGAGGGAGAGATGTAATGAGACGTTCGAAGGGGAGAGAGACAGAGACGAGGAGATGAGAATAGAGAGAGAGAGAGAGGAGAGAGAATGAGAGAGAGAAGAAGGAGGAGGAGGACCGGAGGAGAAGAAGAAGGAGAAGAGAGAATCACTTCAGGGGACCCACCTTTATTTTTTCCAAAGGGATAAAAAGAACTTTAGGCATGGGAGGGGGGGGGGGCCTTTAGTCTCCATTTCTGTCCTTGGGGTTTTTCCTAAAGCATGAAGGGAGTCGAAAGGGATAGGAAGGAGGGGATGAGAAGGAGGGGGAGGGGAGAGAGAGCGAGGAAGAGGATAGTGAGGGCGGGGATGACGAGAGGACTGGGGAGGAGTGTGATATAGATGAGGAGAGACGGACGAGTGGAGAGGGAGAGGAGAGGGAGGGCGCGAGAAGAGAGGAAGAGAGAGAGGAGGTTGGGAGTGCGATGGGGAAGATGAGGTTACGTGAGACGAGATGAGAGAGGAGAGAGAGTCGGATGCGAGGAGATAAGGATCCGGGGAGGGACCGAGGAGATGAGAGTGACGAGAACGGATCGATGAGGACGCACGGGAGAGCGGGAGAAGAGCGAGAGAGAGAAGAGAGATGGAGGGAGAGGGATGAGAAAGTGAGAGAGCGGAGGAAGGAGAGAGAAGCATTGAGGGATGGGAGGAGAGATGGGTGGAAGAGAGGGTTTTAGAGAAAGAGTTGGAGGACCGAGTGGGACGATGAGGAAGGACCCTGAAGAGAGCTAGGACGAGGAGAGAGAGAGAGAGAGAGATGGGAGGAGATGAGGAGTAGGGAGGAGGCAGAGTGAGACGAGATGGAGGGAGCGGGATGAGAGGAGAAGACTGGTGTGCTTGGGAGATGAGAGAAGAGAGAGGAGAGAGAAAGAGGAAGGAGGGGAGAGAGAGAGAGATGAGGAGAAGAGGCGCGAGGCGAGTAGGAGAGAGAGCATGGGAGACAGAGAGAGAGAGAGAGGAGGAGAGAAGTCGGCAGGAGAGAGATGGGGAGACAGATAGAGACGGATAGAAAGACAGAGATAGATGCGGGTGAGAGAAGGGAGGCAACAAAGAGGATTCAAGAAAATATCATCGGTAAAAGACATTGGCAAAGAATCAAATCAAACGTGGGATTTCGTGTTACGCGAGCACTAAGCATCTAATGTGTCTTGTGGAGGGAAACCCTAAGCCAGTGCTAATCAGCCAGACCCCCGAGTGAGCAGCCTCGCTTTCATCCAACACGTCACGTGACACCGTCAGGGCAGGGGACAGCACCCACATAATATACCCTCCTCTCTGTGTATTCTCTCCCTTCTCATTTCTGTAATGGTTGTAGCGATATGAGCGAATGAGGAAATATAATAAGATGAAGTCATCGCAGGTATTCCTCTCCTTTGCTTTCGCTTCTGATATCTCTCGCTGTTTCTGTTTGTCTGTCTGTTTGTCTGTCTGTCTCTCAGTCTGTCTATGTCTCTCTATCTCTCTCTCTCCTCTCTCTCCTCTCTCTCCTCTCTCTCTCTATCTCTCTCTCTCTCTCCCCTCCCTCTTCTCTCTCTCTCTCTCTCTACTCTCCCTCCTCTCTCTCTTCTCCTCCTCTCTCCTCCCTCTTCCCTCTCTCTCTACTCTCCCCTCTCTCTCTCTCTCTTGTGGTTGTTGTTTTATAGTAAAGAAAAGAATATAAATCGAAATATTGTACGGCGTTTTATACGGGCGTTGGGGTGTATTGCTTCGAATTATCTCTCTCTCTCTCTCTCTCTCTCTCCTCTCCTCTCTCTCTCTCTCTCCTCTCTCTCTCCTTCTCTCTCCTCCTCTCTCTCTCTCTCTCTCTCTCTCTCTCTCTCTCTCTCTCTCTCTCTCTCTCTCTCTCCTCTCTTCGCTCTCTCTCTCTTCTCTCTGCTCTCTCTCTCTCTCTCTCTCCCTCCCTTGTTCGCGCTCCCTCTCTCTCTCTCTCCTCTCTCTCTCCTCTCTCTCTCTCTCTCTCTCTCTCTGTCTATCCACTGTCTCTCTGTGTGTCTCTCCCTGTCTGTCTCTCTGTCTCTCTCTCTCTCCTCTCTCTCTCTCCTCTCTTCCTCTCTCTCCCCCCCCCCCCCCCCCCCCTGCCACCCCCCCCCCCCCCCCGCCCACCCCCCCCCCCCCCCCCCCCCCCCCCCCCCCCCCCCCCCCCCCCCCCCCCCCCCCCCCCCCCCCCCCCCCCCCCCCCCCCCCCCCCATCTCTGTCTCTCTCTCAGAATCACCAAAGGTAGGTATACATTTCTCCTCTTCAAAATGCCTGACATCTATGTGAGGTATTTACCGGCTGTGTTTTCATATGCTTGCCGTTTCGTTCAGGCTGATGACACTCAATGCTTTTGATAATAAGCTTTTCTTTGCCACAAGTCTGAGAGAGAAAAAATACAATAACAAAAACCCAGGTAGAGTGCTCTTCTTTCTACTATGCTGTGTGATGGTTAGTAGATCTAGATGGTAGATCAACAATCAACAAATATCCCTTCCCACCAATCTTGACCCACGCGAACGAGCACCCATGATACGTTGATAGCCACAAAGACAAAATGGCACAATCCCTCAATAGAGCATTTGCCACGAGTGTTCGTTCTCTATTCTAGACTACTAATTTGCCGACACTCGTTCTGCCCGAGTTACGCTGACCTTTCTAATTCAACTCTCTAAATTCAACTCATTGATATTCAAGGTCGCCCCTCACGTGGCAAATGCCCTATTCTCCCCAGTCCTTCTGGTAAAACTTGCAAAAAATCCCCACCTTACCATAATGAGGCTTTATACTGAAAAGTCTCTGCCCCTGTCTGGTGCACTGGGACGGGGACGTTCTCGTGCGCCATCTGACTTGCGCCACACCGGCCCCACCTACACCCATATATTATCGCCCTTGCCCTGTGTGGAAGTCTACTGTTAGTAGTAGCATAGAGCCACAGAAAATGATCTGCCCCTGACTCGTGACAAGGTGGCATGGTCAGTTCAGTCCTAGAATTATCGCACCTTTCCTATCTCTGGGAAGTAGTATAAAACCCCATTACCCCATCTTGTTGCTGTCGCGTTGTTGTGTTGTCGTAGTCACATTTATTGTATTGATGGAATATTGAAAATAGGTATTTCTTCTTTTTCTTCTTCTGCGTTCACAGGTCACAAGACCAATGAGTAATGTGTCCGTTTTCAGTTTTCACTGGTCTCCCCGCTGCATACAGCTGACACATTCCGATTTGGGAGGAACTCATAGGAGAACATTCTTTGGAAGAATTGTTTTTTTAATGCAATAGAATGGGCCAATAAGTCAGAAAGATAGTAGACTACAGTGCTCTAAGCAAACGGAACAGCCAGAGTCAAAGAGAGTGATAGATTGGAGGAAGTTACAAGCACAGAACTTCCAGAAGGTGGTGGAACTTACGTTTGCATTATTTCTATTCTCACAAATTAAAACCTGTGAGCCCCAGGTTTGTTCAAACCTTACCAACTCTTCCCTTATGAAGCATTATGTCGTTTTGCTCAGCAACACAAGCTTACCCCCCCCCCCCCCCTCCACTCCCTCCCCTCCCCCTCCCTGCTCCTTCTCCTCTATTCGTATCAATGGTGCCGTGGTTGTTTTCACTGGTGGTGATAATGCTGCCCAGTGTTCTGGGTTCAGATCTGGCTGCTGACAGCTTGATGATGTGTTTTTATCTCCAACCAGTGTTGAGTCTACTGGCTTCTCCCGCCTCTCTCTCCTCTCTACCGTCTCTATCTGTCTGTCAGTCTATTTCTCTCTCTCTCTCTCTCTCCCTCGCTCTCTCTCTCTCTCTCTCTCTCTCTCTCTCTCTCGTCTCTCTCTCTCTCTCTCATCTCTCTCTCTCTCTTCTCTCTCTTTCTCTTTCAATTCTTCCATTGCTCCTTATCCATTGTATTATGGCCTAAGGCCAATGTTTACATTAAGCCATCAGTGTGTTCAGTTCAGTGTCTCTCTCTCTCCCTCTCTCTCTCCTCTCTCTCTCCTCCTCTTTCTCTCTCTCTCTTTCTCTCTCCTCTCTCTCTCTCTCTCTCTCTCTCTCTCTCTCTCTCTCTCTCTCTCTCTCTCTCTCTACTCTCTCTCTCTCTCTCTCTCTCTCTCCTCTCTCTCTCTCTCTCTCTCTCTCTCCGTCATTCTTTTATTATATCAAAAGAATTAACTAAAACCTTATGTGTTTTCATCTAATTTTCTACCCCCCCCCCCTCCCATCTCTCTTTCACTCTTCACCCACACCATCTTTTTGTTTTTGGCTGTATCTCAAAGGACCACTAAAACAATTGGTGTGTATTTTCATTATGTTTCCTCTATCTCTCTCTATCTCTCTCTCTCTCTCTCTCTCTCTCTATCTCTCTCTCTCTCTAGCGAGCATCTCTCGTCTCTCTCTCCTCTCTTCTCTCTCTCTCGCTCTGCTTCTCTCTCTCCTGAGTCTCTCTCTCGCTCTCTCTCCCACTCTCTCGCTAGCTGTCTTGTCTCTTGTCTCTCTCTCTCTCTCTCTCTCTCTCTCTCATCTCTCTCTCTCTCTCTCTCTCTCTCTCTCCTCTCTCTATCTCTAGTATCTCGCTCTCTCGGTCTCTCTCTCTCTCTCGCTTCTCTTATCTCTGGTGTTTTCTCTCTTCTCCCTCTCTCCCTCTCTCTCTGTCTCTCCTCTCTCTCTCTCTCTGTGTCTCTGTCTCTATGTCTCTCTCTCTCTTGGTCTCTGGCCTCTCTCTCTCTCTGTCTCTCTGTCTCTCATCTCTCTCTCTCTCTCTCTCTCTCTGTCTCTCTCTCTCTCTCTCTCTCTCTCTCTCTCTCTCTGTCTCTCTCTCCTCTCTC
>CM065699.1:5280746-5283246 GCA_017654935.2 Phymorhynchus buccinoides | reverse complement strand
CCTACTACAGGTGTCCGTATTGACCCCGATTACCCCCGGCGGGGGGCGGGGGGGGGGCGGGGGGGGGTGGGGGGAGGGCGAGGGATGGGTCGGGAAGTTTAAGATCCCCTGTTTGTTCAAGATGAAGAGCTTTTGTCAATATGCTTTTCTGTTTTTACTTGTAGAAGCCAAAAATAATGGGAATAGGGCTCCACTATGTTAACAAGAAGTATAGATCGCCTGTACATATAATTAAGATTTCATGTTAAAGAGAAAAGGGGTAGGGGTAATTGGGGATGCATAGAAATAATTTAATTTACACAGTAAAATAAAAAAATTATTCTGTTTTCAGATGCACAAGTGTCTGGAAATAACAGTATTCTCTCTATACAGGCAAGGGAAGATCCCCTTCATGGGAATTCCCATGCATGCTATAGGAATAAAAATCAGACGTGAGCCTTGAAAAGGCTTTGCCTCTTGTTGTTTCTTCTTTTGAAATCAAAAAAATCACGTGTCTTGGGACCATTCTTGATTTACAGATTGTGTTTCTTCATCCCCTGTTTATGGTCGTTATTAACGCCCTGTTAGGGGAGAGAAAAAGATGTTTTTTATCATATTAATGAAATGAAGCTGTACACAGTAATTTTTAGATGCGCACCCCCCCCAAGACACCCCCCCCCCATCACCCCTCCCCCCACCACCCCCTAATCCCCCCCCCCCCCCCCCCCCCTCCATTTCTCCCACCCCCCCCCCTCCTTTCTCCACAACTTTCACTCTTCACGCACCGTGTATGTTGTGACGTTCATGGTTGTCCGTTGCATCTCAACCGATAAGAGAAGTAAGTCAGAGTAACTCTTTTTTTTTCCGAGTGTGCATGCATATTTTTTACGGCAGAAACAGTCACAAAAGCTCTAAAAATAGAAAAACACGTGACAGGGTGATTGGCAGTGAATGTCTTTTGCATTTGGTGGGAGTGTAGTGTAGAGTGATGTCTTGGATGCATACCATGGCGCTGGAAGAGTTAAATAATTCTTATGGCAATCCTTTTTAAATAGTTTAGCGCTGGTCCCCAGATAGGGCCTACGCAGCGCTTGGCAGGGACCCAAAGTATACCTAAAGAAGAAGATCCCCTGTTTTGGGGAAGAAGAAGATCCCCTGTTTGGGGAAGAAGAAGATCCCCTGTTTTGGGAAGAAGAAGATCCCCTGTTTGGGGAAGAAGAAGATCCCCTGTTTTGGGAAGAAGAAGATCCCCTGTTTGGGGAAGAAGAAGATCCCCTGTTTGGGGAAGAAGAAGATCCCCTGTTTGGGGAAGAAGAAGATCCCCTGTTTTGGGAAGAAGAAGATCCCCTGGGAAGAAGATGGGGAAGAAGAAGATCCCCTGTTTTGGGAAGAAGAAGATCCCCTGTTTTGGGAAGAAGAAGATCCCCTGTTTTGGGAAGAAGAAGATCCCCTGTTTTGGGAAGAAGAAGATCCCCTGTTTTGGGAAGAAGAAGATCCCCTGTTTTGGGAAGAAGAAGATCCCCTGTTTGGGGAAGAAGAAGATCCCCTGTTTTGGGAAGAAGATCCCCTGTTTGGGGAAGAAGAAGATCCCCTGTTTGGGGAAGAAGAAGATCCCCTGTTTGGGGAAGAAGAAGATCCCCTGTTTTGGGAAGAAGAAGATCCCCTGTTTGGGGAAGAAGAAGATCCCCTGTTTTGGGAAGAAGAAGATCCCCTGTTTGGGGAAGAAGAAGATCCCCTGTTTTGGGAAGAAGAAGATCCCCTGATTGGGGAAGAAGAAGATCCCCTGTTTGGGGAAGAAAAAGATCCCCTGTTTGGGGAAGAAGAAGATCCACTGTTTGGGGAAGAAGAAGATCCCCTGTTTTGGGAAGAAGAAGATCCCCTGTTTGGGGAAGAAGAAGATCCCCTGTTTTGGGAAGAAAAAGATCCCCTGTTTGGGGAAGAAGAAGATCCCCTGTTTGGGGAAGAAGAAGATCCCCTGTTTGGGGAAGAAGAAGATCCCCTGTTTGGGGAAGAAGAAGATCCCCTGTTTTGGGGAAGAAGAAGATCCCCTGTTTTGGGAAGAAGAAGATCCCCTGTTTTGGGAAGAAGAAGATCCACTGTTTTGGGAAGAAGAAGATCCCCTGTTTTGGGAAGAAGAAGATCCCCTGTTTTGAAGAAGAAGATCCCCTGTTTGGGGAAGAAGAAGATCCCCTGTTTGGGGAAGAAGAAGATCCCCTGTCCCCTATCAGTTCTGGAAGTACAGTCATGATGGTATGATTGTTTTGAAGCAGGTGTAGATCGTAAAACACTAAAAACGGAGACACGTACACGATTGGCTGAAGGGAGTGACATTTCCTCCAATAGAAAAAGGGGTATCATTAGTCCTCTGGACACCTCAATGACGACACTTCCGAGTAGACATGCTGCTATGACCAGGAAATCGGTTTAGGTGGTGTTGGTGGGGGTTGGGGGTTGGTTGTGTCTAAACGCTAAGAGGTTTTTACAATCTTGATAAAAGTTCTAAAAGACGGGAAATGAAGTC
>CM065699.1:5225746-5258246 GCA_017654935.2 Phymorhynchus buccinoides | reverse complement strand
GTGACTCACCAAGTTGGTTCCCACTTGCTTAATGGCGACTCCCTGTTACACGTTCGCGATTGTGTTGAACATTTGGATTCCAATATTTCACTGACCAATACTGTGCTGGTGCATTAAATAATAACAATCACCATCATCATCATCATCTTCATCAACATCATCATCGTTATAATCATATTACACAAAATAATATTATTATCATACATTATCATCATCAACATTATAATCATAATACACAAAATAATATTATTGTCGTTCACTATCATCATTATCATCACATTTATAATCATCAAGTGCTGTATATTTCATTAAAAAAACACTAATTCGAACTGTACTTATAAATCAATCGTGAAAAAATAACGTCCTCACTTCAATTGTCATTGCTTTAACAAATATAACCAGGTTTTAAGTTGTTATTTTTTTCAGTAAGACAAATGATTGTTATTCTGTTACTTTATTTATAGAAACAAAATTCCAAGAGTACAGTAAATTCCACATTATCATATCATTATGAAAGAAATACATGTTCCTGATCAATATCTTGATAAATAATGAGTTACAACACTCTTACATGTTCCATGTTTGTAACTATCCATACAAACACGGGTAATAATAAATAATAATAATAATAATAATAATAATAATAATATGCGTTGTGCAAAACATTTTGGTGACAAATATGTGCACGTGCGCTAAACACATGACTTTATTTGTATGATTTAAAATAGGACCCTAATAACTTCACTGACTATTTGTATATGATATTTTTAAAATAGGAAATCATAACATACATTTTTTCTACATCATTATCACAGTTAAACAAATATAGAGATAGTGAGGCAAGGACAGAGGATAATAGTGAAGTAAGGAAAGGTAACTCTGTAATTAACTTTGGTGAAGGGAGATAATTACAGAGAGTTACCTTTCCTTACTTCACTATTATCACAATGAGAGACTTAGTGCGATTTCTTTCACGCCAGAGGGCATGACGCTCATGTGGGGCTAATCCTCTCTATATTCTTAGTTGGGGATAAAGAAAATGAGAGAGAGAGTGAGTAGTCCTACCATCTCCCTCTCTCTTACTACGCCCAAGTAAGAAAATCGCGTGATAAGCCCCTAGTGCATTGACTGCCCTCTGGCGTGACAAATATCGCCATAGGTCGACCATTACATGTTTATTTTTAGATGTTCACAAGAGCGCATTTAAAAAAAAAAAAGTCTCACAATTTTACAGACACAATCACTCAGTAAATATTAACATTCACATAATCTTGTATTCGGTGCACATTTTCGTAAAACCCAAAGTCACATTTAATGCACACACGCTTTAGAACAAATAGTGATTTTTGATTTTTCTCTTTTCTTTCTTTCTTATATTTATGAAAGCCATTTTTATGTATGTATGTATGTACATGTGGCGGTACCATAGCCGATGAGGTTTAACCGAGGCGTGGTTACTGCTACACCTATCTGTATTGTTAAAATTCGGGACTTTACTGGTGTTGCACTGCCTCCGGGCATTGCCTCCAGTATCGTTCCCACCGTCTTTGTATTTACAAATGTCCCATATGTGTCTCTTCCAGACCGAGAGGACGTAAAACACCATTTTTCATTCATTCATTCATGAAAGCCATTTACAACACAGTTTTGTATACACGAATGTCTTCGCTGCCCGGCTGCGTTGCCCATATTCTGACACACATCACGTGGGCATAAACGTATCCCATCAATCCTTTGCACAGGAAGTGTCACATTATCTCATTCGGGGACTAGAAACAGAAGCGGAAGCACAGTGGCACACACAGAGACGCGTCTGACACTCGGTGCTAAAAGCTTAATCAAGAGTCTGAACCGTGTACATTTCAGTGTCTCAACTTAAGTCAAAGTTATATTTGTGACAGCTTCAATGACAGCTCCAATAATTACCCGGCCAGAGGCCAAGGTATTGCGATCGGTTTGTGTGTGTGTGTGTGTGTGTGTGTGTGTGTGTGTGTGTGTGTGTGTGTGTGTGTGTGTGTGTGTGTGTGTGTGTGTGTCTCTGCCTGTGTATCGATTATCTTAAAAAAACTACTGTTTGGACTTTGATTAAAATTGGCAGAGGGGTAGACAGCTTGAAAAGGAAGCTTCCTGTCGTTAATCAACACCGTGCTGATCTTGACCTTGAAGTTTGACCTTGAAAACCGAAATTTCCTTTTTGGGCTATGTAATTTCCCCCAGCTTTATTTCGTGAACTAGTGAACAGAATCGCTTCAAATGTTGTGTGGTGCAAGGAAGTTTGCATAAAAGTTCAGCTGTATCTCGTGAACTACTGAACAGAATCGCTTCAAATTTTGGGCTATGTATTTTATGCGTTCTGTCAGGGTGGAAAGTGGTGTGTTTATTGGGGGGTGGGGTGGGGGGGAGAGGACATCACTCGGTGCAAGGAAGTTTGTATAAAACAGCTGTATCTTGTGAACTACTGAACAGAATCGCTTCAAATTTTGGGCTATGTATTTTATGCGTTCTGTAAGGGTGGAAAGTGGTGTGTTTATTGGGGGGTGGGGGGGGGGAGAGGACATAACTCTGGCCGGGTTTGCATTGTCACAATGCGTTGCTGCCGCTCGGCGATGCCCTTGTTAGTCACTGTTTCAGAGACTATTCCAAGAAATGATTATTTGGACATCACCACAAAACCTATCCTCTCTCTCTCTCTCTCTCTCTCTCTCTCTCTCTCTCTCTCTCTCTCCCCCCCCCCCCCCGACCACCGCCTCTCTCTCTCTCTCTCTCTCTCTCTCTCTCTCTCTCTTCTCTCTCTCTCTCTCTCTCTCTCTCTCTCTCCCCTCCCTCCTCTCTCCTCTCCCTCCCTCCCTCCCTCCCTCCCTCCCTCCCTCCCTCCCTCCCTCCCTCCCTCCCTCTCTAAAGCCATGATACACTGTTCTTTTAACTGAGAAAACTCAAGATGGTTTAACTTAGTCGACTTACACACGTTACAGTTTTAACACGAAAACAAACAGTGAAATGAAAATTAGCGTTTTTGCAATGATTCATAGTCTTTGTAATAAAAAAAAAGGTTTTGTTTTCTTTCTAATGTAACAGAATGATTCTAGTCTTTGTAATATAAAAAAGTGTTTGTTTTGTTCTAACGTAAACGAGATACACATACCGTAAGAGCCCTCACGAACCAAGAGTTATGTTTCTTCTTCAGAATCTAACAAACATGATGGGATTTCTCACCATACATTGTTTTGCTGTCGGTGTAATCTTTTTAGCCATCCACTCTTTTGTGGTTCTTGAATAATCCAAATAATACTGCAACGAGTTTACACATAATAAAAAGTATGTAAAATCAGCGCAAACAGCAGCCTGCCTTTCATCAACAATCATCGTTTCCAACACTTTAAAGACCCACCACGTCACGTGTCAAAATCACGGTTTTCACGTGTTTTCCCTCTTATAGCTGGTAAGAAATCGTAAGACATCTTCCTAGCATAAGAGGGAATGTGAGACGTGACGTGGGGGGTCTTTAATAGACGAAGTTCACAGACATAGCAGCCAAGATACACACGTTCATTTCTTCAACACAAGGGCTGCCGTAAACCAGGAACAAAGAAGCGTTGTCCACTGAAGCACTTATTTCACAAGATGCTGTTCACTCTTTTTTCGAAATATGTGTTCATGAATTGTGAACTATTATGTTCTTGAATAAAGCCCCATCGTGGATAGAGATTGTCCACATTTAAACACACACAACAAATTAATAAACAATAACGATTTTACCACCACCCCTTCCAGTAATATATGTCTGTAATACGAGCCCTTTCAAGATCGGTTTAAGTTACAGTTTGTAAATACATCTGCAGCCAAAGACGGGCCTGACCATTTCTTAGGCGCATAACTACATCATGAAGAAGAAGACACACATCTGTATTTCTGCAGTTTATGTCCATGGACTCAACCTCTTCTAGAGTTCGTTCAGCCATCTGACTTCCTTTTCTCTGCAATAAAGTTCCACAATATATGTATCAACCATTGTAGGGTCGGCTATAGTGCACAATTCCAAATGTTCTGCAGGATTGTTAAGCCCATGAATCCAACCTCATCAACAGGTATTGCAAACGTCTCGAGATGTACGCGCGAACCGTCATTACTATTCGCTGTAAGCAGGGCCAATTCTGATTCACAGCAACTTGATCCTTTTTCTTTTTGTCACCATTGTCCATCTGCCTTTCCACGGCTATTGTACTCTCCTGTCAACAACGTCCATAACATCAACTTTAATCGTGCACACACAATCAATGCTCATAATTTTAACCCTTTCCAAAGCTGATTACAATCCAAACTAAAAGCATCTCACTTCCCTCTTGCTGTTAAGTCTGCAATATTCTACAAGGCTTATATCCATTTCAAGGTCGGCTATAGTCCACAGCCACGGAATCGGACGAGGAGGCGAACTTCTCCGGGACGTGAGGATGGGGGTGGGGAAGGTAGGGGTGGTAGCGGTACATGGATAAAGGATGGTGGGGGCTCCCTAATTCCCCACCACCACTCCCACCCCGCCCATCACTGGCTCGACTAGTGCCCGGTGCCCCATTAAGAGGAGGGGGGGAGGAGGCGGAGGAAACAGCCGCGGAGGGCGACGACGACGACGACGGCGACGATGAAGACACGTTCTGTCTCTCCCTCACTGGATGAGGATGAGGATGCGGAGGGGGGAGAGACAGCGACGCGGCGGCAGCAGCAGCAGCCATGCCCATAGGGTGCAGGGCGAGGGAGGAGAGGGGTAAGGGGGAGGGGTGCATGCCCGGGTGGCCGGGCCGGAGTCCCAGCAGCCCCCCGTACAGCGTGTAGAAGGGGCGGGCGTTGAGGTGGGTCAGGCAGTGGGGGGAGGGAGGGGGAGGGGGGCAGGGAGCAGAGGGGGCGGAAGAGGGACCAGGCGGGGGAGGGAGGGAGGAGGCCGTGCTTCTCCATCATCAGCTGATCTTCTGCAACAGAGGACGTTATCATCGTTATTGTCGTCGTCATCATCATCATCATCATCATCATCATCATCAATCATCAACAGCATCATCATCATGTTCATCTTCTCTTCCAGCGTCATTATCATCATCATCATCTTCGTCATCACCGACATAGTCATTGTCGTCGTCTTCGTTATCATCATCATTATCATTATCGTCATCGTTGTTGTTGTCGTAGCGACTAAAATGTGTCAGATGTGTCATGAACAAGAAAGACCCTCAGGTGCCGATGGGACCCAGAAACGCACCGGCCTCACCAGCCCTACTAACACAAGACCCACCCTTACGGCGAGGGTTGTAGGACCTGAGGGGTGAAGGAATGCTAAGGATCAGGGCGTGCAATCATGACTGCATCTTAGGCTCGGTGTACATCTCGTGTCCTGGCCAATACAAAGCATCTGTTTTGGTTCATTCTGTGTTTTTCTCACACCTGCTGCCATGTCATTCACACCGACTGGCGTGCGTTGTGTACGCATTTGCGTGTGCTACCTGTCACCCGATTGTCCAACATTAGGGTCCTCGGTCGAACACAGATGGACACCGAGCATTAGACAGTCCACACGGGTATGTGAATGAGGCTCAACGTTTTGGGGAGTTCAGTCTAATTGACATACTACTACCAGTGTTGACCGTCTAAGACGCACTCATGATTACACGCCCTGGGGCAAGAGTTATACACGGGTGGAAGAGGGTCAAACCGGTGGTATGGATATGGAGGGGGGAAGGGTTGTTTGCATACCCGGAAACAGATTCCTACCGGGTGGCAAGTAAACTGAAAGATCGAGAACCAGAGAAGTATAAACTGCAAGACGAGATCACCACCTCCACCTACCCCATCCCCCCCCCCCCCACCACCACCACCACCACCACACACACACACACACACACACAATCCCAACGTTCTCTACCGCAGCCAGTAGTCAGAAAATGACACGTGACGTCTGTAATTTCATCATCGTCTTACTGATGAGGGTGGGCCCCGAGAGGGGGAGAGAGAGACAAATACAGAGAGAGAGAAAGAGAGAGAGAGAGAGAGAGAGAGAGAGAGAGAGAGAGAGAGAGAGAGAGAGAGAGAGAGAGAGAGAGAGAGAGGGACAAAGAGAGAGAGAGGGGGGGACAAAGAGAGAGAGAGACAGAGAGGAGGGACAAAGAGAGAGAGATAGAGAGAGGGAGGAGAGAGAGATAGAGAGGAGGGGCAAAGAGAGAGAGAGAGAGAGAGGGACAAAGAGAGAGAGAGAGAGGAGGGACAAAGAGAGAGAGAGAGAGGGGGGAAAGAGAGAGAGAGAGAGAGAGAGAGAGGAGAGAGAGAGAGAGAGAGAGAGAGAGAGAGAGGAGAGAGACAAAGAGAGAGAGAGAGAGAGAGGGACAAAGAGAGAGAGAGAGAGAGAGGGGGATAGAAAGAGAGAGAGAGAGAGAGAGAGAGAGAGAGAGAGAGAGAGAGAGAAGGGGGGAGGGGGGAGGGAGGGGGGGGGGGGGGGGGCAGATCCCCCAAGACGAACTTCTGAAGGTCTTTAAGCCTGAGGGAGAGACAAGGAAAGGTTGACAGCGCCGGGACTGCTAAAGGTGAACAAGGGGAGAGAGGGAGAGGGAGACAGACAGACAGAGACACAGAGAGAGCGAGAGATACACAGACAGGGAGACAGAGAGAGAGAGACGAGACACAGAGAGAGAGAGAGAGACAGAGAGACACAGAGAGGGAGATAAGTGAGAGAGAGAGAGAGAGAGGGGGGGGGACAGAGAGAGACATACACAGAGAGAGAGAGACAGAGAGGGGGATGAAAGAGAAGGAGGGACAGAGAGAGGGGGGGAGATAGAGAGAGGGGGGGGAGAGAGAGACACAGAGAGAGAGACTAGACTAGACATTGGACCCTTTCAAAGACCCATCACGCCACGTGTCAAAATCACGGTTTCCACGTGTTTCCCCTCTTATAGTTGGTAAGAAATCTTCCAAGCATAAGAGGGAATGTGACACGTGACGTGGGGGGTCTTTAAGAGAGAGAGACATACAGAGAGAGAGAGAGAGAGAGAGAGAGAGAGAGAGAGAGAGAGAGAGAGAGAGAGAGAGAGAGAGAGGTGGGATGAGAGAGAGAGGGACACAGAGAGAGAGGGGGAGAGACACAGAGAGAGAGGGAGAGAGAGAGAGAGAGAGAGAGAGAGAGAGAGAGAGAGAGAGAGAGAGAGAGAGAGAGAGAGAGAGAGAGAGAGAGAGAGATAGAGAGAGAGAGAGAGAGAGAGAGAGAGAGAGAGAGAGAGAGAGAGAGAGAGAGAGAGAGAGAGAGAGGGAGAGAGAGAGAGAGAGAGAGAGAGAGAGAGAGAGAGAGAGAGAGAGAGAGAGAGAGAGAGAGGAGAGAGAGAGAGAGAGAGAGAGAGAGAGAGAGAGAGAGAGAGAGAATGGGATGTGTGTGTGTGGTAGTATAGGGTGTCGAATGACCTGATAACTTCATTTGGACTTTTGACTGACTGTCACCTGAGGGCATGACAGAAGGAAGCAGCTTGGGGGTGAGGAGGGGGGGGGGTGACAGAAGACATCAGGAGAGGAGGGGGGGGGGGGGGGTACGAGGATGAAAGGAGGAAGATTAGGGAAGGGACGACATTGGAGTGGGACGTGGGGACGTGGGGACGTGGGGACGTGGACATGCATCGGGGGCGGAGAGCGGGGAGCGGGGTGGGGGGTGGGTGTGAGCGAAGAAGACCGTTCGACCAGTACAGTGTTGTTACTTTGTGGTACATCTTTAGCTCATTCCGGACGAATTACGAGTATTCTCGGAACAAGGGAGCGGTCTTCAGGGCCTAATTCCGAGTATTCACGGAACACCGATTTCTGAGTCTAAAACGTGTCTAAATCCATGGTTTTTTTTGTCAATCCAAACCCCGTTTTTCGAGTTACTTTTCTTCATCACTTTTCCATCCTTTGTTTCACATCATTATGGTTGGCACTTCAATTTCAATTTGTAAAGTTGAAAATGTAAAACAAAATCGTCTCTACACGAGTCTCAGAAAATACCCCAATATGTTTTCACTAAAAGTGATAGTAATAAGGAGACTAATGATTCCGATTCTTCTTCGTTCGCTCAGACAGTTTACTGTCATATGAGCGCAGATGCGTCATGCTGCCGTTTTGCGCCTAACTGTCATATGAGCGCAGATGCGTCATGCTGCCGTTTTGCGCCTAACTAACAAATAGTTAGGCCCAGCATGTCCGACTTCGGCTGAAGAAATCTTTGCAAGAATTTATAGAAAAAAGGCAGGAGAATGGACCAGTGAGATAGAAAGACAGCAGATGACAGTACGCGAAGGGAAAAGGCAGAGTCAAAGAGAATGACAGAATTAGAGGAAGTTACAAGCACAGAACTTCCAGAAGGTGGGGGAACTATTTGCACAAAAGACCCCCCGGTATCCCCACGGGGTATTCCGATTCTAATGCATGTAACCCCGATTTGAAAGCGACAAATAAACTTGGATCACAGTAACAGTAATGGAATCAGTAAAAATTTTGTCAAAAATTAATCATTGACAGTGTTAAGTTTTGCTGCGTTTCTTGGATGGAAGTTCAGTTTAACGTCGCGTATCGGCTTTCGCCATGTACGACGGGCTGAACAAACCAACCAGGGTATAAACAAAAATTTATGTTCCTGAATCACTGTCTTAGCCAAAAGGCCGAGAAGCGATCAGAATTCATTACATAACTGCGTTTCTTATTTGTCATATTTATTTTCTAGGCAACCCCACCCCAGCCCAGTAACGATGTTTGCCTGAGGCAGAGATGGCTTGAAGGGGTTAAATGATGATGCTCTTTGGGCCTTTTACTCAAACGGCTTATATCACTGGTTGACATTAGCCTGAAAAAGGGCCAATAGTAAATGAGAGCTGTACTACATGTATATATGATTTTATACAGCATTCTTCTCATGGGGATACCGGGGTGTCTTTCGTAAAAATAGTTCCCCCACCTTCTGGAAGTTCTGTGCTTGTAACTTCCTCTAATCTGCCACTCTCTTTGACTCTGCCTTTTCCCTTTGCTATCTATCATCTACTATCTTTCTGACTTATTGGCCCATTCTCCTGCCTTTTTTTCAAAACAAAAATCTTCCAAATAATTTTTCTCCTTTGAGCTCCTCCGAAATCGGAATGTGTCGGCTGTGCGCAGCGGAGAGACCAGTGAAAACTGAAAACCGGACACACACGTACCTTACCCAATATGGTCATATGGGAACGCAGAAGAAGAAGAAGAATACAGTATTGGAATATCATATGGTACAGCTTAGTCTTTCGTAGAAAATTATGATTCTATTTAGGGGACACTTGTGCTGGCCCTAGTGCTGCAGCCAATGGGATTGGTTGGCCTTTCGGGGGGACCTTCCCCAGCGCCAACGGTCGTCCTCAAACCCCGTTGGCTGAGAGAGTGGGGAGGTACTCTGGGCAAGGCTTCTTCACCATAAACAAATTGAGAGAGAGAGAGAGAGAGAGAGAGAGAGAGAGAGAGAGAGAGAGAGAGAATTATATATGAGAGAGAGAGAGAGAGAGAGAGAGAGAGAGAGAGAGAGAGAGAGAGAGAGAGAGAGAGAGAGAGAGAGAGAGAGAGAGAGAGAGAGAGAGAGAGAGAGAGAGAGAGAGAGAGAAGAATACGAATACGAATGTTCTTATTGAGGGTAAAACAGATAAGCTGGGTAGCTTTTTTACACTATTGCCCTCAAGCAAATAAACAATTAATGAAGAAAATGATTAACAGAAACGTAAAAACAACAACAAAACCGGCAACAATAGTGACAAAAATATACAAGTAATATAATGCAACAAGGCAAAAATGGCCACACAACAGTAATTCAAGATTAAAGACCCCCACCCCACCCCACCCAAAAAAAAAACAAACAAACTCCCAGTCTCTACCACCCACCCACCACCCCCCACCCCCCGCACTCACACCCACAAGCACCCCCCACATACCCCACCCCCACAAACCTATACACACATGCATACATATTCTTATATTATGTACATGTACATGTATATCAGTTCACAGAGAGAGAGAGAGAGAGAGAGAGAGAGAGAGGGGAGGAGAGAGATGAGAGAGAGAGAGAGAGAGAGAGAGAGAGAGAGAGAGAGAGAGAGAGAGGAGAGAGAGAGAGAGAGAGAGAGAGAGAGAGAGAGAGAGAGAGAGAGAGAGAGAGAGAGAGAGAGAGAGAGAGAGAGAGAGAGACGTCAGTGGAGGTGCAAAGGTGACGGTCACGGTCGAGCAGATCCGGCAGAGGATTGCGGGCTCGGGGTCAGAGGATCAGGATCACGATCCTGCCGCGGGCCATTCAATCCTGCCGTGTAATCAGTGGTCCTCCCCGCCTCTGTGAGGCACACTGATCCGTGCCCACTGCACCGATACCAGCACTGCCAGATCACGAGGAAGGTGAGCACGCGCTGTGTACCTCGGCCTGGGTGGTCCAGATTACATGAAGAAAGAGGAGGAGGAAGAGGAGTAGTAGGAGGAGGAGTTTTGTGTATATTCATTCACTTGTTATTTCTCTTAATGTTCCCTTTTTTGCTTGTTATTTCATTATTATGTTCTGTTCCAGAGTCTTATATTACTTTTGGCAGCCAATATTGTGCAATATATATGTGTTTTAAAGCCTTAAATCAACATAGCAGCATATTGATTTTCAATAAAATTCGTTTAAACCAAGACGAAGAAGAAGAAGAAGAAGAAGAAGAAGAAGAAGAAGAAGAAGAAGAAGAAAGGGAGGAGGAGGAGGGGGAAGGAGGAAGAGGAGGAGGAGGAGGATAAGAAGTAAGAAGGAGGAGGAGGAGGAGGAGAGAAAGAAGAGGAGGAGAAGAGAAGAAGAAGAAGAAGAAGAAGAAGAAGAAGAAGAAGAAGAAGAAGAAGAAGAAGAAGAAGAAAGGGAGGAGGAGGAGGAGGAAGGAGGAAGAGGAGGAGGAGGAGAAGAAGAAGAAGAAGAGAAGAAGAAGAAGAAGAAGAAGAAGAAGAAGAAGAAGAAGAAGAAGAAGAAGAAGAAGAAGAAGAAGAAGAAAGGGAGGAGGAGGAGAGGGGAAGGAGGAGGAGGAGGAGGAGGAGGAGGAGAAGAAGAAGAAGAAAAAGGAGGAGGGGGAGGAGGAGGAGGAGGAGGAGAAGAAGAAGAAGAAGAAGAAGAAGAAGAAAGAAGAAGAAGAAGAAGAAGAAGAAGAAGAAGAAAGGGAGGAGGAGGAGGGGGAAGGAGGAAGAGGAGGAGGAGGAGGATAAGAAGAAGGAGAAGAAGGAGGAGGGGGAAGGAGGAAGAGGAGGAGGAAGAAGAAGAAGAAGAAGAAGAAGAAGAAGAAGAAGAAGAAGAAGAAGAAGAAGAAGAAGAAGAAGAAGAAAGGGAGGAGGAGGAGGAGGAGGGGGAAGGAGGAAGAGGAGGAGGAGGAGAAGAAGAAGTAGTAGAAGGAGGAGGAGGAGGAGGAGAAGAAGAAGAGCAAGACGAACAAACAAGGTCGAGGACCACACATTTCGAGTGAAGAGGCCAGATTTGTGTTATCAAAAGTTATCACTTCTTCGACTCGGTCTGGCGTAACATTAACAACAACCCGCCTCCTGGAACTCTGCAGACTGGAGACGTAGCTGGACTGTGTGTCTCCCACCACTTGGTACAATTAGTCAGACCCTGTAGTCATGAGTGCGAATTAGACAGTCAACACGGGGAATAGTAGTATGTAAGTTAGACTAAGCTCCCAAAACGATGGGCTGGTTAGCCTAATTTACACACTAATCCCCGTTTTGAATGTCTAAGACGCTCTCACGACTACAAGGCCTGGTGCATAAAGCACACACGTCTGCGTGCGATTACCCATTGACGCCCAGGAACTTGTCTCCTAAAGACGTGGCAATATGCCGTTGTCTCCCTGTCTTCTCCCTTCTCCCCCCCCACCCCCACCCCTGTGACCCCTGACCCTTCAGGTAGGGGCGTGAAGGGGTCGTTTCACGACTGAGTGCTGAAGTCTGGCACCATCAGCTATCTCCCTGTGGCTCCAGACAAAAACACTGCGGGAGAGTTAACGGGTGACATGAGTGCACGTCTTGATCGATGTCTTTGGCTCCCCACACCCACATTACACCCTTCCTTCGTGCATTCACGCGCCTCACCCTTACATGTTATCTTCTTTGTGGTTTTTTTATATAAAAATCTGGTGGAATATTTCGTTCGCTTCCTTTCAAACTTTGTTGTCATTCTCTGTCGTGGGGGCAGCATCGACTTTATCTGGGTTTCAGCCCGAGTGCTTCTCCTTTCCTAACTTCGTGACATCTAAACTGTCAAATTCTGCCACCGCAATCCGGTCTTTTGGAGCGTTGACTACTACTTAAGTGACCAATAAGGGGGGGGGGGGAGCGAGAGAGAGAGAGAGTGAGAGAGACAGAGAGGAGAGAGAGAGAGAGAGAGAGAGAGAGAGAGAGAGAGAGAGAGAGAGAGAGAGAGAGAGAGAGAGAGAGAGAGAGAGAGAGAGAGAGAGAGAGAGAGAGAGAGAGAGAGAGCGAGAGAGAGAGAGAGAGGAGAGGGAGAGAGAGAGAGAGAGAGAGAGAGAGAGAGAGAGAGAGAGAGAGAGGGGAGAGAGAGAGAGAGAGAGAGAGAGAGAGAGAGAGAGAGAGAGAGAGAGAGAGAGAGAGAGAGAGAGAGAGAGAGAGAGAGAGAGAGAGAGAGAGAGAGAGAGATGGGTAGAGAGAGAGAGAGAGTCAGAGAGAGAGAGAGAGACGAAGACAGACAGCGGTGCATATAAGACCCTTCGCAAATTTTCATTAGAATCTGTTCATAATGTTCGTTCTGTAGTAGTGACGTTGTTGGCAGCCAGAGACAAAGAGGAGTCAACAATAGCGAACATCTCTGTGGGAGGTTCTGGGGGGAAAGACAAACAACACAAAAGGCCCGCCATCCGTGCTCACTTCTGGAGGAGACAATATACACACAGCCCTGATGTCTAGTCCTGTGAATGTGGCGAGTGGCGTCAATCCAGATAAGCCGACTCATTGACCAGCAGACTGCGAACCGTCAGCATCTTTGTTATCAGCAGCAGCAGCAGCAGGCAGAACACAAGGCACGCACGGACCCTTGACAAAGAGAGACGGCACAAAGGTCACGTCGTCTGTCTGCTGCACTGGGGCCTCCAGAACCGGGACCTAGAAGGTGGGGGAGACAGGGAGCTGGGGGGTTGAAGGAGGAGGAGGGGGGGATTGTGGTGTTGAGGGTGAATGTAGGTCTTAGCAAAAGAGCCTTAATATACAAAGAGTGATTACTCCGCGGCTGACTGAAGCCGGTCTTTGGGTTTTTTACTCCCACCCTTTCACCTACACTACAGGTGGGGATCATTGTGAATTCACTCCACGGTTGACTGAAGCCGATTTTTGTTTTTTGCTCCCACTCTTTCACCTACACTACATGTGGGGATCATTGTGAACTCACTCACTGCCTCTGTTACCATACTTAACGCTTCCCACCTTCCACGTTTTCACCTTACAGATGGGAAGTGGGCACGTTAGCTTCATTCTTTGCAAGGTTGGTAGGCTGCGAAGAAATCACTCCTTGTGACATTTAGGCTTTTTGGTCTTAGGCCCTTAACTTGAATAAGTTTTTTTAATTATTGGTTGTCCCCCGAAGACGGATTGTGGCTGCCCACGTGGCGGGGTAATCAAAAACGGCCACACACGTAAATGTTCCCATCCCTAGCTGATGCATTTGTACCATAGTGTTCAAGTGCTTTGGCTGTAGGAATGATCCCTCTTTTAGCCAGGGTACAACAACATCATTGGTTGGCATTGCCCCGAAGATCAGACCAACAGTAACATGAGAGCTTGCAGTAAATGCGTTTCTACAGCAATGGACAAACCATGGTACAGTTCTTAGGTTTTACTGAATGACTATGACTCTTCTCCTTCTTCTTCTTCTTCTGCGTTCCCAGGCCATATGGCCATAATGGGTAAGACGCTGTGTCCGGTTTTCAGTTTTCACTGGTCTCCCTGCTGCGTTCAGCCGACACATTCCGATTTCGGAGGAGCTCATAGGAGAATCATTATTTGGAATATTTTTTTCTGAAAAAAAGGGCAGGAGAGTGAGCCAATAAGTCAGAAAGATAGTAGATGATAGAAAGCAAAGGGAAAAGGCAGAGTCAAAGAGAGTGGCAGATTAGAGAACGTTACAAGCACAGAACTTCCAGAAGGTGGGGCACTATTTGTTTACGAAAGACCCCCCGGTATCCCCACGGGGAAGACTATGACTCAAACTAGGGGTCTTTTCCACCGGCTCTTAGAGGCTCAGTCAACAATATGCAGCGACATTTGAAGACCTTCCCCCAACGTCAGCTCTCTTCAAATCCTTTCGGCCGCGAGAGTAGGGATGTACCCTGGGCAAGGCATCTCCGCTGTAAACACATTTGATCCCAGCCCTCCAGAATAGCACCTGCCTCCTCTGCTATCTGGCAGTCATAGTCGGAAACGGAAGACTGGGCTGAATACAGATGTAGGTCTGCTTGATTAATAATCTAAACCTTCACATTCCGAGTGTACGGGTGGCAGACGACGCTTGAAGTTCTGCTGAGTGGCAGGCAGCGGAAAGGGCGACGCAGTCATCCTCCCCACGGGTGTTGACTGACTTGGCATGCGGATGGGGCGACGTACGATGACTCGGATGATCTCTGCAGCCGCCGATGCCCAGTAGTGCTCCGGGTACACCGGAGGGGATGGCCTCTACTGGGGGGAATCACATCTGCCTGCAGAGACTGTTCGACTCGAAAGTGTATCTCCCGCCCGTATGTCGACGACACCGGCATCCCGGTATGGAGAAGGCCGCCCGGTGTGGTCCTGAAGGCGGCCTTTGGGAGAGGGGTTAGCAGCCAGCAACCATGGACAAGCACAGCGGGTATAGAGATCGACGACCTATGGGCTGTCTCACAATGCTTCCCGCAACGACGATGCTGATTCCAGCCTAAGCATCCAGGACAGGAACACAGCCCAGACTCGGACTCCGTCCGAATGATCCAGTTTCAGACGGTGAACCCCAACGTTCAAGAGTCCGCGATGTTACAGGAATCATCCACGACGGCTGCAACGTCTCGACCACTGTCTCGTCGCCATTTCATCCCCTCCATCCCCGGGAAGACCCAGTCTTCAGGAATGCGACTGATTGGACGCTAATCTAACCTTCAAACATTAATCTAAAACCTTCCGTTGGACCCCAGACTTCCTGCAGCCTGACCCTCTTGGCTGCACATGCTGCGTAGAAGTCAATGAGGGCTGCGAGGAGGGCACTGACACAACGCCACGTCTATGGAGGAGGCTGCACCGTGTTGGTTTCTGTCCACGTATTGTGAGGAGGGCACTGACACAACGCCACGTCTATGGAGGAGGCTGCACCGTGTTGGTTTCTGTCCACGTATTGTGAGGAGGAGGGCACTGACACAACGCCACGTCTATGGAGGAGGCTGCACCGTGTTGGTTTCTGTCCACGTATTGTGAGGATGAGGGCACTGACACAACGCCACGTCTATGGAGGAGGCTGCACCGTGTTGGTTTCTGTCCACGTATTGTGAGGAGGAGGGCACTGACACAACGCCACGTCTATGGAGGAGGCTGCACCGTGTTGGTTTCTGTCCACGTATTGTGAGGAGGAGGGCACTGACACAAAGCCACGTCTATGGAGGAGGCTGCGCCGTGTTGGTTTCTGTCCACGTATTGTGAGGATGAGGGCACTGACACAACGCCACGTCTATGGAGGAGGCTGCACCGTGTTGGTTTCTGTCCACGTATTGTGAGGAGGAGGGCACTGACACAACGCCACGTCTATGGAGGAGGCTGCACTGTGTTGGTTTCTGTCCACGTATTGTGAGGAGGAGGGCACGCTGGTTGGATCTCCAGCCACGATGGTGCCTAAGGTTTAGAGGAGGAGGAGGAAGATGTGGATGAGGAGAACAAGAAGGAAAAGGGGAGGAGGATGGGAAGAGGAAAGTGGATGGGAGAAGAAAGCGATGAGGAGAAGAGGGAAGAGAGGATGAGGAGGAAGAAGAATAAGGAGGAGGAGGAGGAACAGGAGGAGGAGAAGAATGGGAGAAGAAGAAAGAAGAAGAAGAAGAAGAAGAAGAAGAAGAAGAAGAAGAAGAAGAAGAAGAAGAAGAAGAAGAAGAAGAAGAAGAAGAAGAAGAAGAAGAAAGAAGAAGAAGAAGAAGAAGAATGAGGAGGAATGAAGAAGGAGAAGAAGAAGAAGAAGAAGAAGAAGAAGAAGAAGAAGAAGAGAAGAAGAAGAAGAAGAAGAAGAAGAAGAAGAAGAAGAATGAAGAAGAAGAAGAAGAAGAAGAAGAAGAAGAAGAAGAAGAAAAAGAAGAAGAAGAAGAAGAAGAAGAAGAAGAAGAAGAAGAAGAAGAAGAAGAAGAAGAAGAAGAAGAAGAAGAAGAAGAAGAAGAAGAAAAGAAGAAGAAGAAGAAGAAGAAGAAGAAGAAGAAGAAGAAGAAGAAGAAGAAGAAGGAGGAGGAGGAGGAGGAGGAGGAGGGGGTGGGGAGAAGGGGAAGAAGAAGAAGGAGGAGGAGGAGGAGGAAGAGGAGAAGGAGAATGGAAAGAAGGAGGAAGAGGAGGAAGGAGAATGAGGGATGGAGGAGGAGAACAAGGAGGAGGAGGGTAGAGAGGAGGGGAGGAAAGACTATTTCAATGCTGCCGAAGCTTCATGTGGAGGAAACTGTAACCTATAAGCCCATACAGGTGAGACGCATTTCAAGATGGGACACGCCATGACTTCATTAGCTACACATTTTATGGCTATATCTTTGTGAAACAGTCCAAAGTCTCTCTTTGTCTCTCTCTGTCTGTGGGTGAGGGGTACCCAACGAACTACGTGCGATGAGACAGGTGTCATACCTCAAAAACTCTTTTAGCTGAACATAACAATTAAAGTATCGAGTTCAAAGCGTATCACTACCATCGTCAGTGGTACACATGGAACTCATAACTTCTGAAGGCAAGGCTCTATGACACGAGTGGTATTACTTTTCTCGCAGTGTTATTACCATAGCCCTCCACGCTATTCTCCCTTCTCATAAATACGTGTGCGTGTGACGACACACACAGGCGCGCGCGCGCGCGCACACGCACACGCACACACGCACGCACACACACACACACACACGCGCACACGCACACGCACGCGCACACGCACACGCACACGCACGCACACACACACACACACACACACACACACACACACACACACACACACACATCATAAGGGCAGGATGACAAAATATACTTGTTAGCTTGTTCTTTTGCCCTCTATAAACATCATTTTGACTTGAAATATAGACACACACCACACAAACACACACATACACACACACTCATAACTACACACACACACACACACACACACACACACACACACACACACACACACACACACACACACACACACACACACACACACACACACACACACACACCACACACACCACACACACAACTACCCCCCACACCCCCACCCCCACACACACTTTCAGGCTTTAATTCTAACTTGTTTTTCGTACAACATTGTGAGCCACCCCAATACTGTATGTGGAAAGTTTCACAGTTCATCGACTTCATTGTTCAGACCCCAGTCAACGCCCTCCACGTCCATGGCAGGGAAAGTACCGGAACTAAGCTCTGTGAGCATGCGCACCAACGACAAGGGCGGCAACTCCAAATCGATCGCCGTTAATCTCTTTGACACCTTGGAATGGCGGCTAGATCGGTGACAAATCGAAGAAAGACAAGAGCCACACATGGTGCTCGTTAGACCAGCTATCCCTTATGTTGGGAGGAATTGTGTGCGTGAAAGTTTACGCACATATTGCATGTTAGCCCCTAAACACCCTTGGTCCTGATTTCCTTTACGAACGATTAAACCACAAACAGAAATGTTAATTTGGAGTCAAGGGTTTCTTCTTCTTCTTCTTCTTCTTCTTCTTCTTCTTCTTCTTCTTCTTCTTTCTTCTTCTTCTTCTTCTTCTTCTTCGTTCGCCCAGACAGTTTCCTGTCATATGAGCGTATATGCGTCATGCTGCCGTTATGCGCCTTACTAAGAAATAGTTAGGCCCAGCATGTCCGACTTCGGCTGAAGAAATCTTTGTAAGAATGCATAGAAAAAAGGGCAGGAGAATGGACCAGTAAGACAGAAAGATAGCAGATGACTGTAAGCAAAGGGGAAAGGCAGAGTCAAAGAGTGACAGAATTAGAGGACGTTACAAGCACATAACTTCCAGAAGGTGGGGGAACTATTTGTACAAAAGATCCCCGGTATCCACACGGGAGAAAATCAAGGGTTTCACCTTGACAGTTTTGAACCAAAGAAACAAAAGTTACGAATAACAATGCGTAACGCACATACACTAACACACATCTGAGTTTTGATTCAAACTCTACACTGCTGTAGTCCATGACCAATATTTAACCCTGTCCAGTGCGTGCATGCAGTCCTTGAACGTCTGTGCTATGATGCACAATATTCAGATCAAATTGCAGTCAGGGCAAATAGGGGCATTCGTTGTATAGATGTGTGATATTCTAAAACAATGCAAGATAGAGTAATTAAAAAACAGGGATGTATCTTGGTGAGTGAGAGGGAGAGAGAGAGAGAGAGAGAGAGAGAGAGAGAGAGAGAGAGAGAGAGAGAGAGAGAGAGAGAGAGAGAGAGAGAGAGAGAGAGAGGACGAGAGAGAGAGGAGAGAGAGAGAGAGAGTCAGAGAAATGTTTAATTGTTAGGCCATGCCCATACAATGGAGTGAGACAACAACAAATAATTGACATTACATTATTAACTTGACATTACACCAGAGAGAGAGAGAGAGAGAGAGAGAGAGAGAGAGAGAGAGAGAAAAGAGAGAGAGAGAGAGAGAGAGAGAGAGAGAGAGAGAGAGAGAGAGAGAGAGAGAGAGAGTCAGGAGTCAGGAAATGTTTTATTGTTAGGCCATGCCCATACAATGGAGTGAGTGTGACAACAACAACAAATAATTGACATTACATTATTAACTTGACATTACAGAGAGAGAGAGAGAGAGAGAGAGAGAGAGAGGAGAGAGAGAGAGAGAGAGAGAGAGAGACGAGAGAGAGAGAGAGAGAGAGAGAGAGAGAGAGAGAGAGAGAGAGAGAGAGAGAGAGAGAGAGAGATTCAGGAAATGTTTTATTGTTAGGCCATGCCCATACAATGGAGTGAGCTTGACAACAACAAATAATTGACATTACATTATTAACTTGACATTACACAGCGAGAGAGAGAGAGAGAGAGAGAGAGAGAGAGAGAGAGAGAGAGAGAGAGAGAGAGAGAGAGAGAGAGAGAGAGAGAGAGAGAGAGAGAGAGAGAGAGAGTCAGGAAGAGTTTAGTTAGGACATGCCCATACAATGGAGTGAGCTTGACAACAACAAATAATTGACATTACATTATTAACTTGACATTACAGAGAGAGAGAGAGAGAGAGAGAGAGAGAGAGAGAGAGAGAGAGAGAGAGAGAGAGAGAGAGAGAGAGACAGAGAGAGAGAGAGACAGAGAGATAGAGTCAGACACAGAGGGAGAGACGAATACTAAAAGAAGAATGATGAAGAATAAAGAAACAACATTACAGACATACACATCTGTATTATTTTAAATTCGGGACATTCCTAGTGTTGCGCTGCCTCTGGACATTGCCTCCAGGATCGTTCCCACCATCGTTATATCTACTAGTGTCCCATATGTGCCTGTTCCAGACCGGAGGACGTTAAACAGATTTTCTTCATTAAGAACGAAAGAATGAAGAGAATGGACACACAGAAAAGGGGTGGGGAGATGGAGAAACACCCAGAAAACATCTTGATTTACCCATCCCCAAAACAACAGATACTGCGGACAGTATCTAGGGTTTCCGTGTATACTGATCCAGCCTTCAGTGTTTGTTTACTGCTGATGCTATTTCAGTAAGGAGAACACCAAGGAGACCCAGTCTGTATATGAAGAACATGGTATCGGAGGGACAGAGAGTCACCCCACCCTGACACTCGAGAGGGCGTAACGAGACACCTTACTATCACTGGTCTATACCGTTTCAACAATCAGTCCTTAAACTGTATGCTAAAGGAGTCAACAAAACCTTTGCAGATTTGGCTTAACTCTTAAACGACTTTTCTTTAACAACTAGCTGCAGCTATAAAATACTGTATCATTGATTTGAACAAGCCGAGATTATAAAAAAACGTACCTGTACAAAATTCAGTCATATGAAATGTACCTTTACAAATTTCAAAGTCATATGAAATGTACCTTTTAAATTTCAAAGTCATATGAAATGTACCTTTAAATTTCAAAGTCATATGAAATGTACCTTTAAATTTCAAAGTCATATGAAATGTACCTTTAAATTTCAAAGTCATATGAAATGTACCTTTAAATTTCAGTCATATGAAATGTACCTTTAAATTTCAAATTTTCATTTAAGTGTATCAATTTCATCTGAATGAAAACTGGTACGCGTTATGCAGTAGTGTACATTTTAAGCTTGACCATCAACTAATTGATTACTCCTTCTGGACTGCTGGCCCACTAGTGTATGCCAGTCTGTAGTTTCCGACAATGACTGCCAGAAAGCAGAGGGGGTAGATACTATTCTGGCGGGCTGGGCGAGGATTTGTTTATAGTGGAGATGCCTCACCCAGGGTACATCCCCACTCTCTCGGCCAAAGGGATTTGGGGACACAGCTGGGGTTGAGGAAGGTCCCCAACCTTTGGCTGCAGCACCAGAACCTGTAGTTGTTGCAGCCAATGTGTTCTAAGCTCCGATCTGTTCCATACTGGTTCACACTCCTTCCATTCCCGCTCACCACCCCACACCTACTATACACCCTGTCTGCCTCTCACCCTGCTCCCTCTTCCCCCACCTCCTTCTCCATTGCCACCTGTTGCCTTCCACGGACTTACAGCTGACCCCACCCATACCTGTTTTGGAAGTCTTTTTCGTTATCGTCTTCTTTTTCTTTTTCTTCTTTCTTCTTCCTTGTCTTCTTCTTCTTCTTCCTTTTCTTCTTCTTCTTCTTCTTCTTTCTTCTTCTTCTTCTTCTTCTTCCTTTTCTTCTTCTTCTTCTTCTTCCTTTTCTTCTTCTTCTTCCTTTTCTTCTTCTTCTTCTTTCTTTTCTTCTTCTCCTTCTTCTTCTTCTCATCCCCCTCTTCACTTTCTTCTTCTTCTTTTCTTCTTCTTCTTCTTCTTCTTCTTCTTCTTCTTCTTCTTCTTCTTCTTCTTCTTCTTTTTCTTCTTCTTCTTCTCCTTCTTCTTCCTCTCTTCACTTTCTTCTTTTTCTTTTTCTGCTTCTTCTTCTTCGTTTTCTTCCTTGTCTTCTTCTTCTTCACTTTCTTCTTCTCCTCCTCTTCCTCCTCTTCTTCTCCTTCTCTTTCTTCTTCTCCTAATTCTCCTCCTCCTTCTCCCTTTCTTCTTCTTCTTCTCCTCCTCCTCCTCCTCCTCCTCCTTCCCTTTCTTGCAGGTGATCACCATAAAGAGCTCTCCTGGCAGGGAACGAACCACGGCAATGTGTCGGGTGCACGACACCCCGGGTAGGCCCAGATCACGGCTACCTAGGCGGTAGGTAAGATAGGAAGCTACTAGCTAGGTATATCATAGTAAGACAGCAGGTTAGATTACAGAGATGATAGATTCTCCCGGAGCAGGCAAGGTGTCACCTACAGCGAGCTAACTGAGCGAATCACCCGTGCCCATCGCGTGACGGAACCTCGACAACTCTTTTTACGTACAGGGGCGATAATGTGGTTACCACTCCATTGCGCTTCTTTGAAAAATGATTCCGCTTGGTTTCTGCGATTAGCGTATCTTAGAAGTAAAACTTCACCATAATATCAAAACTAAAAACGTTAATCTAAATGTTGTTTTATGTAGGGAACAATTATTATTAGCTATAGCTTCGGCAACACAAATATGAATGTAAGCAAAATTCCATAATGTCTAGTTTACTTATAAACCATTCCGACCATTTCAACGGGCGCAATTGATGACTGCAACGGGCGCAACTGATGACCGCAACGGGCGCAACTGATGACCGCAACGGGCGCAACTGATGACTGCAACGGGCGCAACTGATGACTGCAACGGGCGCAACTGATGACCGCAACGGGCGCAACTGATGACTGCAACGGGCGCAACTGATGACTGCAACGGGCGCAACTGATGACTGCAACGGGCGCAATTGATGACCGCAACGGGCGCAACTGATGACTGCAACGGGCGCAACTGATGACTGCAACGGGCGCAATTGATGACTGCAACGGACGCAACTGATGACTGCAACGGGCGCAATTGATGACTGCAACGGGCGCAATTGATGACTGCAACGGGCGCAATTGATGACTGCAACGGGCGCAATTGATGACTGCAACGGGCGCAATTGATGACTGCAACGGGCGCGATTGATGACTGCAACGGGCGCAATTGATGACTGCAACGGGCGCAATTGATGACTGCAACGGGCGCAATTGATGACTGCAACGGGCGCAATTGATGACTGCAACGGGCGCAATTGATGACTGCAACGGGCGCAATTGATGACTGCAACGGGCGCAATTGATGACTGCAACGGGCGCGATTGATGACTGCAACGGGCGCGATTGATGACTGCAACGGGCGCGATTGATGACTGCAACGGGCGCAATTGATGACTGCAACGGGCGCAATTGATGACTGCAACGGGCGCAATTGATGACTGCAACGGGCGCCATTGATGACTGCAACGGGCGCAATTGATGACTGCAACGGGCGCGATTGATGACTGCAACGGGCGCAATTGATGATTGCCACGGGCGCGATTGATGACTGCAACGGGCGCAATTGATGATTGCCACGGGCGCGATTGATGACTGCAACGGGCGCAATTGATGATTGCCACGGACGCGATTGATGACTGCAACGGGCGCAATTGATGATTGCCACGGGCGCGATTGATGACTGCAACGGGCGCCATCGACACGGTCGCATCGAGAACAGGGATAATCAAAACAGGCGCAGTTGAGGTGCACCGGATAATTTCACGATGGAAGGGTGGGGATAGGGACTTTAACGGCTGATGATGATGATGACGAATGGTGGGAAAGGTTAAAAGTTGAAGAACAGGGGCTGTAAGACCGGGGGATGGGTGGGGGAGGAGAGCTAGGCGAGGACATGTGCCAACACTCTTCTCCACTCGTGAAAAATGCCCCGGGGGACACGGTTCGCGGGGCAAGGAGTCACCAGACACCTACCCCGGGGCCCCCACTCAGTCATACCGAGCTAACACCAGCCCCACACGCACGCTGACACAGCTCGTAACGACCACGATTGGGAGGTTTATGGGGGCTGAGGTTTTGAGAACTCAATCCCTTTTCCGTGTGGAGGGTCCGCCCGAACTTCTGGGTCTTGTTGGTAGGTGGGTGGGTGGACCTATTGTGTGGTTGTTGGGAGGAGGGATTTCCCCCTCTGATGGCGTAGATTGTGCCAAAAATGTCATCATGCAACCAACGAATTTATAAGCTCTAGGCAGGGATGAAAACGCACACATACTTTTTTTTAGATCAAGAAGTTGACAACTTTCTTTCCACCTCGCATTTTAACTCTTCTACATTACATTACATTACATTACATTCGCCCAGTACATCACACTTTCACTCCCACCAAATGCAAAGACATTCACTGCCAAGTTCCCTGCCATGTGCTTGTCTATTTTGAGAGCTTATGTCAGTGGGTTTTCTGTTAAAGCGACACGTGCGCACTCAATACAATAGTTACCCCCTCTTGTCGGTTGAGATACAAAGGACGACCAGGAACATCAGTGCCTGGCACTAGAAGAGTTAATGTCAAGGTCGTGCACAAGGTGTACTTCCGGTCAAACGGGAACGCATAGAAACTGTTTGTTTGTTTGTTTTGTCGATGGTCTATGTATTACTTTAACATATAAAACATATTTGAACATTAAGATAGCGCTTCATTACTCTGCTTAGCCGTCCGTCACTGTTATTGTCTGTGCACTTTTCTTCTTTAAGATAGGGCTTTATGTCAGTTTTCTTGTTGCCCTATCTAATGATCATTGTTGATTTTCATTTGTGACTTTGAGAAATAAAATGCTACTTAACCCTTTCACCGCCAATGTCGCATTTTAGCACCACAGTGATTTAACACCTATGTCACTAAAAGGCATCAAATTGGGGTCTATTATCCAAAGACTCTATTGTCTTAGTTTTGGGAAGTAAGGAGAGACCTTATGTTATATGATGTCACAGAAGAATCCTCATTACTGCAGATGGCTTTTGTTCTATCACAGGTCAATTTAATGGAAATTTTGGGCTGAAATATGGATGGCGGTGAAAGGGTTAAACCATAGAAACAGCTAATATTCTCTTCTCAGTGACGTGTGTTGGTTTGTGAACGAGTCCTGCTATCAGATATCTCAACCACTAAGGGGGGGGGGGGGGGGGGGGGGGGTGCATAACATGCTGGTTGTAATTAATATACTGCTTAGAATAACCAGAACAGAGATATGTAAGACATCCAGCTTTTCTCTCCTTTAAAATCCTCTATGTAAGTAAAACGGATGAGAGTTTATTTGCTTGTTTGTCTACAATCAAGCTATAAACACTCCCTCTCCATTCTCCTCTTTCGTGGCACGCTTCGCGAGGGATTAGACAACAGGATTAGGATGCAAGGCATTAGATCCACAAGGTAACGTCTCCCCGTTACGTTGCCAACATTCTCCCAACGAATCGTAACATAATCTGATATTGTCCCACCGAATTGTAACATTGCTCCGACGAATCGTAAACACTATCCCAGCCACGTGAAACGTTACCCCAAAACCCAGCAACTCGTAACGTTACCCAACTCATCTACAACACTGCACCACTACACGAATATTACATCCCCTTGAGAGCTGTTGGCCTTTACTGCAATAACGACAACTGGTTTAAATGTTTTATTTTCCAAATCAACATGAACAACAACTATGACATAACTGAAGCAACAACAAGCAGAGCTTATGGCGTGCTCAGTTCAAAACGAATTACACAGTATAAACATTGGCGGAATTTTACCAGGAAATACAAGCAATACATTTTTGAAAAGAAAGTCACAACAAACCAAACGAACAATGGACATAGCAATAGACAAAAGAAGTAAAATCGACAAGAAAATGATAAGAGAGAGAGGGGGAGAGAGAGAGAGAGATAGAGGGAGAGAGAGAGAGAGAGAGAGAGAGAGAGAGAGAGAGAGAGAGAGAGAGAGAGAGAGAGAGAGAGAGAGAGAGAGAGAGAGAGAGAGAGAGAGAGAGAGAGAGAGAGAGAGAGAGAGAGAGAGAGAGAGAGAGAGAACTCTGCCCCCTCTAGGGCCAGCCACACACATACGAATCGCATCTGAATACGATGCGATTTTGACGATGTGAGTCATGATGAATCATGCGAAATACTTTCGTCTCAAAAATCATTCTGCTGTGCATTGTCGCTCACTATTGTCAAGTAGACCCAATACACGAATTTCGCGTGATTCAGGATTCACATCGTCCAAATCGCATCGCATTCAGATACGATTCGTATTGCGTGTGGCTGCCCCTTCTCTCCTGGCGTTAACATGCACGCTACAGCCTGTTGATCCGGGCAGGTCTACTGGAGTTGTTGTATAGCACCCTGTGGAAGGCAGGGGGATTAATTTCGCGCAATCTGAAGCCACGGGGGAACTAGACAACATGCGATCATAGAGATCACGGACAGACGATCTTGCGGGGCGGGTGGTCATTGCATGCAGCCCGGAGACACCCCGCCAGTGGTGACACTGCCTTTGTCAAATTTCAGTGCCTTGCTTGTTTGGTTTCGTTTGTTTTTATACAATCCTTACCACACACAAAAACGAAACTGTTACAAGATCTTGTTTTCTTATATATCATGAAGGTATGCAACACAACCTGAAAATATGAGACGAAGCATCTGGGACCCTTGATTTTCCTTTGCCGAGTTAAGACGTGATTTGGAAATAAAATGGGACAGCGACATCTTTTTTTAAAAGGCGGGACAAAAGAAAAGAAAAAAAGAACACACGAAATTGGAAAAGAACGAAATAGGAAAAGAACGAAATGGGAAAGAACGAAATAGGAAACAAAAGAAGAAAAATATATGAGACTAACGAAATCGTTAAAGGTGGACCTTGACGGATGGCTTTTTGCAAGAAACACGTCGAGATCACCAGAAAGACAGCCTTTTCAAGGATCGGAACACTCACTTTGCTCTGGTTTCCTAGACATCAAAACGGCGATTCCTCCTTGGCGGAGATGCCGGAGACAGAAGCCATTTTAGATGGGGTGGGTGGAGGCCACTCATTGTGGTTGAAGATTTTTCTTCTTTGTAGAGCAGTAACAATAAATTGGAGCTATTTCCTTTGTTATGAGCGAAATTCCCTTTTGTGAACTGCATAAAATTACATTAAAAAAAGAAGTAAAAAGGCTTGCGGAAAATTCGTGCAAACGATTTGGTCTAAACTCAGGCGGACATTAGAAAAGAGACGACACACGCCTTCTCTTTCACTAAAAGAATTTGACTTCCAGCACCTCCGCCAAGGAGGAATCGCCCATTTGACGGTTTGATTTCTAGGAAACCAAAGCAAAGTGAGTGTTGCGATCTCTGTAAATGGTTTTTTCCTGGTGATTTCGACGTGTTTCTTGCAAAAACTCATCCGTCAGGGTGCGACTTTAAGAGAAGGGATAACAAAGATAGAGAAACAGAGAGTTCAGAGAGAGACAGACAGAACAAAGAGAGACAGACAGACAAAGACAGACACAGACAGACAGAGCCTGAAAGTGGAGAAGAGAAGAAACAGAAGGGTAGAAGTTTGGCTTCAGGTGTACTTTGGCCCCACCACCCTTCGAATTGTCGCTTTGAAAGGTTCACTAAGAAGCAACATTCCGCTGATGTCGGGAAAGCGATAGGGCTAGGATCAGCCTAGAGCTAAGGGCCAGCCACACGTCCACTAAAATCGCACGACTGTACAATACGATTCGATCACGTGGTCTCCAAGAACAAAGAAGACGTGGTCTCCAAGAACAAATGTGATTGATGCATCGAGATCACGTGATCGAATCGTAATAATAATAATAATAATAATAATAATAAATAAAGATTACATAGCGCTCTTCGATAATAATAAAAAAAATCACCCTCAGAGCGCTTTACAAAACATAAAGTAGAAGAAAACATTATTACAAACCATTAAGAAGCATAACAATAATAATTTAGTAACAATTTAATAATTTAAAGTAAAAATTAAAAAAGCTCCCGCCGGCCCTCCCCAACACACACACACACACCCCATGCCCCCCTCCCCCCTCTTTTTTTACATACACACTATAGACACTAACAAATCATCATCGCATCAGGGGTCGTTTCACAAGGACTAACGTTACGTAGCGTGAGCGCAAATCGGCAAAAACGGTGCTAAGAACCACCTCTTTCGCCGACGTTTGTCGAAAACGTTTTGTGGCTACTCCCAAAGTATCTCTTGGCGAACTATCACGTGACTTGCATGGGGTGAATACATTTCTTGTTGTTGATTGGTCCATTAAAGTATGGTTAAAATAATACATTGTTTTGACCAATCAGACAAGAGCTTCTAATATTCTTCCGCAAACGTTTTCTAAAGTGTTTCTTAGAAAGTGTGGCGTAATCGTTATTCGCGCGGCGACCGTTATCTAGAGAAACTAGACCCAGGAAAACCCCCACAAAACAACAATCGTTCGACTTAAGTGGATGTGTGGCTGGCCCTTAACTGTCATAATAACAACAGTACATGTATACAGCGCTTTACCTCAAATGAGCCCAAAGCGCTTTACAATCGAATATTCATCAACAAGTAGACAACAAAAATAGTGTTTAAGAATGACACAAACCAGCAACAATGCATATACAAAGCATCTCTCTCCCTCTCTCTCTCTCTCTCTCTCTCTCTCTCTCTCTCTCTCTCTCTCTCTCTCTCTCTCTCTCTCTCTCTCTCTCTCTCTCTCTCTCTCTCTAAATCTAGTTACACAAGCCTCACAACGGTATGGTTAATGTAATTATATTTTACCATAAACAAGAATTAATAAATTTAAGTCGAGCTTTACCTTTTTGGGTTCCTTCATATGGAACTCCCTTCCGCGTGACATTAAGCTATGCTCCTCTATCGCAGCCTTCAAAACGAGTGTTCGAAAGACACTAACATTCGACCCTCCTTAATCTCCCCCCCCCCCCCCCTTGTACTTGCATGTGTGTGTGTGCGTGTGTGTGTGTGTGTGTGTGTGTACGTGTGTGTGTGTGTGTGTGTGTGTGCGTGTGCGTGTGCGTGTGCGTGTGTGTGTGTGTGTGCGTGTGTGTGTGTGCGTGTGCGTGTGCGTGTGTGTGTGCGTGTGTGTGTAATTATATGCGTGTGTGTGCGTATGTGTGTGCATGCATATAAGATTGTGCAGTTATTATTGTCATATTTTCTGCTTTTCACTGTTTTAATTGTAGCATTGAATTGAACTCAGTAATGTCCATTTTCCTCAAGGTCAAGCCGTCTCTTTTCAAACGTTGATGCAATGTTAATATGTACTCAGGTTCTCTTCTTCTTCTTTTTTCTTCGCGTCTTCGTTTTTCTAATATTTTATGATTCCTACTCACTCTTCATTTTGTATTTAAATCTGTCGCCAACACTTTGGCTCTCATTATCTTCACATTGAAAACGGAGCTAGTCTCCGAAACGTCTGTGCTTTTTTCAAATAAAAGGGACAGAAACCTACCGTTTTGAATTTTGTGTTTTGTGAATAAGAGTCCTTGTGGTTATTTTTTTGTTTTTTTCATTCTATTTGCTTGCTATTCGCCTACAATGTGCCTAATATATGCTAGAAATGGTGTCCTCAATTTAATGCAAACTGTTACCTGTTACATACCCTATGATGCATTGATTTGCCCTGTTCTATAATGTATGTTTCCTTTATATACATGCGCGCTGGTGTGTAAGTATGGTTGCATGCTTGTATGCACGCGCGAGTATTAAAACATTATGCAAATTTTATAAACCCATATTTTAGCCAATCTATGTTTCATAATATTAACTGCTTTGCTACCTTTGTGTAATAGTATGCCTTGTCATGTTTGTGTTCTGTGTTAGTATTATATGTATCAAGGACAGATTGGAAGAATAAGCATTGCCTAAAATCTATATCCTTGGAAAATAAAGATTAAGTTTTCAAGTTAAGTTTTCAAGTTTTCAAGTTCTCTCTCTCTCTCTCTCTCTCTCTCTCTCTCTCTCTCTTCTCTCTCTCTCTCTCTCTCTCTCTCTCTCTCTCTCTCTCTCTCTCTCTCTCTCTCTCTCTCTCTCTGTCATGAAACTGAAAGAACCAGACTTTGAGATCGAGGGTCGTGCAGACTTCAATTTTGCCGATGTCTCTTTTTTTTCCCCATGTTCTTTCTTTTTTTCTCGACCCCCCCCCCCCCCCCCCCCCCCTTTTGTGTGTTTTTTTGTTAGCCCTGGTGTTAAGGGGTTGCACGCAATGGGGACCATCAACACGTCAGGCGGCACGCCCCCGCCACTCACCCCCTAACCACCCTGCCACCCACCCCCCTCTCCCCATCCCAACCCCTAACTGACTGATAGACACAAAAAAAGTACACATGCAAACATACCACACCCTCTCCGCTCTACACCCCCAAAACCCCTTGGCACGCTTTGAATGAGAGAATGACACACACACACACACACAGACAGGCAGACAGAACGCTCCCTCAACCCCACCCCCCACCGCCCACCCCCCCACCCCCACCCCCTAACGACCCTGCCAAGACAAGACGAAATAAAATCAGCAACACCGTGTTAAAAGAGCGATTTATTATAAATCTTTGTCCAGCTAAAACGTTGGCCAACTGAATGTTTGAAGCAACGAATCATCCCATCATTGTTGACATTGTGTCAATGGATGAAAATTGATGTTAATGTAGAAAACGATAGAGGCTTAAAGTGCTCAATCCGCAGTCAGAAACACAAGACTGAAGGAACGGCAACAACCGAGAAACGGAGGAGGGGGTGTTGATCTGCATCTTTGCCCGTTGTTTGTATTCTCTGAACTGACTGGTTGACCGCTAAATAGCAGACAGACACGCAGACTGTCAGACAGACAGGCCAACGGATGTGCAGCAATACAGGCAGATAGACACAGACTTTCGGATGAGACGATAAACCGAGGTCCCGTGTGCCCATGCACTTAGCATACGTTAAGCCCAGTGGCAACGGAAAAGTTGTCATTTGGTCAAAATTTACCACCTCCGAGTCACCCCTTTCCTTCCTCATCAGTCACACAAAAATCGCATGCCAAAAAAAAAAGGGCGGCGCGCTTCTGGCTGCGACGCGCTCTCCAGGTGGGAGCAACCCGAATTTCACAGAGACGCCTCTGTGACTATAAAGTACCTAATACCTAATACAACACGCTTCCTTCACTCATCGTCCATCTGCTTGTCACTCTGACTGACACAGAGACAGACAGACTGAGAAACAGATAGACGGACAGAACGTCCTGTTCAGGCACCCCAAATTGCCATTCCGTTGATTGAATGCAATTCATTTAACCGGTTAAATGACGCACAAATCGACATAACGATATACGACCAAATGGAGACACATGCAGACAAACACAAGAAGAGACAAACGGAAAGACTGAGAGGAATTTCAGAAGGCGACAGATGGGAGAGATACAGACAGTAGGCAGAAATAGATACAGACAAGGATAGGCAGATAGAAATACGAATCGATTAATGAAACAAAGACAAGGATAGGCAGATAGAAATAAGAATCGATTAATGAAACAAAGACAAGGATAGGCAGAAATAGATACAGACAAGGATAGGCAGATAGAAATAAGAATCGATTAATGAAACAAAGACAAGGATAGGCAGATAGAAATAAGAATCGATTAATGAAACAAAGACAAGGATAGGCAGATAGAAATAAGAATCGATTAATGAAACAAAGACAAGGATAGGCAGATAGAAATACGAATCGATTAATGAAACAAAGACAAGGATAGGCAGATAGAAATACGAATCGATTAATGAAACAAAGACAAGGATCTAGAGGCAGATAGAAATACGAATCGATTAATGAAACAAAGACAAGGATAGGCAGATAGAAATAAGAATCGATTAATGAAACAAAGACAAGGATCTAGAGGCAGATAGAAATACGAATCGATTAATGAAACAAAGACAAGGATAGGCAGATAGAAATAAGAATCGATTAATGAAACAAAGACAAGGATAGGCAGATAGAAATACGAATCGATTAATGAAACAAAGACAAGGATAGGCAGATAGAAATAAGAATCGATTAATGAAACAAACAAAAGGTAATGCGTACACTGAAAACTGAACAGAAGGTTTGGGTTTACCTTTGGACAGGAAGTAGTCTCGGTGTTTAAAGATGGCGTCTTCCGGGTCCATGCCTTCTGGGAATCCTCTCATGGGAGACCGCGCAAAGGCCGCATGTTGGCTGAACAGCGACTCCATGCTTTCCCTGAAAATGACAAAGATATAACATAATAATTAATAATCTAAGTATAATTCAATGCTTGGTCCCTTACTGGAATGGCTAAGGTGGTCAGTTGGTATTTGGGGACCTTCCACAACGGCAGCTGCCCTAGATTCATCTTGGCTGAGAGAGTGGGGATGTACCCTGGGCAAGGCAACTCCCCTATGAACAAATTCCAACCAAGTCCTTTAGAATGCAAGTTGCCTTTTCTGCCTTTAAAAGTCATGGTGGAACATGACTGACTGGCAAACACACACACACACACACACACACACACACACACACACACACACATGCACACACACACACACACACACATACATACACACACACAGATACACACACAGAGCTAGACACACAGATAGACACACACAGATAGACACACACACAGATAGACACACACACAGATAGACACACACACACAGATAGACACACACACACACACAGATAGACACACACACACACACACAGACAGACACACACACACATATACAGATTGACAGACACAGACACACACACACAGAGATAGACACAGACAGACACACATACACACACACACACACACACACACACACACACACACACACACACACACACACACACACACACACACACACACACACACACACACACACACACACACACACACACACACACACACACACAGATAGACACACAGACACACACATACACACAGATAGATACAGACACACACAGAGATAGACACAGACACACACAATTAGACACACACACATACAGATAGACACAGACACACACACACAGAGACATATAGACACACACGCGCACGAACAAACACACTTCCATCCATGACCAATTTGGCTTAAGCAACTTTGCTTGTTCAATGCCAAGCTACAACAAATACAATAGATACTGTTTGAGCAGCAACACGCTTAAAGCTTATAGTGTGCTCATGAAGATACCCATTACACATCTAACTTGAT
>CM065699.1:5205746-5220746 GCA_017654935.2 Phymorhynchus buccinoides | reverse complement strand
TGCTAATTTTGTTCCTGATGAATTATCTGTATTCTTTTTAATCAGACGTTTTATCTTCTTCTTCTTCTTCGATCGCGCAGACAGTTTCCTGTCAATTATGAGCGCAGATGCGTCATGCTGCCGCTATGCGCCTAACTAAGAAATAGTCAGGCCCAGAAAGTCCGACTTCGGCTGGAGGAAATCTTTTGGAAAGTGTTTCGTAAAAATAAGATAAAAAAAGGCAGTAGAATGGACCGGTAAGTCAGAGAAAGATAGTAGATGACAGCAAGCAAAGGGAAAAGGCAGAGTCAAAAAGAGTGACAGATTAGAGGAAGCTACAAGCACAGAACTTCCAGCAGGTGGGGGAACTATTTATACAAAAGACCCCCCGGTGTCCCCACGGGGGGAGACGTTTTATGATATTCGTGTATTCGGGTCCACATGAGTTATAATACAGTGAACGAAAACGGCAGAATTATTTAAGACGGAAATATTTCACGTGAATCATGCCTCATAAACATCGTCACAGTTGGATCGCGGTTGGATAGAAATCGCACGTGTGTGGCGGCCCCCTAAGACCCACCACGTCACGTGTCAAAATCACGGTTTTCGCGTGTTTTCCCTCTTACAGCTGTTAAGAAATCTTAAGAAATCTTTCAAGCATCAGAGGGAATGTGACCCGTGACGTGGGGGGTCTCTAACCCTAATCGCTGCCCACTCACATGTCCAGTCTTGTCCAGCAGGTTGTTGGTCAGCTTGAGCTTCTCGAAGGACACGGTCTGCCTGGCCAGCTGCTCCCCGGTGAGGGGCGAGTCGTGGTGCTGGTGCAGACGGGCGGCCAGCGGGGGGTCCGCCTTGCCCGCCACCAGCCAGGAGGACCGGTGGTAGGCGTAGCGGTAGCGCTTCTGGTCCACGCCCACCACGTCCAGCAGAACGTAGTACCGACTGTCCGCCTCCAGGCCCCCGCTGAACGACACCCTCAGAGTGGGGAACATCCGTCTGTGGAGAAGAAGAACAACAAAGATATTGTTTATTCAAGGATGGATGGAAGGGGAAAGAATGAAATGGAGAAAGGAAGGAAAGAAAGATGGAAGGAAGGAAGGAAAGATGGAAGGGAGCAGAATGTAGTACAGGCTGTCTGGTTCCAGGGCCCCGCTGAATGAGACTCTCAGAGTGAGGAACATCCGTCTGTTGAGGAGATAAATGGCATCACTAAAGGAAGAACAAATAAAAAGGAAGGAAGAAAGAAAGGAAGGGAGAAATGAAGAAAGGAAGTATAAGCTGTCTGGTTCTAGGACCCCATTGAACCAGACCCTTAGAGTGGGGAACATCCGTCTGTTGAGAAGAAGAAAACCAAAGACATTATTTATTCAAAGATGGATGGAAAGGAAAAGAATGAAAGGGAGAAAGGAAGGAAGGAAGGAAGAAAGGAAGGAAGGAAGGAAGGAAGGAAGGAAGGAAGGAAGGAAGGAAGGAAGGAAGGAAGGAAGGAAGGAAGGAAGGAAGGAAGGAAGGAAGGAAGGAAGGAAGGAAGGAAGGAAGAAAGAAAGAAAGAAAAGAAAGAAAGAAAGAAAGAAAGAAGAAAGAAAGAAAGAAAGAAAGAAAGAAAGAAAGAAAGAAAGGAAGGAAGGAAGGAAGGAAGGAAGGAAGGAAGGAAGGAAGGAAGGAAGGAAGGAAGGAAGGAGGAAGGAAAGGAAGGAAGGAAGGAAGGAAGGAAGGAAGGAAGGAAGGAAGGAAGGAAGGAAGGAAGGAAGGAAAGGAAGGAAGGAAGGAAGGAAGGAAGGAAGGAAGGAAGGAAGGAAGGAAGGAAGGAAGGAAGGAAGGAAGGAAGGAAGGAAGGAAGGAAGGAAGGAAGGAAGGAAGGAAAGGAAGGAAGGAAGGAAGGAAGGAAGAAAGAAAGAAAGAAAGAAAGAAAGAAAGAAAGAAAGAAAGAAAGAAAGAAAAAAGAAAGAAAGAAAGAAAGAAAGAAAAGAAAGAAGAAAGAAAGAAAGAAAGAAAGAAAGAAAGAAGGAAGAAAGAAAGAAAGGAAGGAAGGAAGGAAAGGAAGGAAGGAAGGAAGGAAGGAAGGAAGGAAGGAAGGAAGGAAGGAAGGAAGGAAGGAAGGAAGGAAGGAAGGAAGGAAGGAAGGAAGGAAGGAAGGAAGGAAGGAAGGAAGGAAGGAAGGAAGGAAGGAAGGAAGGAAGGAAGGAAGGAAGGAAGGAAGGAAGGAAGGAAGGAAGGAAGGAAGGAAGGAAGGAAGGAAGGAAGGAAGGAAGGAAGGAAGGAAGGAAGGAAGGAAGGAAGGAAGGAAGGAAGGAAGGAAGGAAGGAAGGAAGGAAGGAAGGAAGGAAGGAAAAAGATGGAAGGGAGCAGAACGTAGTAGCGGCTGTCTGGTTCCAGGACCCCGCTGAACGAGACTCTCAGAGTGAGGAACATCCGTCTGTTGAGGTGATAAATGGTATCACTAAAGGAGGAAAGAATAAAAAGGAAGGAAAGAAGAAGAAAGGAAAGAAGGAAAGAAGAAATGAAGAAAGGAAGGAAAGAAGAAAGGAAGGAAGGAAAGATGGAAGGAAGGAAGGAAAGAAGAAAGGAAGGAAGGAAAGATGGAAGGAAGGAAGGAAGGAAAGAAGAAAGGAAGAAGGAAGGAAGGAAGAAGAAAGGAAGGAAGGAAAGAAGAAAGGAAGGAAGGAAAGAAGAAAGGAAGAAAGGAAGGAAAGAAGAAAGGAAGGAAGGAAAGAAGAAAGGAAGGAAGGAAAGGAAGGAAGAAAGAAAGGAAGGAAGGAAGAAGGAAAGAAAGGAAGGAAGGAAGAAAGAAGAAAGGAAGAAAGGAAGAAAAAGAAGAAGGAAGGAAGGAAAGAAGGAAGGAAAAAAGGAAGGAAAGAAGAAAGGAAGGAAGGAAAGAAGAAAGGAAGGAAGGAAAGAAGAAAGGAAGGAAGGAAGAAAAATGAAAGAAAGGAAGGAAAGAAGAAAGGAAGGAAGGAAAGAAGAAAGGAAGGAAGGAAAGAAGAAAGAAAGGAAGGAAAGATGGAAGGAAGGAAGGAAGAAGGAAGGAAAGAAGAAATGAAGGAAGGAAAGAAGGAAGGAAAGAAGACAGGAAGAGAGGAAAGATGGAAGGAAGGAAGGAAGGAAGGAAGGAAGGAAGGAAGGAAGGAAGGAAGGGAGAAAGAAGTGAGCAGAACGTAGTACAGGCTGTCTGGTTCCAGGGCTCCGCTGAACGAAACCCTCAAAATGGGAAACATCCGACCGAAAAAACCCCAAAACATTACAGATTTAAGGAAACATTTATTATAAGAAATAATACATCTGTTAAATGTGCTCCTAAAGTGTTACAAAGAAAAAACCCAAAACAAACCAACAACAAAAAGAAAGAAAGAGGAGACTAGGCTCTATGTGATTGATTGGTTGATTGGTTTCTTTATGATTTGTTTCTCGATATTATTCTGTTATTTATAGTTCTACCCGTAGACGCTGTTCATTCATTACTAAGTCTATGGCATCTTTCGGTTTATGTTTGTTTGTTTTATTGATCGACCAATGCCAATAACCATGCTGCTGTCGTCTGGTATGCATTAGGAGACACACAGGGAGACAGACAAACAGAGACAGGAGATAAAGAGAGAGAGAGAGAGAGAGAGAGAGAGAGAGAGAGAGAGAGAGAGAGAGAGAGAGAGAGAGAGAGAGAGAGAGAGAGAGAGAGAGAGGGAGGGGGGGGCAGGCAGACAGGCAGGCAAAGAGACAGACACTTGCAAACAGATACAGTGACACAGAGATTGGTAGAAAAACAGGCAGCAGAAACAGACATTCACATCAACATAAACAGACAGGTGAACACAGACTAAGAAACACAATGGCGTGTATGTACAGGTTTGTGTGTGTACTTTGTGCATGTTCATGTTGTGCTTGTTTATTATTTGATTTCTGTTTTGCTATGGATGGCTTGATGTAAAACAAAAAGCATTTAATGTCATGCTTATTCGATGTCCATCTGGAAATAAAATTTTGACTTTGACTTTGAGTTTGACAAGAAGAAACAGTCAAGGCTACTCATAACAGAGGCAGAAGTAAACTAAAGCGCAATTATCCACACAAAAAGGAGGAGGAGGGGGGGGGGGGGGCAGAGAAGGGAAATAACCAGGGAGAACTAAAGGGGAAACAATCCAGTCAGGACAGGGGGGCAAACTCTGGCGGGACTCAGGGCGCGAGGGTCAATCGTAGGCCGCGTCCAATAAACGGTTATCGCGCCTCTCGCGCTATGACGTATGGCCCCTCGCGCCGTGACGTATGGGCCTGACGCCGCCATTGTCACGAGCTGCTTGCAGTCACAGCGCCCCCTGGCTCTCCTCCAGGGGACAATAGTTGTCCCCCTTGGCGCTAACAAAGATGGCAGGCCAAGATTCACGCGTTAATGGGGGGACAACTGCAAATTAACAAGGTGTCCAGAGAGTTTGGTGATGCGTCTCCGTTTTTCTATTGAAACCAGGTTGTGAACATGTATTCGAGTTATTTTCTGCAAGAAAACAACAACAAAAATGAAACATTTGTCTTTTGCCCCCTAAATTGTGTTGGAATCTAAAGCAAGGGGGTGGGGAAAATGGAACTGAGAGTCTTCACGATTGTTGTTTTGTGTGTGTTTTAAACTCAATATGAAAGGAATTTGTACGAGTACAATGTGAAAGGAATGGGGGTCCGTTTGGTAGGTTGCAGACCTCCGACTTGCATAAAGATGAACCACATTGAAAAGCTATACTGAAAAAGTGGTGATAGGCTCGCAATCTCTACAAAACTTGAACTGTAAGAAATATGTTTATATACAGCCAAGGAATGAACCAAAAGAGTATATTTCTTGAAGAAGAAGAAGAAGAAGAAGAAGAAGAAGAAGAAGAAGAAGAAGAAGAAGAAGAAGAAGAAGAAGAAGAAGAAGAAGAAGAAGAAGAACAAGAACAAGAACAACAAGAACAAGAAGAACAAGAAGAAGAAGAAGAAGAAGAAGAAGAAGAAGAAGAAGAACAAGATCAAGAACAAGAAGAAGAAGAAGAAGAAGAACATGGAGAAGATAAACAATGTATAAGCCTTAAGTTTATATTGCTGCTACTGTATAGTGAATGTTTAAAAACAAATTCTTGTTTAAACCAAGAAGACGACATGAAGAAGAGGAGAAGGAAGAAGATGAAGAAGAAGAAGAAAGAAAGACTGCCCCAGCCATGAAGCATGCTTAAGAAGAAGGCATCAGAAGCACTAATACGTCAAAAGTCCAATGACGTGTCCTGGAGCCCCGGAGATTTGGCCCTGAAAATGAACACACTGGAAACAAGCGCTCTGTTCGCCCCGTTATCACCACAGCGCATCTCTCACAACGACAATGGCGCCGGACGGGGATGGCTGGAATTGTTCTAGCTGGTGACGCGGATGAAGGGATAATATAAGGGGTGGGTGGTAGGGTGGATGGGCGGATGAGGGTGGGTTGGGGGGGGGGGGTGTCAAGCGGAAAGCGGTGGCAATGCTAGCCGACCTGTGTTGACGGTTCCAATTTGCTTGTTGAGCACTGAAGGGGAGGGAGGGGGGGGGAGAGAGGAGAGAGAGAGAGAGAGAGAGAGAGAGAGAGAGAGAGAGAGAGAGAGAGAGAGAGACAGAGAGAGAGAGAGAGACGGAGAGAGAGAGAGAGAGGGAGGGAGAGAGAGAGAGAGAGAGAGAGAGAGAGAGAGAGAGAGAGAGAGAGAGAGAGAGAGAGAGAGAGAGAGAGAGAGAGAGAGAGAGAGAGAGAGTAAACAGCATAATCATATAGTATTGAATTATTTACTTGTAAAAACACAAAGCAGTAGACAGTCCAAGCTAGTTTTCTCATTTTGAGAGAGAGAGAGAGAGAGAGAGAGAGAGAGAGAGAGAGAGAGAGAGAGAGAGAGAGAGAGAGAGAGAGAGAGAGAGAGACAGACAGACAGACAGACAGACAGACAGACAGAGAGATATGCATAACAAGGCAGACAGGGCGCAGGGCGAGGGAACAGATGATGTTCCGATAAGGGCTGATCCACTGGCCCCCAGTTACCCATCCTGCCCTGTTCAATATGGCGGCCCGGAAATTGGCCCTCGTCCCTGACAAAGCTGCTCATTGTTGGCGCGGTGTGATAACTCTGGTGACGAATGGCGCCCCCCACACACACACTACACTCTGCTAGCTGGTCCTGGAATCTTCTTTCTCTGAGCTTAGGGAATGGAGGGGTGTATGGAGGGTGTCGTAGTGTTGTGCCCCCGTCTTTAGGTGTCCCTGTCTCTATGTGTCCCCCGTCTCTATATGTTTCTGTGTCTATGTGTCTCCGTCTCTAGTGTGTCCTCGTCTTTATATTGTTGTTGTTTGTTGTTGACGTACCCTGGCTAAAAGACTCCAGGGATCATCCCAACAGCCGAAGCACTTGAAAACTGGTACAAAGGCATCAGCTAAGGATGAGAACATTACGTGTGTGACCGTTTTTTGATTACCCCGCCACGTGAGCAGCCACAATCCGTCTTCGGGGGAACCTCGTCTTTATAGATCCCCGTGTATGTATTTCCCGTCTTATATCTCCCCGTCTCTTTGTTCATCCTAACCCTAACCCTAACCCTATCCCTAAACACCAACCTTAACCCCTAACCCTATCCACCCTAACCTTAACCCTTACCATAATCCGAGGGGGCGCATAGAGACGGGGGGGGGGGGGGCATAGTAGACGGGGGCACACAGATATGGTGCCGTACAGCGGGGCAGAAAGGCGACCAGAATTGCGAAACAGGAATGAGCGATAGAGACTGTGGGAAATAAGAAAGACAATTGGACAACTGCCGGGGAGCACAGCACACTACATCCTCAACATCATCTCGCTGAAATCAGACCATCACCCTCGGAGCTAAAACGAAGACCAACATGGCGGATAGATCTTTCCAACTTTCCTCTCAGTTCTGACACAGCCCTTTACGCAGAAAAGCATCGGTTTGCAACTTCGGGTTTTTCTGTTAGAAGTTCTCGATCTTGGTAGATTGAAACTTTCTCACAATGTGACGAACAGACTGGGAAAATAAGTTTTGTAAACTTCTAACAGGATTATTATTTTTTAAAAAGAAACACATTCCGTCAATGACATATTTGTTGATTCTATATTATTTTTTGTTTCTCGCGAACGATTGGGGAGAAAGGAGGAAGACTAGAAAAGGGTGGGATAAGAGTGATTTGTCTAGCCAGTTTGTGGACTTGCTGTCAACTGTATTGTAGAATTGTTTCATCGAGGTTGTAAGTTAAATCACAAGTGTTGTAAAGTTTATGCGCGGTTTTCTCCATGCTACCTACATAGCTTGTTTAATATAGTATAAGATACAATAGGTCCCATCATTATGTCAACTAATCTTTTGTTTCTAATGGCACTTTCTAAGAATTTGAACAAATTATAGTCGTAGCATCTATCCTCGTATTTGACCTGTTGAAAAAGGTGAAGCAGTGTCTAATCATTATCATAGTCGTAGCAGTTTGGCTACACGCATGTATTATGCGTGCATTGTGTTTACCACAACTGCTACAAAAAGGTATGTCACAGGGTAAGGATTGATGATGGAAGTTAGTTTGTACGCCAATATGGGACGAACCATAAGGATTGATGCGATGAAATTCTGCTTAACGTCCTCCGGTCTGGAACAGACACGACGTATGGGACATTAGTAGATATAAAGATGGTGGGAACGATCCTGGAGGGAATGCCAGGAGGCAGTGCAACACCAGGAAAGTCCCGAATTTTTAACAATGTGTATGAAAACCTCTAATAAAATAATAAAAGGATTGACGCGCGTGTAGGGTTTGCTTTATACAGGGGTCCCGAGATCCTCAGAACAGCCCTGTTAACACCAGGGGGTAGACCCCCTATGAGGGGTCACTACATTCTTTTAGTCATAAAAAATACATCTGTTCCATTAAATGATCCCAAATGTAGCCTGAAAGCAAAGCACGGTCTAAAACAACATACAGAAACTATGAATGGCTGAACATGATATAATATATGTCTCAACAAAATACAAAATAAATGAAAACGTACCTGGTTGTGTTGCTAAAAATAGCAGATATCACTTTTGCATTAAAACGTATAAGAAATATTTTGTTTGATTGCTTTGAGTTCTGGTGTACACATAAATGGATGCCATATCTGGATCTCGGCAAGGGGAATAAGAAAAATGTCGCAAATTTCACATTTTATGATTTAACACATATATAAGCACAAATTATTAAAATAAATACATGAGAATTATGTCATAAAATAGAAACCAAACAAATATTTTCAACACGGCTGTGCCAAGATCCAGATACTTAGGTTGTACAACGGTGTGCAACATTTCAAGAAAATGTCTTTTATAGTTTTTCAAACATCTATTCAAAATGGCAAAAATTCTCAATTTTCGCTTCTTCTTTTTTTGGTGAAAGAGAGTTTGGTGCGCTGTTCCGCTTTTTAAATGCAAAAATGGCACACAATCCATGATACAAAGAACAAAATTTAAATTTTATATAAAATTATAATCATTTTAGTACAAAGTATTCAATATAACTTCAAAAAGAAGAAAATGTGTTTTTTGCTCTATTAGGCTAGGTCTACCCCCTTAAATAGAATGGCACTGTCACACCTAAAATCATTGTGTTTGCAAAACCTGTGTCTATAATTTATAAATATGACGCAATAAACCATTCAAATTGTAAAAACAAATCATCTCTCTCTCTGTTTCTCTCTGTCTCTCTCTGTCTCTGTCTCTCTCTCTCTCTCTCTCTCTCTCTCTCTCTCTCTCTCTCTCTCTCTCTCTCTCTCTCTCTCTCTCTCTCTCTCTCTCTCTCTCTCTCCCTCTCCTCTCCTCCCCGTAGTCTCCCCTCCGGTCCCATAACTGGCCAACACCCCGCGATATGACGCCGTTGCCAAGGCGACTAAGCTCATTAGAGCCCACCGGGCCGACCCCTCGGGACAGCAGAGAATGGCAGAGGGGTGGGGACGGGATTCAGTGTGTAGGGGAGAGGGGGGAGGGGGGTAGGCTGGGAGGATAAGCCACCCATCCCTAGTGGGTACCTTTCAGCTTGCTGCTCTTGGCTGTTGTTTCCCCCCTCCCTCATTTCCAAATCGTTTTTCCAACCCCACCCCACATCAACTACCCTCCTCCCTCCCCCCCTCCCCACCCCAATTCGCCCCTACCTCTCATCCAACCATCCATTCTGAGTTGTGCCCAGCCCCATTATCCTTTTTCCTCCATCGTATCCATGACACCTTGTGGTGGTTAATGGTCTCTGAGAGAGGGTAGGAGTAGAAGAGAGAGAGACGAGAGAGAGACGGAGGAATGATGATGGATAGAAGACGATGAGAGAGAGAGAGAGAGAGGAGAGAGAGAGAGCGAGAGAGAGAGAGAGGAGAGAGAGAGAGGAGCGAGAGAGAGAGAGAACTGGGAGAGAGAGAGAGGGAGGGAGAGATGAAGAGAGAGAGAGGGAGAGACGAAGAGAGAGAAAGGGAGAGACGAAGAGAGAGAAAGGGAGAGACGAAGAGAGAGAAAGGGAGAGGAGAGCAAGAGCTTGAGTTGACGGGAGGATGAGAGAGAGAGGAGGCTTCAGGGAACCTGAGTGATAAGGAGGAGGAGAGCGAGAGAGCGAGCCCGACCGAGCTCCGACGAGAGTTAGAGAGAGAGAACAGGAGAGAGAGAGATGTTTTTAGGAGGCTTCAGAGCCTGAGAGAGAAGAGAGCTCAGCGATGGGTGAGACCATGAGACAGAGAGGAGAGAGAGTGGAGGAGAGGATGGAGAGGATGGGGGGGGAGAGGGAGAGACAATGCACAGGGACATAAGAGAGAGAGAGAGAGAGGCGAGGGAGAGCTGGAGAGAGCTTGGAGAAGAGATGGGAGAGAGAGGGAGGGAGAGGAGTGCGAGAGAGTTGAGAGGAGGAGAACTTTTGGGAGAGAGGGAGACTCAGAGAGCTGATGAAGAGAGTCGGGCGAGATGAGAGACCAGATCGAGAGGCTGGAGAGAGACTAGAGTTCAGTTCGGGAGAGAGAGAGAGAGGAGAGGAGAGGATGAGGAGGGAGGAGATGAGGAGAGAGGAGAGAGGAGTTGAGAGGAGAGAGATGAGAGAGACGGACAGTTGTAGGAGAGTGGGAGAGAGAGCGGGAAGGGCAGATTGGAGATTTGAGAGGGAGAGACGAGGAGGAGGGAGAGCCTCTCAGTTAGAGAAGAGAGCTGGCTTGAGTTGAGAGAGGAGGTGAGAGAGAAATCTGAGAGAGGAGAGATCCGAGAGAGATGGAGATCAGAGAGTAGAGAGAGATTTAGAGAGAGCCGAGTTCGAGGTTGTAGTAGACGGTGAGAGCTACGATGGAAGGGAGAGATACGAGGGAGTTCAGAGAGTACGGCCCTTTCGAGAGAGTTGGAGAGAGTAGAGGGGATGGAGAGATGGGCGGGAGCCTTGATGAGAGGAGGGATGAGGGGAGATGAATGACGAATTATGAGGGAGAAAATTGAGCCAGAGAGCGAGAGACGAATGGATGGTGGGAGAGGGACGAGAGCTAGGAGAGAGTTTGTGATTCAAAGATGGAGGAGGGAGCCTGGTCGGAGAGTGAGAGATGATCGAGTTAGAGGATGTAATTGAGAGGGAAGGAGATAGAAGAGGAGAGGGATGAGAAGAGAGAGAGATTGAGAGCGTTCCGAGAAGATCTGAGAAGAGAGAAGAGTTAGAGAGCATTCGAAACGTGATGGAGAAACCGACTGAGAAAATTGAGGAGGAAGAAGGGAAAGAAGAGGAGAGAGAGATGAGATTGGAGGAGAATGGAGAAAAGATATAGGGTCCCCTTTTTGAGGAGCAGAAGAGATGAAGGAAGAGGAGAAGTGCAGAAGAGAGCTGGATGAGAATGAGAGAAGGAATGAGAGGCTAGAGGAGAATGGTAGAGAGAGAGGCGAGAGGAGAGTATTGCGAGCTGTATCATGGAGAATGAGGGAGATTAATGAGAGAGAATGATGAGAGGAGTGATGGAGAGAAGTGGAGAGGATTGCGAGACCCGAGGTGAAGGGACCGGACGAGCTTAGAGGTTTTTGAGGTCCGGTTGGAGAGGATGACGTAAGAGGAGGGAGAGCTTCGCAGTTTTTGTGAGTAGTTAAACCCACTCCGGAGAGGGGAGATATGTATTTGTATTTGACCTTTCAGTAATCGAGGATGAGTACTTGTAGGTAGATAGGGGATGAAGATGAGGTGAGAAGGATGAGCGGGCTGTATTGGCGAGAAGGGAGGGGAGGGAGAGAGAGACTTGAGAGATGAACTTGGGGAGAGAGAGGGAGAGAGAGAGTGAGAGAGACCAGAGAGAGCTTGAACGGAGAGAGATGGGAGAGTGAGAGACTTAGAGAGGGTCGAGGGAGGTGCAGATGAAGAGAGAGAGAGGAAGAGGAGAGTTTTATAGGAGAGCTTCAGAAGAGATGATTGAGAGAGGCATAGTTGAGATTGATGAGAGAGACGAGAGAGAGAGATGGAAGGAGAGGGAGAGGAGAGAGAATGAAGATGGAGAGGGAGGAGAGAGAGGTGGATGAGAGAGAGGAGCAGAGAGAGAGAGAGGAAGAGGTGAGAGGAGAGAGAATGAGAGAGGAGAGATAGAGATGAGAGAGAGAGGAGAGGAGAGAATGAGTTAGTGGAGGAGAGAGATGAAAGGGGAGAGAGAGAGAGAGAGGAGGGGTTAGAGAGAGAGAGGGGAGGACAGGGAGAGAGGGAGAGAGGACGAGGAGAGAGAGGAGCAGAGAGGGGAGAGGAGAGAGGAGGGTCGATTGCAAGGGGAAGAGAGGTTCAATGGAGGAGAGAGAGGGAAGACGAAGGAGGAGAGGGAGGTAGTTGGAGAGGGGAGGGAGGACCGGCAGAGAGTCGTAGGGGAGTAGGAGTAGGAGGAGGAGGAGGGGGAGAAGAAGGAGAAGGAGGAGGAGAGAGGGAAAGGACGAGGAGTCGAGACTGGTAGAGCATGGAAGATGAGAGACCGAGAGAGACGAGTGAGGAGCTTGCGAAAGAGATGGGATCGAGAGGAGAGGAGGGAGGGGAGATGGAGAGAGAGAGAGGAGAGAGAAGAGGGAGGAGAGAGAGAGAGAGAGAGCGGAGAGAGAGAGAGAGAGAGAGGAGAGAGAGAGGAGAGAGAGAGGAGGAGAGAGAGGAGGGAGAGAAAGACTGAGAGAGCGAGAGAGGAATGTTGGAGAGAGGGAGAGAGAGGAGTAGTGAGAGAGAGAGGCGATGAGAGGGAGAGAGAGAGTAGAGGAGAGAGAAGTGGGAGAGAGGGAGAGAGAGACGAGAGAGAGATGAGAGAGAGACGAGAGGGTGGAGAGGTGGAGAGAGGGATGAGAGCCATGTTGAAGAGAGAGGGAGGAGCTTCAGTAGGAGGGGGGGGGGGGGAGAGGGAATAACAATTTCATAATAATGAAATAAAAACAAATACAAAGGGACAGAGAGACAGTGGACAGGGACACGAAGAGAGAGATGTGTGTGTAAACTAGCAATGTCAACACTTGCCGTGTGTCTGTTATTTGTCAAATCTCGGGAAGCAGGAAGAGAGAGTGTCTGAAGTTAATTCGTGTAGTTCGTATTCATTAATGGGATTCACACAAGTTTCAATAAAACTTCAACAAAATGTTATTTGTTTCTTTCAGTAATCGGGATCAAACTGTGTTGCGAAAGGAATCCGCCATATTGGAGAGTTTATGTATCAGAGAGAGATTTGACTTCCGGTTTCTGTGATCTACGTCATAAAGTAGTAATCAAGCTATTTCTCGAGAACCGACAGCGATATGTTGATGAGAGCGCCTCTTGAGCAGTCAGTCGATTTCCGACCATGACTGCCAGATAGCAGAGGGATGAGCAGATGCAGATGAGAGTGAGAGACGGCGGGAGAAGTTGAGATGCAGACGAGTAGAGAGAGAGAGGAGAGGCGGAGAGATGGCTGAGAATGTTCAGAGTTGGTCATTGACTTTGGAGAAAATTTGCATTACGACCGTGGAGATGAGAAGGCGAAAGGACCGCATGGGGGAGAGAGTAGATAACCCAGGAGACTCGACAGAGAACTCGACAACGAGGATGAGAGGAGGGAGAGCTGGCGATTGTGGAAAGGTGCCCCAAAGAGAGAGAGAGTTGAATCTAGGAGTCCCATTTGGCTTCAGCAAGAGATGAGCCGAGAGCAAGATGAGTTTCACAGTTAGAGAGAAGACTCGTTTGAGAGTTTTATAGTCTTCCAAGAGAGAGAGAGAGCAAAAACTGACAGTACCAGACAGATTTTAAGACTGTTTTAGAAAATCATTTCATATTGAGACAGAGAGACGTCACATGTTACTGTTGGCCCCATAGGTGCAGGCTAATGCCAACCAATGATAATAGCCATTTGAGCAAAGGACAGACCTAGGTCCATATTAATTACTAGTCCTATTTTTAGCCCCTGGTTGTGGAAAAGGCTTTAGGCATAGGTCATATTTTGTGGTATAATGCACCTGTTGGCCTTTTACACAGCAGCAAGTGGTGGAGTGCATGTCTGCCTTTCACTTTGGCGCTACGTAATTGCGCATTTGGATTTATTATGTTCATAAAAGCGCTAAATAGGGCGTTTCTTCACGTGTTACTTTTCGTTCTCTATGCTAGACTACTAATATTTTACAAGTCCCGATTTTTAGCTCCTTTTCTGCCCTTTAGTTGTTCTGTTTTCAATCTGTTTCACTTTTGAATTACGAGCATGTTCTGTTTAGTTTTGAAGATTTTTGTAGCCTTTTTGGGGCAAACATTTTCACCAGCATAATTATTATGAAGAATACCTAAAGTAATGAGGACATTTGTCAACGTATGTCTAGGTTATTTATCATAAATATATCCTTTCTAAAAAAAAGATACTGTTGTCTTTTTGAACAGCCCATGATTATTTGAAGGGATCCAACATGGTGATAAACAGGAAATCTCACTACGGAAATAGAAGCTAAGAACAAAAAAGTGTCCACATCACAAAAACTATCTCGCCTTTGACCCCCATCAGGAGACAGAATGGTCGGAAGTTCTCTGCTTCCAATTTCTGCCAACCCCCACTCCTCCACCCCGCCACCCATCCACCCATCCCCGCACCCACCTCCCTCCCCTTCCATGTAGTGTTAAGTAGTAACCTTCCCAGATATGGCCAATAACCGGTGTCATGAGAAATAAGTACCTACCGTGACATAAATACCCTTCAAAAGCGCACTAGAACCATTCTTCTTTCATGTGATAAATAAGTCAACTATTATTTTAAATATTGATATTTAAGTGCTCAATCTACACGGAAAGAACCAAGAAATAGAGCGGGAGGGTGTAAATCTAAATTGTTGCCGAAAAATCGATATACAAAGCCATGTCACTTAGTTTCGTATTTTCCAAAATGGCGGACGATATAAACAACCATCCGCGCAAACAAAAATAAACAATAATAAATATTATAAAAATATCCCTGACTTCTCAATATTTAATGATGAATCTTCTGTTCTTCCTGCATGCCACAAGACGCCTCTGAATGTATTTAGGGGCGACACTTTCCCAAACAGCAAACACTTTGAATGAGAAATGCAACACCGGTAGTAGTGCTGTTAACGTTGCATGACCGCATGGTACGCAATCCCCGCTAGTGTCCGCGATTCACTCTATGTAGCGCAATGTTAACCCCTCTTCCAAAATGACCAAGGGCCCGGGTTTAATTAGAGGGCGGCAGGTGTCAAGGGCGGAACAAAAAAGGCTCTCCCTGGCGATTTTCTCAGCTCCTAAAGTCCACCCTAAGTCACCCCCCTAAGTCACCCCGAAGGGTCGCCCCCGTCTAATCGGCCAATGCTTTTCTACAAATCCACCCCACCCCACCCCACCCCAATCCTGCTGCGGAGTTTGCAGGGGAAACCAAGGCGAGTTGAAGGGATGGAGAGAACACAGTGCTGTTAGAATTTACTCTCCGCAATTTACTACTGGCTGTTTCCCACCACCCCTTGCTCTTTATTCTGACCACTGAAGAGCCACTTGCTCGGCACTTTCTCTCTCTCTCTCTCTCTCTCTCT
>CM065699.1:5193246-5195746 GCA_017654935.2 Phymorhynchus buccinoides | reverse complement strand
CCAAACAAGAGGCAAAGCCTTCAAGGCTCACTCGAACAGGCACATGTGGGACAACAACAAAGATTGAGAGGAGTGTCTAAGGTACAAGATTGCCAATACAATTTTAAAGTACAAATGAATATATCGTTAATGGCTACAACTAAAGAATATGTATACAAAAGTGCCCGTGCCGAGAATCGAACCCGGAACCATTGGCACATGAAGACAGACAAACACTCTACCAATGAGCTATCGAGGCTTTCAGTGTTGATGAGTTTCTTAACTCATGTTGCCTGTTGAATACTCTCTAACCCACTAATCTAAAATGTTGTATGTTTGTTATCTGTTTACAGTGTTGTTTTAAGTATTTTATTATTCAAATCATTATTGTTTGAAAGCTTGCATAATCATCTATGTGTATGCAAAGTTTGAACAATGTACGCCTTCCATTTCCCGAGAAAATGCCAACGTTAAAGTTTGGAGATTAGACCACGGACGCAACACCCACACATACATGCACACAACCGAACAACTATCATACTATAGACTCACTTTTCAAAAACAAATTGATGTAGCCAGGCTATACTTTCAAGCAACGCAGTAATAAAACCAGTCGAGTACCATCATACAATGCTGTACCCAGTGCCTGTACAACCCTTAATAGAGGACTGTCATAAAATTAGAACAGAAAAAAACCCATTACATTTTAATTTGCATGAACTATAAACTAAAAAAAAAGAAGAAACTTTTGGTCTAAAACCTTTATAAAAACTCTAAAAGCACCTCTCCTTTCTTCCCTTTGTATCATTAATTTCCGCCATTTAAAAAAAGAGAGAACAAAAAAAAAAGAAGCACAACCCCAGACTTAAAAACTACAACGTGGGATAACTCCAAAGAATTGACTTCAGTAACCTCCCTTCACTCACGACACACCTCGCCGCCATGATGCCCCCCCCCCCCCCCCCCCCCCTCTCTCTCTCTAACTTGGCTGTTGATATTGTTAGGTTTTTGTTCTTTTCTCTCCTCTTTTCTTCCATTCTTTTTTACCCTTCTAGCCCTTTTCCCCCCTCCCCACTTTTAGCAGAAGACCAAGGGTTTCAACGTGGCGCTGTCGCGTGCCCAGCCCTCGTTGCGCACACCCTCGGCAGCCGCCATCTTGGCTGGCAAGTCTCGGCGTGGCTGGGCCAATGGAGGCAATCAGAGGTCGGGGAATTAATTTGGCGCTTTCTCTTCGTTTGATGAAACGAGGGTCTTGTATTAAAAGAAACGCTCCTAACTGCCCGCGCCTGCCTCCTTTTCGGGACTAATCAGAAACGACGCCTCGGCTGGCCACTTTGCGAAAAGACAACGAAAAGCTGAAAATAGGGGTATGCATTTAAAAACGAAAACCAAACCAAACCAACCTCTTTACAGACCCGTGGTCTTCTATTCCTCGCTCCCCTCGCTTGCCACGCCAACTTGTCATTCTATGACCAACTCGAATGTCTTAAGGGCCAGCCACACGTCCGCTAGAATCGCACGACTGTACAATGCGATTCGATTACGTGATCTCGAATCGCATTTGTTCTTGGTACGCCACGTGATCGAATCGTAGTATCGTACAGTCGTGCGATTTTAGCTGACGTGTGGCTGGCCCTTTAGAGTCCTCGACGGTTAAGGCGAAGAAAAAATAACGATAATGGAAAGAAAGAGAGAGAGAGGGAAAAACAAGATGATGGTGAAGTAATTTTCCATCAATTGCGTCTTCTATTTTTTGTTCTTCTTCTTTGTTCGATTTCTTTCTTCCTTTTGGGTCCAAAGTCAACAGTATTGCTGGTTAAAGGGCAAGAGAGGACCGAGAGAAGAAGAAGAAAAAAGAGGATCAAACGTCCAACATTTCAAAGGAAGTTTTTGTGGGGTTTTTTGTCCTTTTTTTCCTTCTTTCACTGTGTCTCACTCCGTTCTTTTTGGTCTGGATCACCAGGTATTTTCCCGTCTCTCTCTTTTCGTGCAAACTAGTTTCCCACTGGTTTACTTATAACTGCAGCGTCTTTCTCTTTCTGGTGAATGTGCGTGCGTCATGCACGAATGTAGAGGAAGGAAGGAAGGAAGGAAGAAGAAACTGTTAAAGACACACTGACGCACCACGATTAAGCCCCTTGAGTGTGTTTTTCTGGGTAGCTGTGACCCACATACAAATGTCCACAACTTCAAATTGAGGCTGCTCTTTAAAATTATGCTTTGTTTTCAATTTTGGGGACATTTGTATGGGAATCAAACCTGGTTAAAACAAAAGTTCTTACCAGCTATAAGAGGGAAAACACGTGAAACCCGTGATTTTGACACGTGACCTGGTGGGTCTTTAAGAAAAAGTGAGTGACCAGGGTACAAAGACAAAATACACAGGTATGATACAGGGACAGATGGGGGGGGGGGGGGGGGGGGGTCATAGTTAATTTGGTTACTAAGGCAATTGGGTGGGAGTGCGAGAGGAGAAGAGGTAGATTTTTAAGGGGTTGGATAAATACGGACGGACATGAGA
>CM065699.1:5170746-5180746 GCA_017654935.2 Phymorhynchus buccinoides | reverse complement strand
AATAGAGCTAAAGAGACGATACAGATGGACAGAGAGCAGACATAGGAAACAGACAGAGAGACACACAAACGTTTTCCTTTCTCCTATATTGGCCACTGCAACTTGGCTTATTAACGCCGTTGACGGCAAGAGTTAATCCCTTGTTGGCCAGTATCCAAAAGGGCATTCACTCTTGCAAAAGGCAGCCATTCAGTGGCGAGAGTTATGCCCTTGTCTGGTCAATACTCAACCATCTTCCCCCACCCACCAAGGGCATTCACTCTTGCAAAAAGTGGTCGTTGCAGTGGCCAATAAGAGGGGGATCCTAAACACGACCGTTGAAATTGGTTGCGATTCAGTTTTTGAGAACTAAACGTTTTTGTGAAAAGCTAAGAAGCAATAACTTATAGTGAAAGCGTCACAAATTATTGTGGAATTTTCTTTATAAAACGTAGATGTTTTATGACCTTACATGTGATCAGAAATCAATCAATCGTGTCCTTTTGGTGGTCCCCATCATATTTCCTCTTTACCAGCCGTGAAGGAAGGGAGCCCCATGTCCCCTCGCCCCCCTAAAAAAAAAAAAATTGGGTAGGCGCTGCACTTGTGGCGACACGCTCTCCGGGGGAGAGCAGCCCGAATTTCACAGAGATAAATCTCTGTATCTAGAATATACCAAATACCAAAAATACCAAATACCATTTTACTGTTGTTTTCTATGTTCTTCTATTCTTTCTTACGTTTATGTCTTCAAATGCATTTCTTGTTTGTAGTGAATTGTTTTCCTCACGTTATTAGTACGTTTTAATTGTTTGTTTGTTTATTTTTATTCATTTTCTTTAATCCAAGGACAGATTGTAAGAATAGGCAAAAACGTTTCACAAATATTAAGACTGTATTGATTGTAAAGTGTGAAGAGGAGGAGGAGATAATGTGTCATGTTTTGTATTGATAGTAAAGTGTGAAGAGGAGGAGGAGATAATGTGTCATGTTTTGTATTGATTGTAAAGTGTGAAGAGGAGGAGATAATGTGTCATGTTTTGTATTGATAGTAAAGTGTGAAGAGGAGGAGATAATGTGTCATGTTTTGTATTGATAGTATAATGTGTCATGTTTTGTATTAATATTGATAGTAAATGTGTGAAGAGGAGGAGGAGGAGGATAATGTGTCATGTTTTGTATTGATAGTAAAGTGTGAAGAGGAGGAGATAATGTGTCATGTTTTGTATTGATAGTAAAGTGTGAAGAGGAGGAGATAATGTGTCATGTTTTGTATTGATAGTAAAGTGTGAAGAGGAGGAGGAGATAATGTGTCATGTTTTGTATTGATAGTAAAGTGTGAAGAGGAGGAGATAATGTGTCATGTTTTGTATTGATAGTAAAGTGTGAAGAGGAGGAGATAATGTGTCATGTTTTGTGTCATGTTTTGTATTGATAGTAAAGTGTGAAGAGGAGGAGATAATGTGTCATGTTTTGTATTGATAGTAAAGTGTGAAGAGGAGGAGGAGATAATGTGTCATGTTTTGTATTGATAGTAAAGTGTGAAGAGGAGGTGGAGATAATGTGTCATGTTTTGTATTGATAGTAAAGTGTGAAGAGGAGGAGATAATGTGTCATGTTTTGTATTGATAGTAAAGTGTGAAGAGGAGGAGATAATGTGTCATGTTTTGTATTGATAGTAAAGTGTGAAGAGGAGGAGATAATGTGTCATGTTTTGTATTGATAGTAAAGTGTGAAGAGGAGGAGATAATGTGTCATGTTTTGTATTGATAGTAAAGTGTGAAGAGGAGGAGATAATGTGTCATGTTTTGTATTGATAGTAAAGTGTATTGATAGAAAGTGAGGAGGAGATAATGTGTCATGTTTTGTATTGATAGTAAAGTGTGAAGAGGAGGAGGAGATAATGTGTCATGTTTTGTATTGATAGTAAAGTGTGAAGAGGAGGAGTAAAGATATGTGTCATGTTTTGTATTGATAGTAAAGTGTGAAGAGGAGGAGATCATGTGTCATTGTTTTGTATTGATAGTAAAGTGTGAAGAGGAGATAATGTGTCATGTTTTGTATTGATAGTAAAGTGAGAGGAGGAGGAGATCATGTGTCATGTTTTGTATTGATAGTAAAGTGTGTCATGTTTTGTAATGATTGTAAAGTGTGAAGAGGAGGAGATAATGTGTCCTGTTTTGTATTAATAATAAAGTGTGAAGAGGAGGAGGGAAAAAAAGAATAGGCATCGCCTAAAATCTTTATCCATGTTAAATACACTTTTCTAGTGTCCAGTGTCTTTTCCTTTCATGCATCGAATGAGATTTTCAACACGTTGTGGAGACATTCTTTTATGTTTCACTACTTTCTGTCAACAATCAACACTGTTAACGTTTTTGATTTTGTTTTCTTTGTGGGGGTGATTTTATTTTTGGCTGTTAATATTGTAAGTTGATTTTTGTTGATTTTCTTATACCATAATTATGATTTTGTCTGTGTCTGCCAGCCGCTATATCAGAGACTAAATACGAGTAACGGCACGCCATACGATTCAAGTTTGTTGTTGCTGTTATGTTTGTTTATGTGATTTGAATATGTGTGTGTTGTTGGCCAATAACATCACTTAAACCAAACAACAAAAAGGTCAACTGTACGTGTAAGCAACCCCACGACGTGACTGTCATTCGTCCCCCCGTGGGGATACCGGGGGTCTTTTGCATAAATAGTTCCCCCACCTTTCTGGAAGTTCTGAGCTTGTAACTTCCTCTAATCTGTCACTCTCTTTGACTCTGCCTTTTCCCCTTTGCTTACTGACATCTACCATCTTTCTGCCTTTCCGGTCCATTCTCCTGCCTTTTTGTTTCAAGAAACACTTTCAAAAAGATTTCCCCCAGCCGAAGTCGAACATACTGGGCCTAATTATTTCTTACTTAGGCGCATAACGTTCAGTTTTATTAACATCAGCTCAATAGTTCACGCTGCTATGTCATAAAAGAAAAACACGTAGAAATTGAGACATGTATGCCGAGAGACGGACAGAAAGAAAATCAAACAGACAGAGTTAAGACAGAAAAACATCAGGTCCCAATCCGTTATCCGGGAACAAAACCCACCTCCTGATCTAGGTGGACCCTGACGGATGAGTTTTTGCAAGAAACACGTCGAGATCACCAGAAAGACAGCCTTTTCAAGGATCGGAACACTCATTTTGCTCTGGTTTCCTAGAAATTAAACCGTCAAAACAGGCGATTCCTCCTTGGCGGAGGTGCCGGAGAGAGTAGCCATTTTGGATGGGTTGGGTGAAGGTCACTCATTGTAGTTGAAGCGTTTTCTTTTTTTGTAGTGCAGTAAACAAAAATTGGAGCTATTTCCTTTGTTGTGAGCGAAACTCCGTTAGATAATCTGTATAAAATTAAAAAGGCTTGTATTGCAACAATTTCGTGCAAACCATTTGGTCTGAACGCAGGCTACCATTAGAAAAGAGACGGCACACGCGTATTTGACATCCACACCTACGCCAAGGAGGAATCGCCGATTTCACGGTCTGATTTCTAGGAAACCAGAACAAAGTGAGTGTTGCAATCTCTGTAAAGGGTGTTTTCCTGGTGATCTGGACGTGTTTCTTACAAAAACTCATCCGTCAGGGTGGCCTTTTAAAACAAAATGAGTGGTAAAAAAACAAAAGACTGTAGAAGAGCTTGAAGCGTGCACGAAATGCTGGAGTAAAGGGTTCCAGAGACCAGCAGAGAGAGGAGGCGGGATCAGAAGACAGCGCTAAAGACAACAATCGCCTCTGTGAAAAATCACCTCGCTTTTCGCTTCTTCTCCTCACTCTTTTAGCCATCTTTTTCTTTTTGTGCTCCCACTTCTTAAGAACTGGAGTATAAGAACTGGAGTGCATTGGGAGAGGAACGGGGGCCTGTACGTTGTCCTCACCGTCCGTGTGCACGGCCGGACCAAGCGATTCGTAATGGGGGGGGGGGGGGGGGGGGCCGCCGGGGTCCACAGGGAGTTGCATCGGTTCTGGGTTAGGCGAGGCAGTGCCCGTTTGGGGGCCTAGGGGGTTTGCCCCCGAGAAACACTTTTTTTTCTTATTTGTCACCCATGTATATTAAGGTACTTGCTTGGGGTAGAGGGGGGGTTTCCGGAAACCAGGACACCCCCCCCCCCCCCATAAATCCGGCCCCATGTGTGTGTGTGTGTGTGTGTGGGGTGTGGGTGGGTGGGTGTGTGTGTGGTGTGGGTGGGTGTGTGCGTGCGTGCGTGTGCGTGCGTGCGTGTGTGTGTGTGTGTGTGTGTGTGTGTGTGCGTGTGCGTGTGCGTATATGACCGAATTGTGTTCCAGCTCATAGCGATTAAACCACAGAACCGATCGTAACGAAGCTTGGCGCAATGGTTCCTCGGACCTCGCAGTTGCGCCACGCAATGCCAGATTCACAGAATGACAAGCCATATCAACGTAATCCTATTGAGAAAATGTTGAATATTAAACAGACACTATTTCAAAGATAATAGATGGATTTCAACCAAAGTAGGCATTGTGAAAATGCATTACCTAGTAATATTTTGTTGAAAACATATAAATTCTAAGTAATGCTGTGCCGATGCAGAACAATGTTTAACACAAAAGGAAACACAGTGACCGCAGAGTCCAAAATAAGCTCCCCTGAATTTCACCAGGTCTTATTTGATGAATTTCAAGGGACATAACTCGAAATTTACAACTAAGAGCATATACTTTTTTCTTTCTTTTTTTTAATGAAAAATTGTTTTGAATTTTGGTTTGGTTTTGTTCTTTGCCTCGAACCTGGAGTACAGTTTATATGGCCCTACCAACCTGTTCCTTCTCTATCTTCCGTTTCTGTTGTGTTTTTCGAGCTACGAGGCTCATCTGCATATCAGGGGGAGGTGACCGTGAGGTAATCACAGGTGCTGAGACGTGGTGGAGGGGGGAAAGGCGTGATTAGGTCATCAACGCCCACTGCCTAACCCCTTATCAGCCAGTCCTCTCCATCACGCGTCCACTCAGCCCCCACCCCCACCCCCCCACCCCCACCCCCACCAACGTTCTCCATACTCTTTCGTTAACCATCTTTTCCCTCAGCTCTTTGGGGTTTTCTCTTCTCGATGAATTTGCTCTTTAGAAACGTTTTCTGCTTCTGTGGGTTTTTTTTTTTATTCTGTCAACTGTCCAGCTCTGATATCTGGTAGTCATAGTCGGTAACGACTGACTAGCACTGACTACAAAGTACTTTGTATCAGTGCATTTTGAAATTCTTGTATTATTAGAACTTTCTTCTTCATCGTCCTTTTCTATTTTATTTCTACAAAAGAAGCAAATGGAAAAGAAAAAAAACACCACACACACACAAACCCCTCATAAGCATCGAGCTTAAAATGCATACCTTCGCTCTCTCTCTCTCTCTCTCTCTCTCTCTCTCTCTCTCTCTCTCTCTCTCTCTCTCTCTCTCCTCTCTCTCTCTCTCCCTCCCTCCCTCCCTCTCTCTCTCTCTCTCTCCCTCCCTTACTCCCTCCCTCTCTCTCTCTCTCTCTCCCCCCTTCTCTCTCTCTCTCTCTTACACACATGCACAATCAAGTTTATATTGGTGCCATGCATTTGCGTTTTACAATAGAGTTTGTTTCGAACACACGAGACGGAAATAGAAAGAGGGGCTGACAGACAAAGGTAGAGAATGAGGGGGTGAACGAGAAGAAGAAGAAGAAGAAGAAGAAGAAGAAGAAGAAGAAGAAGAAGAAGAAGAAGAAGAAGAAGAAGAAGAAGAAGAAGAAGAAGAAGAAGAAGAAGAAGAAGAAGAAGAAGAAGAAGAAGAAGAAGAAGAAGAAGAAGAAGAAGAAGAAGAAGAAGAAGAAGAAGAAGAAGAAGAAGAAGAAGAAGAAGAAGAAGAAGAAGAAGAAGAGAAGAAGAGGAAGAAGAAGAAGAAGAAGAAGAAGAAGAAGAAGAAGAAGAAGAAGAAGAAGAAGAAGAAGAAGAAGAAGAAGAAGAAGAAGAAGAAGAAGAAGAAGAAGAAGAAGAAGAAGAAGAAGAAGAAGAACAACAACAACAACAACAACAACAACAACAACAACAACAACAACAACAACAACAACAACAACAACAACAACAACAACAACAACAAATACAATAAATTGAGTGCGCTTATAAGCTTATTGCTTGTTGTGCTCATGAAATAATTTGTGTACACTGCAATGTATTATGTCAATAAACTTTGCTTAAAACAACAACAACAACAACAACAACAACAACAACAACAACAACAACAACAACAACAACAACAACAACAACAACAACAACAACAACAACAACAACAACAACAAGGAGAAGGAGAAGAGAAAAATAAGAAACATTCAAAAAATAAGAAGAAGAGGAACAGACAAAACAAAAAGACCTGAATTGACCGACTGAAGAAAAGAGAAGGCTCTGCAAGGGGTGGTGAGCGATGCTGTCGTGAGGGGGGCAGCCCAATTGCAGGTTGCCTGTCGCCTCCCTCCATCAAAGGCGACCCGCTAACCGCCACTTGCCACCAGGCTTTCCTCAAGATTGCCCCACCCTCCCCTAAAACATTGCCAACTCGCCCCAACCTCCCCTATATCCTCACAACCTAACCCATTCCCTTCAAGCATCTCTTGTCTGTCTGCGTCTGTCTTTTTGTTTGTCGGTGTTTGATTTGTTTTCTCTCCTCGCGTAGAGCTGCTTTTTCATCACTTTGGTTTGCGTACAAGAATATGTGGTTTGATTAATTAGCATCTACGAAATCACTGTATTCAATATTTCTAAAAATCAAGAAAACATGTGCTTTATATTTTAATATTTCTAAAATATGTTTTAATATTCATAGCCAGAATCAATCAAATAGCAGTCAGCTTGAATTTTGTCTCTAAATATTGTAATAAGATTGATTGATCATAACTAGAACATACATCATTATGTACCGCATCTTACATGAATATCGAGAGACAGTACATCGAGATGACCCTAATCGTTTGAACTGAAAACAAAAAGTACATAATTACTAGAAAGACGGCATAATAAAAGTATGTTGTTGATTATCTTTAATTGTTAAAAAAGAGAGAAATATACGCCCCTATTTTGAAATTCCCTACATTTCCATCAAGTACAAAGTTACAAAATGTCCACCAAAGGAAAATCCGAAAAAATAATCATACATATGAACAACAGTAGTATAGATTATGGTGTCAAAATATTCCGGATTTTTTAAAAAACAGCGCACACAATGGGTAGGGTAAACGTCATATTTCAAAAACACCCATGCTTGTTTGGCTTAAACGACTTATTAGATACACAGCAGATGAACATACATAGATATAGATATCAAACTCATCAGCAGCAACAAGCTAGAAGCTTATACTGTGCCCTCTTTACAGTTGAACATGTTGTTTGACGACTGTTCACACATATACATGAAATAGAAAACAGCGAAAGTTGTTGATGTAGGCAAGTGAATGAAATGAAAACTAATGTAAGAAACTGGGGGGAAAGGGAAGGGGAAAAAAGAGGAAATTGTCCCAGCAAAGCAACGTTAAGAAGAACAACGAAAACCTTACTCTTAAGACACCATTGTAGAAGCAAACATGACATTAATGATAGAGAGAACAAACAACCAATCAAACAAATAAAAAGAGAGAGAGAAAGGAGAAGAGAAAAAGGAGAAAAAGACGACTGTACATAATGATTAACGATGAATGAGAGCATGGGGGAAAACGTCCATCAGTAAGCACCTTTTCCTTACTTAGCAATTGTTATGTATAGAATGCTTGTTTCTAACTCGAAATAGAAAGAGACAGAAAGGGAGGGGGGGGGGGGGGGGGGGGGGGGGGGGGGGGGGGGGGGGGGGGGGGGGGGGGGGGGGGGGGGGGGGGGGGAGGGGGGGGGGGGGGTTGGGGGGGGCAAGGGAAATCAAAGTTTTACTTAAGAACACGCTTAGTCTGATGTTGTTCTTTAACCCTTTCACCGCCAGCCATATTTCAGCCAAACATTCCCATTAAGTTTACCTGGGTAGAGAACAAAATCCATCTGCAGTATTGGGGATTCTTCTGTGACATATATAAAATAAGGTCTATCCTTACTTCCCAAAACTAAGACAAAGGGGTCTTTGGATAATAGACCCCAATTTGATGCCTTTTAGTGACATAGAAGTTAAATCATTGTGGTGCTAAAATGCGACGTTGGCGGTGAAAGGGTTAAAATAAAATAAAAAGTAATTCCACGCCAGATAACAGCAATAATCGTTTACGTGGCCGGTCCCTACCGGGTCTCCGGGAGATGCTCCCCCCTGTGTGCTACCTTGCATGGATGTCTGTCCAAACCCCTTGACTGCCAGAGAAAAAATACATTGAGAATTGTTACATGTAAAAGAGAGCGGTTAGAGTCGCAGCTTACACATTTATATAAGAGTCGAAACAGGTACCTGAGGAGGGGAGACGTTTCGATTCATAGCATCTTCATCGGGTGTGCTGACGCTACCCTTATATTTATTCAACTGATTGTATTTTGTATTGCGTTTTTTGGGTGGGGTGAGTGGTGGTAAACTTAACGGGGTAGAGTGTGTGTGTGTGTGTGTGTGTGTATGTGCGAATGCGTGCTGTGACGTGTATAACATGTGGCCTGTGTGTTGTGTGTGTGTGCGTGTGCGTGCGTGCGTACATGCGTGTTTGTGTAACAGGCCTGTGATTTGTATGCCTTTTGCATGTGCGTGAGCGATTATTTCGTTTTGTTGTTGAATTTGTTGCTTTTAATTTTTGGTGAAGTTGTTAAGCGCATAGAGCGGTACATTGGTGGAGGAATGCGCTTAGTTTAAATGTTAGAGTCATTATGGCAAAATTATTCTTATTATAAACCCCTTCACCGCCAGTGTTTTTTCAGCCCAAATACCTTTAAACTTAACTGGGTACAGAGATATAATCAACTGCAATACTGGGAATTCCTCTGTGACCACCATTAGGTTTCTTGCCTCCCAAACGGTAAGAAAATGGAGGGTTTTGGATAACAGGCCTGTGTTGAAGCCTTTTAGTGACAATGGGTGTTGTTGTGGTGCATAATGCAACATTGGCGGTGAAGGGGTTAAGCTGTGACAAGGTACAGCAGTCATTCCTTAGTTTACTTGTTAGAGTCAACGTGGCAAAATGGTCTGGGGATAAACCCCTCCTGAGTGTTTAAAAGCAAACAGCTAGGGGAGACTCATTGATATAGTGCCTGTCATGCAATTCGTAACACCTGGTTTCCTAGCAAACGGTAGAAGATTGTTTGTTAAGTTGTGTGTGAAGTTTGGACAATGGGCGGGAAATGTTTTATCACAACCAAAATGCAACAAAGCGGAAACCCGTTTGTAAGTCAAACCAAAATGCAACAAAGCGGAAACCCGTTTGTAAGTCAAACCAAAATGCAACAAAGCGGAAACTCGTTTGTAAGTCAAACCAAAATGCAACAAAGCGGAAACCCGTTTGTAAGTCAAACCAAAATGCAACAAAGCGGAAAATCGTTTGTAAGTCAAACCAAAATGCAACAAAGCGGAAACCCGTTTGTAAGTCAAACCAAAATGCAACAAAGCGGAAAATCGTTTGTAAGTCAAACCAAAATGCAACAAAGCGGAAACCCGTTTGTAAGGCAAACGAAGTTTGATTTTTGCAGCATCTGATGTTATTTTGGGTAATGCTTTTTTTTATTTGTTATTCAATGCACCATGCAAAAATTAAAACTATAAATACCACTCTACAAATCTTTAAAGTGTTAGGATCAATGCTGTCCATTTTGTCAATTAAAATATTCAAAGCAAAAATACCTGAGCCATAGTTATGCAATTCGTACCTCTGTCATGTAATTTGTACCTTTTGTGTCTTTTCAATGGCGCAGCCACAAAGAAATATTCACAATATGACTTACAGCTCACTGTGTTGCCATGGGGAAATAGAAACATCCCGTGAATAATGTTAGCGTGTACAGAGACCTTTAGACACTCACAAAAAAACCCTAATAACAGATATTTTGTTTTTATAGTTTATT
>CM065699.1:5133246-5168246 GCA_017654935.2 Phymorhynchus buccinoides | reverse complement strand
GCGGTACTTAAAATGCTGCAACCCATCCTTTGTCAAAACAAGACCCCCACCACGGGACAACTTACTGCTGACAGTTTATGATGTGAGAACGTTACAGTCACCACTTCACTCCTGTTGTAGAAGAACGCTCCTACTTAAAACTACAGTAAATATCGCTTAAGACAATAGTATCGGTCCCCTTGGGGAACCGATGCGACAGCTTTGGTGAATGTTTTACAAAGTTATCATTGGACATCGGCACTTGTTGACAATGGATAACATATAGGTTTTTTTAAAAAACTTTTTGAAAATAAAGTTTATTCTGTAAATAGACCGTGCCCGATGTAATGGGGCAGACCTTCAACGATTTTTAAATATGTTTGATTCTGTTTTAAACGGTGGTCCTGGAAATTTTAATCGAAGATGCTCAGTAGAAAAGAAATCTTTTATCATCATTTTTATAAAACATTAAAATAAATATTACCATTTAAACCAGCTAGCTAGTTCAAATCGTGGGTCAAACAGTCGAGCCATGGCACAAAAAAACAAAAAAACAATTTTTTTCTTTGATAATATATACTTTATTAAAATAAAATAAACTTTTTTTCTGTAACTTTATAAAAAAAGAAATGTCCCATATGGCTTAGGCCGGGAGGACGTAAAACAAATTCTCGCTTAAGACAAAATTGAAGGGACTGAAATGTTATTTTGAGATAGCCAGTATTTTGAGTTAAAAAGACTGTTCAACATGAAGATCATTAGACTGGGACCCCAACGTATTGCGAATTATCCAGTGTTTTTTGAGTTATCAGGTTTCCACTGTACTGGCTTTGGGTTAGGTTAGAATAGAGACCCCACACGCTGGCTGGATTTGACAATTAAAGACCCACCACGTCATGTGTCAAATTCACGGGTTTCACGGGTTTTCCCTCTTATGGCTGGTAAGAAATCTTAAGCAATCTTCCTAGCATAAGAGAGAATGTGACACGTCACGTGGGGGGTCTTTAAGGGTCTGCTACACTACATACGATTCGCTGTCAATGCGATGCGATTGTGACGATGCGGGTCGTGATTCCGTCTACAAATAATTCTGCTAGTTTCGCTCTATATACCCAAGCAGACCCAATACATGAATTTCACGTGAATCATGAATCATTTAGATATATCTCTGGCATTTAGATCTATAGAAAAAAAAGAACAGCGAGTGAGCCTTGGAGGCTTTTCCTCTTGCTTAGACAATAAAATAAAAACGTTCCAGTGTAATTATTCTTCAGCAAAGTATTGCAAATTCCTGATTTTGAGAAAATTAACATTGTAAAGCCAAATCAGGATTCCTGCTTTTCCCGCCATGTAGGTTCATCCATGCACATGCTGACAGATGCAAGACACATGTTTGCTGTCAAACCCGCCACTAAATATTACATTGTGTAATGTCATGCTCGAATATTTCCTTTCAATATCTCACTCGTTTTTCTGAAGCTCACAACCAAAAAAAAAAATTAAGCAAACAAACAAAACAACCCCCCCCCCCCCCCCCTCCCCCCCAAAAAAATGTGACTCTAACCAGCATTCCTATTCTGTCCAACCACATGGCCCCTCCATCATTCCGTCACTCTTCACATTTTGAGATGAAAGCTTTTCCATTCCCCCCTTACCAACAAATAACACGATTATCTCGTTAGGAAAAAGAAGCTGTTAGGTTAGGAAAAAACCCAAACAGTTCTGTCCGTCTTCCCTGATCTGTTTCCGAGCCAACAAACAAAGCAATTATCCCATTAGAACACAGAAGGTTCTCGCCGTCAGAGCCATGGTAAGAGACACCGGAACCGGAAATACGAGGAAGAGCTATGGAGGAAGAAATGTGAACGACGTTTCCGTTGGCAATGGCTGTTGACAGTTAACAATAAACAGAGCTCTCTGACGAGTATTTGTACTTATTAAACGCCAACAAAGCTCTTTTATTTCTTCTTTTATTCTTTTTAGATCGCTCAGACAGTTTCCTGTCAACCACGAGCGCAGATGCGTCATGCTGCCGTTGTGCGCCTAACTAAAAAATAGTTAGGCCCAGCAAGTCCGACTTCGGCTGGAGGAAATCTTTTTTAAAGTGTTTCTTGAAAAAAAAAAAAAAGGCAGGAGAATGGACCGGTAAGGCAGAAAGATAGTAGATGACAGTAAGCAAAGGGAAAAGACAGAGTCAAAGAGAGTGACAGATTAGAGGAAGTTACAAGCACAGAACTTCCAGAAGGTGGGGGAATTATTTATACAAAAGACCCCCGGTATCCCCACGGGAGGGGGGGGGGGGGGCTCTTTAATAATTATTGTTATTTCATATTTCATTGAGCACTAACAGGGCTTTCTATGTTATATTTTACCTTATCGAACTCTGGTACAATAGATCACTGCATATTAAGAATGCTCAGTGTAAAAAGAATGGTTGCCTCTAACCAAAGTGTATTTGGTTTACATATATTTTTGTTCACCAACAACACACATACATTGCAATGTTTCTAAAGAAAGGACAATGGCATCAAAAAGCTTAAAGACACACTGACCCACCACGATTAAGTCCCTTGGGGGGGGGGGGGGGTTCTGGGTAGCTGTGACCCACATACATATTCCCCCAACTTCAAATTGAGGCTGCTCTTTAAAACGATGTTTCGTTTTGAATTTGGGGGCATTTGCATGGGAGTCAAATCCGGTCAAAACAAGATTTCTTTCCAGCTATAAGAGGGGAAACACGTGAAACCCGTGATTTTGACACGTGATCTGGTGTGTCTTTAAGTCTTATACTGTGCCTACTTCATTATTAAATGAAACAAAGATGGATCGGTTTCCGAGATGATCAGGGAAAATAAACAAGAAAGCAAGGGATAACATAGAAATCATCATAATCAGCCAGAAACTGAAAGAATTGATGTTTTAAAAAATGTAGTTCTAAGAGTAATCTACATTACATTGAAGATTTTACACGAATCATAACAAGAGAAAGAAAGACAAAAGAAAAATAATAATAAGACGAAGAAAAAGAAGCAGAAGAAGAGGATGGGAAAAGATAGAGTACAAAATGGGTAAATGTCCAAAACAGACAAAACATCTATAAATGCAATGAGCCTGGTAACACGTGTCGGCTTTACAATTACATATTATTGAAGAAAACAAGACAAAGGTCATAATAAATATTTAACAGTAACTGGAACAATGAGATCTCTATTTAGGAGGGAATGCCTATAAAAGTAGTTTTGATACACCCTCTAAATTTTCTCACTAAAAATCATCACTCAGAAGCAACATTTTCTTTACTCGGGTAAGGGATAGGGTTAGGACTGGGTTAGGATTATTTTCGTGCAAAGGAAGAACACTACACTAAAATCTTCTTCTGCGTTCCCAGGCCATACGGCCATAATGGGTAAAGCACGTATGTGTCCGGTTTTCAGTTTTCACTGGTCTCCCCGCTGCGTGCATTCGACACATTCCGATTTCAGAGGAGCTCAAAGGAGACAAATTATTTGGAAGATTTTTTTTACAAAAAAAGGCAGGAGAATGGGCCAGTAAGTCAGAGAGATAGTAGATGATAGAAAGCAAAGGAAAAAGGCAGAATCAAAGAGAGTGGCAGATTAGAGGTAGTTACAAGCACAGAACTTCTAGAAGGTGGGGGAACAATTTTTACGAAAGCCCCCCCCCCCCCCAGTATCCCCACGGGGAAGACTTGTGGAGGGGGCGGGGTCGTCCAGCTCCCCGTATGGAGGCACGAGGCACCCACCCACTGCCCCGACATTGAAATCAAAAGCCAGACCTAAGACAAATGATGGCAAGCTGCCGTTTCAGTGATATGAAAAGTTAATTTTAATATAATCCTTTACTTTTTATCAATATGTTTTTATAACATTTGTTCAACAGTTCTGCTGAATAAAATGGTACTGATCTTGGTATTAGTATTACTGTTATAGTCGGGTTGCTACCACCTGGAGACCGCGTCGCAGCTAGTGCTGCGTCACATTTTCTTTTTGCATGAATAAAATGAAGATAACAGTACATTAAAACGAAACCTTTATTCTTTTATTTGGGGATGAACAAGTAAGAAATGCGCGGAAATGGGCAGCTAATACTTTGTGTGGTTGTAATAAATATATTATTTCATCAATTAATATCCCGTTTGCATTCCAGCCAAATCCGGCCGGCCGGAAGTTGCCTATGCGTATTCAAGTCGCCCAAAACCGCCCGTAGCTTGCCCTCACTCTGAGACCCCCTCTGATGGCATTTTCACCACGCACTAAGTTCTGGCTGATTATTCACACAGTATAAAGAAGCTTCTCATATTTGCAATGATGCGACAGTAACTGTATGGTGCTCTGTGCGCTTCAAAAGACAGAATAGTCCCCAACAATGCGTGAAAGAATCGGAACACTAGACGAAGCTTTTATTCTGTAACGTTTGCGATTGGAAAGGAGAAAACACAGCGAGGGAGGGATGGTGAATAAGTGGGTATAACGTGGGTATGCTTGTGCTGTGTCATAGACCGTCCATAAGGGTCTATGGCCGATTGGACGCTAATTTCACCTTCTCTGTGTGTCAAACAAAAGGAGGGGACGGTGGAGGGTTTCTGGGTGCGGGCATCCCTAAGTGTCAGTGACATGACAGCTAAAGCAGGGCATGTCAGGCCAGCAGTAATCAGTGTGTCACACGTCATATGGAGTGTCATACAGTGTGACTGTGTGGGTGGGTGTGGTGTGGGGGCGAGTGTTCTTTAATGTTGTGTGTATGTGAGTGGTGAAAGAGAGAACTCGAACTCGAACTCGAACTGGAATTTTTTATTGAGGGTAAACAGATAAGCATAGTGGGCTTTTTTACACCGTGCCCCCATGAACAAAATCAAATATATGAACACAAAAAAATCAAGAAGCAAAGCAATAAATAGGGGGGAAAGGTAAATTATAAAAAAAAATCCACAACCCTTGCCCATCCCCACCCATTCACAGTTACAGGTACACACCGAAACACACACATAGCATACAGGCTCATATACGTGCGCACGCAAATGCGAGAGAGAGAGAGAGAGAGAGAGAGAGAGAGAGAAGAGAGAGTGAGAGAGAGAGAGAGAGAGAGAGAGAGAGAGAGAGAGAGAGAGAGAGAGAGAGAGACAGGGGGGGAGAGAGAGAGAGAGAGAGAGAGAGGGGGGGAGAGAGAGAGAGAGAGAGAGAGAGAGAGAGAGAGGAAGAGAGAGACGAGAGACAGAGAGAGAGAGAGAGAGAGAGAGAGAGAGAGAGAGAGAGAGAGAAGAGAGAGAGACAGAGACAGAGAGAGAGAGAGAGAAGAGAGAGACACAGAAACACGCGGAGATATTGATGTATAGAAAAGACGTGATAGAAATAATGTCAGAGTAAGACGAACAAAAATCAGACCAAATGACGACGGAAAGAGGATAAAATGAACACAGAGAGACAGACGCATAAAGATACATCCAGAAAGAGAAATGAGGAAACAGATAAAAAATATATAAATTGCCATGCATGAGAGAGATGGAAGACTTTGATAATAGAAAGGGGGGAGAAGAGGGGGGGAGAGAAAAGACATAACGAAGACTTTATATCAAGAATAACAGAAACACGCGCATATATATATAAAAACGTGATAGAAATAATGTCAAGTAAACATAAAAATCAGACCAAATGTACGGAAAGAGGATAAAATGAACACACAAAAAAGACACGAAGAGACAAGAAGAGAAGAACACGAAAACAAATGAGCATAGCGTATACAGTGGAACCTCCTTTATAAGACCTTCACAAATCATCCAAAATGAGGTCTTATAAGGGAGGGGTCTTAAAAAGAAGAAGAAATACTTACAAGAAGGGCAAGGTCTCAGAGAGGGTCTTGTAAGGGAGGAGTATTTATAATAGGTCTTATGAAAGGAGGTCCCACTGTATCTTCGGTTTCATACAGAGTTCTTTCTTTCTTTTTCTTTTGCGTTCCCAGGCCATATGGCCATAATGGGCAAGGCACGTATGTGTCCGGTTTTCAGTTTTCACTGGTCTCCCCGCTGCATACAGCCGACACATTCCGATTTGGGGGGAGCTCAAAAAGATTGGAAGATGTTTTTTGGAGAGAACAAAAAAGGCAGGAGAATGGGCCAAGTAAGTCAGAAAGACAGTAGATGATAGAAAGCAAACGGAAAAGGCAGAGTCAAAGAGAGTGAAATAAAAGACGAAGTTACAAGCACAGAACTTCCAGAAGGTGGGGGAACTATTTTTACGAAAGACCCCCCCGGTATCCCCACGGGGAGAGACTCGTGGAGGGGGCGGGGTCGTCCAGCTACCCGAATGGAGGCACGAGGCATCCACCCACTGCCCCACATACAGAGTTCTAAGCGCTTTACAGCTACAGCCTTGCCCTTGGCCTCCTACCTGCCAGTCTTGGTGATGATCATCTCGGTGCCCAGTTCGTGGAACTTGTCCCACAGCTCCTTGGTCTCCAGGCGACAGTGCACCCCAGCCAGCTCCTCGCTCCCCGACGACGTCATGCCCACCGCCTTCCGCCCCTTCTCCTTCACCCCTCCCACACCCCCTCCTGCCCCGCCCCTGGGAGTCGCGGAGCTCCTCTCGCCCCCCGTCTCCACAGAAGAGTTTCTGGTGAGCTAGAACCCCGCCCAGGTTCTCGCTGTCTCTTTCTCTGGCGTCCATCGGATGAGCTCTTGGAGGGTGGTGCGTTCGAGAATGGACACTGTCGGGGAGGAGAGGAGGGGGAAGATGAAGAAGAAGGGCGGGGGAGGGCGCGGGGGAGGGGAGGAGGGAGAGGGGGAGGGGGGGGTGTGTGGCGGGGGCGAGATGGAAGGAGGGGGGAGAGGAGGGGAGGTGGAGGAAAGTGGAGGGCGGGGGTGAGGGTGTGGGAAGTGGTGCGGGTGATGATCGTGGTTGTGGCGAGGATGGTGATGATGATGGTTAGTGGGCCCGTGATGGTGAGGGGGATGCTCTACATCTACATCTTCGTCATCAACGTTATCATCATCGTCGTCGTCGTCGTGGTCGTCGTGGTCGTCGTGTCTCGCATCGCATGGCGCCCTTTCCACAGACTTTGACCTCCTCCTCTTCCGCTTCCGGGTGCTCACGTGACTGCTGGCGGCGCCATCTGGCGAATAAAAATAGAAACAGAAATATACTATGTGTGCCAAAAGGTTTATAATGAGTATTTGTCAGTTGTATCGAACTTCAGGTAGAAGAGGATACGCTTGCTATCAAAGAAGACTGCAATGATGTTCACAATGTTAAAAATAGTTTTTCGAACAGGAGAGGGTCAAGACATTCAGCGATGGAGATGGTCCTGAGAGGTACCCCAAAGACTGCAGCACACAGAGAATCGGTACGATTTCTCTTGGTTGGAGAATCATTATCACGCAGAACAAAAACAAAAAGACGAAACGTCAAATATGGCTAACTGTGGATTACAAAGTACACGTTTCAATTCAATTCAACGTCCTTATTCATTCATCCCTGAGAACATTACAATGCATTTTCAATCTGTTGCATTTCGACAGCACCAAGCAATGATGTTAGTTTTGTATTTTACAGTTTATCTGAAGCAGGAATAAACCTACTAAATCAGACGCTACTTTCCTGGTAGACTATGAGTCAACCAAAGGTCGCTCAGTGCAGATGTGCTTGACCTAATTGAGCATGACATCATTTACTACTTACTCACCACAATAATTGTCTAATTGTGGAGCAAGCAAGAAGCCTCCGCTTTTTTCTTTTTTCTTCCCGCACCCCCACCCCCACCCCCACCCTACCCCTCACTATCTCTCCTCACCTACTCTCTCTCCCTCACCTGTCTCTCTCCTTCTCTCTCTCCTCTCTCTCTCTCCCTTCCTCCTCTCTCTCTCTCTCTCTCTCTCTCCCTCTCTCTCTCCCTCTTCTCTCTCTCTCTCTCTCTCTCTCTCTCTCTCTCTCTCTCTCTCTCTCAAGAAGTGCAAACAAGTACAGTTTTTGACCCAGTTTAAATAAAGCATTGATGTAGAAAATAGCCGGAAATGACGTCACCGCAGTAGTAGCTATGAAAAGGTCATGGACATTCATCATCATCGTCATCACAACCATCATCATCATGATCATCGATCATTATCATCGTCGTCGTCATCGTTGTTGTTGTTGTTGTGATTGTAATCATTATCATCATCATCGTCGTCGTCGTCACGGTCGTCGTCGTCGTCATCATCTAATCTCTCGTCCTTAAGCAAGACGCTTGCCATTAGACAAGATCATTATCATCGTCGTCGTCATCGTTGTTGTTGTTGTTGTTGTGATTGTAATCATTATCATCATCATCGTCGTCGTCGTCGTCACGGTCGTCGTCGTCATCATCATCTAATCTCTCGTCCTTAAGCAAGACGCTTGCCATTAGACAAGGCCACAGAAAGCTAACGATTGTATCTGAAAGAGCAAAATCAATGCCTCGCGGTTTGATATTCATAGCCATTGAGAAAAAAACAAAACCGTATATTATTATTTTATTATGTGCCTAACAAAGGGTCGGAGGACGTAGAACACATTTCGTTCCATAACCGTACATTGTTTTCCCACTACAGTTGGAAATCAAATTTCGTACAGCTCTCAAACTCATTTCACTTTTGGCCCCAACTTCGGGCCAAACTCAACCAATGATAAAACAAAAAACCAACAACAATGAGCAACTTAGGACGATAAATTGACCACCGGAGGGCAGTCCAGCCGTTAGGGGCTTATTCTTAGTTGGGCGTAGTGAGACAGAGAGAGAGAGAGGGTGGGACTTATCTCTCTCTCTCTCTCTCTCTCTCTCTCTCTCTCTCTCTCTCTCTCTCTCTCTCTCTCTCCTCTCTCTCTCTCTCTCTCTCCGCCCAACTAAGAATAGCGCGTGATAAGCCCCTAACGGTTGGACTGCCCTCTGGCGGACAATGTATCGTCCTAAGCTGCCCATAGATTGTAGGCCCAATACAACCACCAACGTACAGCATCAGACATCAACTTTCTAAGTCAGTGGGTGCAGACAATCCCACAGTACACCACCCACCCACCCACCCCCACCCCAGCCGTTTGTTTTGCCTTCAGCTCTATGACATCTGCGGAGCCTGTGACGGGCTAATGAGTAATGACGCCACGGCCTGCCCTCATTAAACGCGCTCATTACGTGATCAGGCACGTGCCGGGGGTCAGCGAAGGTCAGGGAGCGACAAACAGTTCGCTTACGTTCCTCATCAGTCTGTCGCCAGCAGTCGAGCCTCTCCCCCCCCCCCCCCCCCCCCCCCCCCCCCTCCCCCCCCCCCCCCCCCCCCCCCCCCCCCCCTGACCCGCCCTGTCCTTTCCGTTTACCATCACCCCCTTTCCCTCCAATGCGCTGCCATTTGATGACCAAAGCACCGAAAAGTGTAGGTCTAGTTAGAAGGAACAGAAACAGGGGTACAATCCTTATAAGACCTCCCATTATAAGACTCCCTCCCACATAAGACCTACTTCTCTGAGACATTGCCCTTCTTTGTAAGTATTAAAATTACCTCCCTTATAAGACCCCTCCCTTAAAAGACCTCTCCCTTATAAGACCTCATTTGGGATGATTTGTGAAGGTCTTATAAGGGAGATTCCACTGTATAATAATAATAATAAAGGGAATAAAGACGGCTAATAGACCCATCCCCATAGGGCAAAAAATACTACCCCTTGAGATATAACAGGGAGAATGATACGAAAATGTTATGACTAAGAAAATGGGGTAATTGCCTAAAAGTGTTCTCACAAAAGGAAAAAAAGAAGGGTGAATCCTAAAATGATTTCATATTTAATGTATGTTCTTACCTAGTATATAAGCCATTTTGTGTGTGCAATATGGTTTGAGTGTTTGCTGGTGCAATGCGATCCTAGCATATGAATGGTTAACTTTGTGGCAATATGGTTGACGTATTAGTTCTTGGGACTGTTTTTAAGCCCTTAAATAATATATTGTGTTCTATTTTTGTAATTATGTGCTTGCATCTGAATGCAATTTCTCTGTATAGAGACAATAAAGATGTCTCGACTTGACTTAACTTGACTTGATAACACGTTTAGACAATTAGCCTGCCCCTCAAAATATCCTCTAGCCTCATTGTATGGCTGTAGTTCGTAGCAAAACTTACGCTGGCTAGTCGTATTTGTTTATGAACAACTTTTCTTTCTGAAAGAAAACTATCGATTTTTGTTGTTGCCCAAGTAACAAGCCATTTGTTTCACATCAACATTCTGAATTCTGTTTTTATGACAAGTCATACTTAATATGTTTTGAGAGTGCACGATGAATTTGTTCTTTTCTAGAAATTCTTTTGATTTATCATTGACTTGCTTACTACTATATTTTTATTTTTTTTTATTTTTTTTAGACTGCTCGGCGACTGTGAAGAGGGGAAGTATCGTTGTGTTGTCTATGTTGTTTGAAAAAGACATTTTTGTTGAAATATTACACGTTCTGTTTTGTTTTGTTGTTTGTTTGTTTGTGTGGCACCTTGCTTGCTACTACTTTGGCTTCAATGGACAATCAATATAGCAACAACATAAACAAATGCAAATGAGCACAACAAGCTTCAAGCTTATACAAGGCGCTCAGACACTACTACTTTCTGATTGGGGGTGGGGGGGGGGGGGGATATGTGAACGGGTTTTAATCAAATGTTTCTAAGTATTGGATAAGTAATTAACAAGGAGGAAAAGGTAATTTAAGTGGAAGTGAGTGCGCACTGCTGTTTTTTAATGTCCCCCGTGAACAATGCAATGGGTATTAACTTCTCATCATTTAAAATAATATCACAAACATTCCTTTTTTTATTATTTCAAAAGCAGGGCAGGTGGGTTTTTTTAAATACAATTCTGCGATAGAATCGATGGGTTTGCACGGTGCGTTAAAGTAACACCACTCTGGTAACACCAAGCACGGACTGCCTGAAATTCTTAATGATGGCCCATCATAACTCCAACACGTTTTGGGGCTGTTGGTGCCTGTATTGTTTGGGGTGGGAGGGGAAGTGTCTACGATCAGAATCTATTCCCAAAAGTTCAAGAATATTTGCTGACAACAATACAAGTAGTGCGAAAGGATCATCTTATCTGCCGAGAGAGAAATAAGATAAACAAGGGTTTTCGGTAATATACTACCGTGTTAGATATGAAGTGATTGTGCTCAGCGGTTCACAAGATATTAAGCAGACACTCAGACAGAAACGATTACATTAGCCCTCCTCTACTGGGTGGCGGGTGATCTACAATTCAAAAGACACCTGCATTGATTGAGTACAACAGTGGATGGATGGGTGAATGGGTGGATGGATGGATGGATGGATGGATGGATGGATGGATGGATGGATGGATGGATGTATGCCTAAGCCAGTCAGTCGTATCCGACTATGACTTCCAGATAGCAGAAGAGATAGCTGCTATCCAGGCAGAATTTGAATTCAAACTGATTTGTTTATAGTGGAGATGCCTTGCCCTGAGTGCATCCCCACTTTCTGGGAATGGACGATTGAAGGACGGTTAGCGTTGGGGAAGGTCCCCAAAGGCCGCACAATCTCTTTAGCTGCAGCAGCTCACCCAAAATCAGTGCCCCAAAAAACTAGTTTGTGAGTCAGTCTCACACAAAGACTGCACTTTTCCCCTTTTCCCATGGTTTTCCATTATTGTAAATCACAAGATAAATAAGTCTGGAAAAGAAATGCAGAGGGCGGGTTGACAAGGTATTGGAGCGAGCGACCAGCAAGAAATCTTCTAATTGCCCCCCCCCCCCCCCCCCCAATATGCACACCCCCCCCCCCCCCTTCCACCCACCCCGCCCTACTAAGCTAACAGAGGCGTGGGGGTGGGGCGGGTTTAACACAGCGTGATAAGCAGTGACTGTGTGTTGTGGCCTGTCCAATCTGTAAGGCGAGAAGGGGCTGATTGTTATTAACTAACGAGGCCTCCCCCTCTTAATGAGGCCACCCCTAATTAGCACCAGGATCAGATGTGTGGGTTTTCCCGATTTTCACCCGCCATCACAGTGAAGGTTATGTTGTCATGGCTGTTACGTTGACTGCTCGGAAACAAGTGTAGGCCGAATCGACATCATAAACAGATTACATTTTAAACTACATACAACAAACAGACAACTACACAACAAGTGTAAAGTGACGTTATTTTATTCACAAGAGACAAAACAAAACTACTAGATATTTCGGCGAATGCGCCTTTATCAACACAGACACACAATGAAACAGCAAACATCAAATATAGCAACACGAGCAAAAAGCAGGCAACCGAAAAGGTGCAAAAAAAACTACAGTCCAATGCGTAAATGATGATATAATACAAGTCATAAATAATTACTGTGACTGTTCGGAAACAAGTGTAGGCCTAATCAAAATCTAATAAACAGATTACATGTTATAATACAAGTTATAATAAATGTATTGTTACTTGGCTTAGCTATTTTTATTTTTATTTTCCTTTTCTCATACTTGTTCCTGTTCATTCACGACGTAGTCCTATGTTTGCAACATTTTGAAATGTATTTGAGTGCGTTTATAAGCTTTATAACTTGTTGTGCTCATGAAACATATGTTGTACTCTGCATTGTGTTATGCTAATAAACTTTGTTTAAAACCCTTCCCGTACCCCGTGGGTGTGTTTGCACCCATACGTTTATTGTTTGCTTCATATTTTCCAAACCCTTCATTGAATCTTAATGACCTTTTATGACTTTGTCAATGAACGATTCGAGAATGTGCAGCCCAAACATCAAGCATGTCTGTTGAAAAACAAGCGAGTAAATAAACAACAAAGTCGTCGTTTAAGTCGAACAGATTATGATTTTGTTGTTGCTGTTTTTCATGAAAGTAAATTGCTTTTTTCCTAAACAAGGTGCATAATTAGATTGAGTTGGTGTTTTTAACGGTCGCGCGCGCGCGCGTGTGTGTATGTCTGTGTGTGTGACATCTTTATTTCAATTTATTAGAAGGTAGTATCGACTATTGATTGTTGGGGGTGGCGCGAAGGTTCCCAGGATAAGACGTCTGCTAAGATTTTCCAAAGAATTGTTCATGGAAACAACCTTTAACCCTTTCACCGCCACCCTCTTTCAACCAAAAATGTCCATTACATTTACCTGGGTAGAGAATAAAATCCATCTACAGTATTGGGGATTCTTCTGTGACATACAAAACAAGGTCTATCCTTACTTCCCAAAACTAAGACAATAGGGTCTTTGGATAACAGACCCCAATTTGATGCCTTTTAGTGACATAGGTGTTAAATCACTGTGGTGCTAAAATGCGACTTTGGCGGTGAAAGGGTTAATCCAATCTCCACTCCAAGTAACAGGGTGCAATTTTTACCAACACAAAAGGACGAAGAAAAGGAAAGAAAGAGATCATTAAAGAGAATTGTATGCCAGTCAGTCGTTTCCGACCATGACTGCCAGATAGCAGAGGGGGCAGATACTATTCTGGCGGGCTGGGCGATAATTAGTTTATAGTGGAGATGCCTTGCCCAGGGTACATCCCCACTCTCTCGGCCAAAGGGATTTGAGGACACAGCTGGTGTTGAGGAAGGTCCCCAAAGGCCAACCCATCCCTTTGGCTGCAGCACCAGAGCCGGTGCAAGGGCCCCCTCGTTCGAGAGTCATAGTCTTCCACAAGAAACTAAACAGTACCATGATTTTCCATTACTGTAGAAACCATCTATCGTACAGCTCTCATGTTACTGTTGGCCCCTACTACAGGCTAATGTCAATCAATGATAAATAAAAGCCATTTGAGTAAAGGGCAAACAAAGAGAGTTGCATTATATCATAAAAGACAATAACAATAACAGCTTGATGATAATTAACAGACAACAGCATATTACAAAACACTCATCCATTCACCAAGAACTTTTTTTCTCATTATTTCGCCATCAGCATTAGCAGATCAACAACAAACTTAACCTCTTTTATCACCCTCAGCAAGGATGTAACGATTTGCTAAAAGAACACGTTCTTGTGAAATTGAACTCTGTACACAATTCCGACTTCATTATATTAAGTATTACGGATGTTGATTTGGTAATTAAAAGAGTCCGTTGCTCTGAAACCTGAACCATCATACAATTTCAAGTTTCATTACATTAATATCTTATTTTTATTTTGTGCTACTATATTATGCCTTTTCCGCCTTCATTTTGTTTTTATGTCCGTCATTTTCGCGCACATTATGAATATCTGCAATCACGACATTCTGATAGTTCGCCAGAAACTAAAAGAAATGGATTTGAAGAGAGCGTCCGCTCGTAAAAGACGATTGGTTATGGTAACGTCATAGTTTGAAAAGTTCATGCATGAGAATGACCTCTATTAAGCAATGGCAATAACACTGTTTGAGAGAGAGAGAGAGAGAGAGAGAGAGAGAGAGAGAGAGAGAGAGAGAGAGAGAGAGAGAGAGAGAGAGAGAGAGAGAGACAGAGAGAGAGAGAGAGAGACAGAGAGAGAGAGAGAGAGAGAGAGAGAGAGAGAGAGAGAGAGAGAGAGAGAGAGAGAGAGAGAGAGAGAGAGAGAGAGAGAGAGAGAGAGAGAGAGAGAGAGAGAGAGAGAGAGAGAGAGAGAGAGAGAGAGAGAGAGAGAGAGAGAGAGAGAGAGAGAGAGAGAGAGAGAGAGAGAGAGAGAGAGAGAGAGAGAGAGAGAGAGAGAGAGAGAGAGAGAGAGAGAGAGAGAGAGAGAGAGAGAGAGAGAGAGAGAGAGAGAGAATACGTTATTACACGTTGAATTTACAAGGTGCGTTTAACATCACATATGAGAGGGAGCTGTTTTTCTTTTATTGTATGCTAGTCTGTCGTTTCCGACAATGACTGCCAGATAGCAGAGGGGGGCAGATACTATTCTGGCGGGCTGGGCGATAATTTGTTTATAGTGGAGATGCCTTGCCCAGGGTACATCCCCACTCTCTCGACCAAAGGGATTTGAGGACACAGCTGGCGTTGAGGAAGGTCCCCAAAGGCCAGTTTAAAAAAAACATGTAATAACACCCAAGTCCGGTTTTTGTCAATTGAACAATACAAGTAGGCCTAAGCGATATACGAAACCAATTATATAAATATAAACATTAATTTTATTCAATTGCGATTTCATTTAGGCTTACCAATTTTTCGGTTTAACTCCTCCCCCCCCCCCCCACCCCCCCCCCACCCCCACCCCACCCCCACTCCGCTTGCATTCACGATTCACGTAGCCACGTTGTTTTTTTTATAATTTTTCAATATTACTTTTTAACAAATAATTGCCTCCGTTATAGAAATAATACTTTCAACTGCCTGTTGTGTTCAATTACCCATAAAAAATTAGACATTTTAGAATTCGATTTATCTGTAATTCATATCTCAAATACCGAAGCTGTTGTAATAATGTTCCTGCACCCCTCCCCACCCCCACTATCACTCTCTACTTTTCTTCTTCTTCTTCTTTTTTTCTTCTTTTCTTTTCTTCTTCTTCTTCTTACAAACTTTAATTCTATGGTTGTTTCATTTTCTTTTTTTGTAATGTAATTATGTTGTAGGCCTAACAACAACAACAATAATAATAATAAATAATAATAATAATAATAATAATAATAATAATTAATGTATTTAATTATTGGAGTTACGGCCCTTCTTTTCAATCAACTAGATCACTACAAATGATTACTGTTTTGGTTGAGTTCATAGCATGCTTACTTATTGTTTTGTTTTTAAATACAAATTGCCTTTTACTCATCACTATATTCTATATATGTATGTGTTTCACTACATTTGTAAAATGGGAAAACAAATTTCAATAACAATAAAATAAAACAATTGCCTTTTACTACCTGTAGAAGCAAACTGTAGACCTTGCAGTGGGAGTGTTTGCACCCATACTTTTACGTTTTGCTTCATATTTTCAAAACCGAGCATTGCATCTTGCTGAAACTTTATGACTTTGTCAATGAACGATTCGGGCATGGGCACGCCAACAATCAAGCATTTGTGTTGAAAAACGAGCGAGTCAATAAACAACAAAGTCGTCGTTTAATGTAGAGAAACCCACACAATCTTTTCACATTTAGTGACTTTTTAAAAAAATCACTAAGTGCGTTTCATAACGGAGTTCTAAATGATTAAGCAAACTTTGTTTTTGCTTAAACAAAGACAGACAATACAGAATGCAGAATGGACACCAGCCTAGTGGTCTATTATTGACACGCCCCCCCCCCCCCCTCCCCAACACTGCCACAGCAAATCAATCATCGCCTGTTGACCCTAACAACTGCTACGCCACTGCTAATTGGCTGATTGAAAGTAGCGCGCGCATCGAAAGCTGACCAATCAAAACAAACGATTGTCTATCAGAAATTGCCTCCATCAATATCGAATTGGGTGTTTTTTACGTTACCAATTTAAAAACAAAAAGCAAACAAACAAGATTTTTTTTTTAAAGCAAAACCAAACCATAAAGGAAGCTTAGTGATTATTATGATGTTGTATTTAAGTGTTATCATATGTGTCAGCGAGTTCACATTAACACGCAATTATTTTCTTAATCTGCTTGCTGCAATTTAAATAGTTTTTCATAAACGAAAGAACAATCTGCAACCCAACACTGAAAAACCCGAAACATATTCGCGGAAATAAGAAAAATACTAGAAAAAAAACTTGAATAGACATCTTTCATAATGTTTCACTAAATATAACAAAGAAACATGTATACAAACACATTGCAAACAAAATAAAAATGATTCATGAATAGATGGATATTAAATAAATTAATCAAACATTCAAAATAAACAAACAAATAAATACATACATAAAGAAAGAAACAACAATCCAAAAAACTAAAATAATGAATTCTTAACAGGATCTACAGTCTGTTCCCAATCATTTCTTACTTATCCATGTGTTCTGTTAGTTTTTCTGTATTGTTGATTCTCATATTATTATCACATGGTTTAGGCACATTCTTTTTCCTATGAAGGGTGTACATTTGTGTTGGTATTAGAGCAGCATGCCTAGATATGATACATGTCATTGTTTTTCGTACATTTGTTTCTTCATACGCACTGTCCTCTTTTGCGCAATTGTAAACTCTCTTTTGGTTTCATTAAAATCAATTTAAAACCAGAAATGTTTTTTATCATAATTAATTCCTAGATTAATATTATCTGGGTGAAAGCTCTCACCCCTACAATTTGCTTAAACTTCTTGACAAAGATAATCTCTCTCTCTCTCTCTCTCTCTCTCTCTCTCTCTCTCTCTCTCTCTCTCTCTCTCTCTCTCTCTCTCTCTCTTATAATGCCATTAGGCAATGACAATACATTTCAAATGTGCTCTCCACCTCATACATTTTAATAATATTATGTAGATCATTCACATATTGGATTACAGAGGGAACATATTATGCAAATGAGACTAAACTTCCAAAACAATTGGTTATTTATGCTACATCACGTGTTAACTGTATATTATAAGACCCATTCATTTGAGTAACAGATAAATTCTAGCCACTAGAAATTCGGCCTGCTCTCAACCGGAGAGCGCGTCGCCGCAAGCGCAGCGCCTGCTTTTTTTCTTGCTTTTTTTTGGGGGGGGCAGTGTGAGGAGAGAGTGGGGACAGACCTAAAAAAACTAGCTGATCACCGCACCTGGATTCTACTGTAATTATGAAACTAGAAGGATGCAAACACAACAGCTGACCACCGCAAACAGCATGGACCACTCACCTTCATCCCCGCTTTCACAGGAGGAGGAAGAGGAGGGGGAGGAGGAGGTGGTGGTGGTAGCAGTAGATCCCCCTGCCCCTCTCCTCCCCTCCGGCTGTTGTTGCTGTTGTTGTTGTTGTTGTTGTTGTTGTTGTTGCTGTTGTCCCATGATGGCGGCAATAGAGAAGGCGGTGGCTCTGGAGGACAGCTGGGGTTTCACAGGACTCAGCGGAGGTTCTCGCGCTCCCCCCACCTCCGCCCCTCCCATCCCTCCACCACCACTACTTCCACTACCACCGGTGATCACTGCGGGTCTTTCTGGACTCACCGCCATCTTGTGTTAATTAATTACTCACTGAGTCGACTCACCAGCCACCATCAACTCAATCTTTTACTTCGACTTACTGATCATCCATCATGTTTTTTGTTGTTGTTGGGGGTTTTTTTCTCCTCGTTTTGTTTTCAACGAGTCTTCAACTGATCTCAAATTCCTATAACAAAATCCTGAGCTTTTGTTTTGTTAATGACAACGTTGTTTAGTGTAACGCACACATTTTCTATCTTGGTCAACAAAAACTCCCTTGGACAGTTTGTGGGTTTCAGTTCCAAGTAAAGGAAACACGTTTTCCCCAACAACAACACAAATCTTATAAATTTCACTTTTTGTGATGTCAAATAAGTATTAATTTTATCACTGACAAAAGTGTAAAAGATCAACACAATCAGTACACAATACTCTCGAAACCTCCAACACTGAGGTGTCAAGAAAATCCCAGTCGATCGGGGGTACTTGGACAAATCAACCGCTGCTCCTGCCGCTAAATTCAACACCCGAAGAACACACCTTCCGCTCAGAGTGTTGAAGAGGTCGACACTGTGTGAGGGGAAACGCTGACAATACCCTGTTATGTTTCGCTGGGAGGAAGACGGGGGTGGGTGGACGGTAGACTCGACGTAACAGCCTGGCACAGTGCAGCTTAAAACGGGGTTGGCGCAGTATTTGTCAAGCCATTGTCATCACTGGTAGTAGAGGCACAGTCTGTCCGTCTCGCCGATCGCTGGCAACGCCCCGCGAACCGGAGGTGACGGAAATGGCGGATCGCCGAGTGAAAACTCGCAGCTCCGAGTGACGACTAGAGCCGCCATGATGCCTATCGCGGCCTCTCCCCTGTCACCTCGCTAACCGCCACGCGCCATCAACGCGCTCAGCACCTCGTGCAGAAACACGCCTCGCCATTGGACCGCTTCCAGCAGGTTTAAGCCACGCCTCTTTGTGGCTGGTGATAAAGTGGGCGGAGTGAACGCAAGCCGTGATCCGATTGGATGAAAAGGCGTGAAAGATTGGTGGCTCGTGAAGGAGACGTCGAGAAAAGGTTTGAAAGAAGATGGGAGATCTTGGAAGGGTGGGAAGGGAGGGTGGGTGGCGTGGTGGCGGGCAGCTATCCGCAGTTGTGTTTGTTGCCAAAGCGCGGGGTCAGGTCGCCTCCTGCAGAGACGGTAGTTGAGAAGTCAACAAGAGGCAGGGCCGCCATTCTTTCACAACCCCGTGAAGGGGCGAAACTGGAAGAGAGAGAGAGAGAGAGAGAGAGAGAGAGAGAGAGAGAGAGAGAGAGAGAGTCCTGTGACCGTTATTGGGAGGCGAAGTGAGAAGACACACGAGAGATAACAAGAAGACTTGAGGGAATAGCAGCAGAAAGGTGGTGGGGGGTGGGTGGGGTGGGAGAGGGTTAGGGTTGGGGTTGGGGTGGCTTGTCAGTTATAGAATGAGTGGAAGAGGGAAAGTGACGGGGAAGAGTAGGGTCAAGTAGAGGTTTGTGAGAGAGACAGGGATCAAAGTGGGGAAAGAGAGAGATAGGGGGTGGGTGCGGGTGGGGGTGGGGGGGTCAGTTATGGGCTAGGTGGCGCTGTGGCAGTCTAGCGGGGAGGTGATGTGGCTCTAAACAGGCAGCCGGCGGGGAGCAGAGAGAAAGAGAGAGGGGGGGGGACCAGTGGCGCTAACCGTAATTACCGTAATGGAACAGACCTGGCCTAATGGAGCACCCCCCCCCCCTCTCTCTCTCTCTCTCTCTCCTCTCTCTCTCTCTCTCTCTTCTCTCTCTCTCTCTCTCTCTCTCTCTCTCTCTCTCTCTCGCTCTCTCTGTCTCTCTCTTCCTCTCTCTCTCTCTCTCTCTCTCTCTCTCTCTCTCTCTCTCTCTCTCTCTCTCTCTCTCCCTCTCTCTCTCTCTCTCCTATTATCTTGTCTGGTTTAAGCGGCTATAACAGTTTGTACACAGACCCAACGCCATAGCACACTTCACTCAGTGTTCCACCCACTTTATACCGACTCCTGTCAATTACTACTAGCAAGTCAGCAAGTCAACAACCCACAATACACCCACCTTCACCCACCCACTCTTAAGGGCCTGCTACATTACATACGATTCGCTGTCAATGCGATGCGATTGTGACGATGTGAGTCATGATTCACGTGAACTTCATGTACAGGAAATGTTCTACTTGAGTATGCAGAGCGAAAGTAGAATACTTATTTTTAGAGTATTTCACGTCACAATCGCATCGCATTGACAGCGAATCGTATGTAGAGTAGCAGGCCCTTTAGCTACAACTTCCAACTCTCTCTCTCTCTCTCTCTCTCTCTCTCTCTCTCTCTCTCTCTCTCTCTCTCTCTCTCTCTCTCTCTCTCTCTCTCTCTCTCTCACTCTCTCTCCTCTCTCTCTCTCTCTCTCTCCTCTCTCTCTCTCTCTCTCTCTCTCTCTCTCTCTCTCTCTCTCTCTCTCTCTCTCTCTCTCTCTCTCTCTCTCTCTCAAACCTTCATTCTTTCACGCCCCTCCAGTCCCTTCCTAATACCAGACAGACAGACACACACACACACATACACACACACGCACGCACGCACGCACGCACGCAAGCCCACTTACCGTTAGTGCACAACCACATCCTCATAGATCTTACTTTACACCCCCTCTGTCTGTCTGTCTGTCTGTCTGTCTGTCTGTCTGTCTGTCTGTCTGTCTGTCTGTCTGTCTGTCTGTCTGTCTGTCTGTCTGTCTCTCTCTCTCTCTCTCTCTCTCTCTCTCTCTCTCTCTCTCTCTCTCTCTCTCTCTCTCTTCTTCTCTTCTTCTTCTTCTTTTCCTTCTTTCTCATGTCTCTCCTCTTCAACTGACCATAATAATAATAATAATAATAATAATAATAATAATAATAATAATAATAGTACATTTATATAGCGCTTTACCTCAGATGAGCCCAAAGCGCTTTACAATCAATTATTCATCAACAGACAGCAAAAACAGCATTCAAGAGTGACACCAACCAGCAACAGCGCATATACAAAGCAACTATCTCTCTCTCTCTCTCTCTCACACACACACACACACACACACACACACACACACACACACACACACACACACACACATGATCAAGACCATGATCATAACACGTGGTGCCAGCTGGCCTTGTTTATGGCACCATCTCATGCACCACAGAAAAGAACAATGTGGTTAGAGTTGAGAACCGGTTAAAAAATCCGAACCGGTTTTAAACCAGTTTCCCTCTTCGAACCGGTTTTATCGAACCGGTTTTTTTCAGCCAGTACTCGCATCACTAGTTTCACCCATGCAAACACATATTTATTTGTCAGAATATTCACACACACACGCACGCACGCGCACACATACACACACATACGCACAATAAAGAAACTTATGACTTATGACACACACACACTCAACACTCAGTCAAAGTCAAAGCCATACACCACCATAAACTAGAAACAGCTAATCTTGGTTTACAAACACCCAATGTGCGCTGAGAATCAGTGTTGTTTTTCGAAAAGAATGCGTTATTCTAAGAAAAACTTACTTTCAGTTTGCAGTTTTAAAAAAACCGGTTCACAGCACCTCGAACAGGTTTTTCGAAACGCGAAATTTTAGCACCGGTTTTTCCCCCACCTCTAATTGAGGTCGGTGTTCATGGCTCCAACAGCTAAACATAGAGCCAAAACTGACTATCTTTAGGTAGTCCATTGACTTATTATTGATGATATTGCAAAAACTAAGAACTTGTATTAAAAAAAACTGCAAATAATATTAAATTGGGATTATGCTTTTTATATTTCTGCAGTATTGTTTTTATACAAGTTATTAGTTTTCGCAATAAGTTCAATAACACGTCAATGGGCTATCTAAAGATAGTCCGTTTTGACTCCAAGCCATCGAGTTTGTCTCTCATTTGGAGTCATTATCGTGAACAAAATATTATTTTAGTGTTTCTGCCAATTAAACACTTCTCGTATGACAATGATTGTCCCAATCAGTTTGCTGACAGAAAAACATTTCCTTGGTGACACTTTTTCCAGTGAACTATATTATTATCAACAAAACGTGTCACAGGGCGACTTCGCAAAAGCAGTGGAACTCTCCTTTCTTCAGAGACAGTTATCATCATTGTTTTGTTTGTTTCCATGGTTTTCATTTCAAGTATTTACCACATGTCTCTTTTCACTTTGAAATATACTGGTCTCCAAAAGTTAAGGGCCGGCTTCTGTTTTCAGTAGCTTGATATCTATTTATTGTACACTAAGACAACAATGAAGAAAATGGCAAAACTTAGGCTACTCAATAACTTTCCTTCCTGTTGCACGTGCCTGAACCAGTTTGGCAGACATTGCAGTACAGCAACAGCGTTTTCAGGTACGCTTAAAATGTGGCAAATTCACGAGAATTTCACAAAAGTTTGGTCTCTTTTCGCTGAAGATTCAGGGCTGATGCAGGTTTCTTGCCTATTGCACGTGCAAGGCATGACTATAGTGAACACTGCTGAGCAAAAGTTAGACACGAATGTGTATTTAAGGGCGGCAACCTGGGACGGTATTCATGTCGAGATAGCATGAGACTTAGCATGATGCTAACTTAGAAGCTCTTCCAATGTCCTATAGGATTTAATAGGACTTTTGGAAGAGCTTCTAAGTTAGCATCATGCTAAGTCTCATGCTATCTCGACATGAATACCGTCCCAGAGCTCTCAATAAGCATGCCTCCAAGACAGAAGAGAGAAGATCGTTCTTCCGGCCCTTAAATTTTGGAGACCAGTATATGTCAGTAAAGCAGACAAAGATACATTTTTGAAAGCACTACGAAGACACTCGGTAAACGTATTAATTCTTCTAAATAAAATAAAATCATCTGAAGACGGAGTGTGGCTGCTCATGTGACGGGGTTTTAAGTCCAAAAACGGTCACACACTGTAATGTTCTTATCTGTAGCTGATGCACTTGTACCATAGTGTTCAAGTATTTCCGCTGTTTGGATTATCCCTGGAGTCTTTTAGCCAGGGTATCTCACGATTCTTGGGAGCACGTTTATTGGGAGCTTTTGTTCTCAACGATGACCTCACTCATGTTCACCCAACCGGAAAACCCGTACAAGGTGTAACGTGTTCTGGGAGCATGACTAGCACGATTCCTGGGAAGTTCAATTTGTATTTCGATGATATATTTTGACTGTTAGTAGGCCTACTCGGTGTAATGTTGTTGAGAATCTGAGACTGAAGTGGGTTCACTATATGGCTTTTATAGTGTTCAGACAGGGTTTTTTTGTTTTTTCGTCTGTTTCAATGAACATTGCATGCTCGGAAGCATACTTTTGGTACCACATACCGCTAGACCCACACATTATTGTTTGGCTGGGCTTGTGTGTGTGGACCAAGGTTCTATTCGAACAAACAATAATCTAGAATCTTGGCATCGCAGTCTCAAAAGCTTGGTGTGAAGCGCACACCCCAACACTTTCCGAATTGTACAGACTCTTCAGGGGGAAGTTGCAAGGACGGAGCATGAACTGCGTGCTCTGAGACAAGGGCAGAACACAAGAAGACCAACAACGCTGGCACAACGCCGAAAGACTGAGACTTGCAAACATTAAAGTGTCTTTTGAAAGAGGAGAGGAAACTCTCATTCAGTTTGTGGATGCATGCTCATAATTATGCTATCCACTTCTGAGCACGCAGTTCCTGATCCCTCCTTAAACAGCTGTTGATGCCTTAAACAGCTGTTGATGCCTTGATTTAATTCACTTTGTCGGTCTGTCTGTCGGTCTGTCGGTCTGTCTGTCGGTCTGTCGGTCGGTCCAAAATTGTCGCACATAAAAATTATTGTAAAAGAGAAAACAATACTTGGGCATAAAGTAACATTTCAGTTGTCATATCTACAGTCCTTAGGTATGAATGAAAAATGGTGTTTTACGTCCTCTCGGTCACAGACGCATATGGGACATTTGTAAATACAAAGATGGTGGGAACAATACTGGCTGCAATGCCCGGAGGCAGTGCAACACCAGTAATGTCCCGAGTTTTTGACAAAATAGATAGGTGCAGCGGTAACCACGCCTCGGTTAAACCTCATCGGCTATGGTACCGCCACATAAGCAGTCCTTAGGTATGGAAAGAATTGTATGCTGAACAGAGCACATGAATCTTCATTTTAAAGCGTACAAAATAATAAACATACGTAATACAGACACTGCAACAGACACGACGAGTATGCGGTGCTTCTTTCGATGAGTATAAGTAGGATAAATAGTTTTAAATGTTTTCCAAAAGATATAAAAAGTTACGAAATGGTGCAGAGACAACATTCTGGTTTACAGATTAAAATTATTGAAAAGCCATGGGGAGGCGACTCAGTGTATGTAATGATTGGAGTGGTAAAAATAGACCGCTACCGCAAACGATTGCGAATCCGCGCTTGTTATTCTTTTTATGTGCTATGTGCTGTGGTTAAATAAAGAAGGTTATAATATGTATGCATTTGTGTGCACGCTTGTGTGTGTGTGTGTGTGTGTGTGTGTGTGTGTGTGTGTGTGTGTGTGTGTGTGTGTGTGTGTGTGTGTGTGTGTGTGTGTGTGTGTGTGTGTGTGTGTGTGTGTGTGTGTGTGTGTGTGTGTGTGTGTGTGTGTGTGTGTGTGTCCCAAGAAACGTTCTAATTGTATGTGACGGTTTCCCTCCGCCAAGAAACGTGCTCCTAACAAACGTGCTCCCAAGAATCATGAGACCCCGTTTAGCCAAGGTAAGCCAAATAAAACAAACAAATGCCAAAAAAGGAATAGTAGTTAAATAAGCCGATGGTTGTTCGAAGGACATGATGTAGGCCCTACATGTTACAGGCAATCGACGTTCCTAGCTATTTCACGTAATGGCTAGAGTCACCAGGCAATCCGTGAACTGGCTGTGACCACTAGCCATTACACGGATTGCCTAAAAATTTCAGCGAGTGGGCGTAATGCCTGAACTATCCACTTTGCCATTACACGTATTGCCTGATCCTCTTTTCGGAGAACTAAGTCTTTGTGATAAAAATTAAATAAAGTGTATGGATTTTGATTTATGAATTGTAAATTGTGGATCAGATCGGAAACTATTAAGCAAATAACCACACGTTTAAATGACTTTCAACATCAATAGTTTATTTAATAATCACAAATAAAGTAATGCTTTTAACGTGCTTAAATTAGGCATGCATAAAACCTCTAAATGAACGCAAGCACAACACATACACTTGCATACGCATGACACTTACCCCAAGAAAAATAAAATATATGAATTTTTAAAAAACGCATTAACGCAATAAAATGTGTACCTAAAAGTAAAAACATCAATAGAACACGGAAACTCTCTGACGGAAATCAGCCTATTTGTTAAGCAACATCAGTTATGTATTTAAATATTACAAATGAAATTACAATGCTTTAATAAACAAGCTAAAATTTGGCTCGCGTTGAACCCTAAATGAACGTAAGCTCGACTTCTGACACTTGCTCACAAACTGTCAGAGGAAATCAGTCTACTTGTTTGAGCAGATCAAACTGTCATGTCACCTGACAATTACCCCAAGAAAAATAAAATATCTGAATTAAAACAAATGCATTCACGCGATAAAATCTCTATCTAAAATTAAAAACATCAGTAGAACACGGAAACTCTGACGGAAATCAGCTGATTTTTTAAAGCAACATCAGTTATGTATTTAATTACAAGGAAATATTTTGTGCATGAAAGCGTGAATTTACAGCACTGATTAACAACTCGCGGATACTTCGTGCGTGGGAACGGGGTCAGAACACGAGTTTTCCTCAAAAGTTTTCCGTCCAAAAAATGTCTTGCTTCTAGTTCTATTCACAGACAGAGTGAGTGTGTGAGTGTGTGAGTGAGTGAGTGAGTGAGTGAGTGAGTGAGTGAGTGTGTGAGTGTGTGAGTGTGTGAGTGAGTGAGTGTGTGTGTGTGTGTGTGTGTGTGTGTGTGTGTGTGTGTGTGTGTGTGTGTGTGTGTGTCTGTGTTTCTACTGTAGTTCAGATAATGAAATAATTGCTTATAAGTGGTCGAAGCAAATAACACGAAGAAAGTGTAATATTGAATGAATAAAAGACACTCCCAATCAATCGATGACGTTGTTTCAGAGTTTTGCTGAAGGTTCAGGCAAACCGTGTAACGTTTGAGATGAAATTTCAGGCATTACGCCCACTCGCTGAAATGTTTAGGCAATCCCTGTAATGGCTAGTGGTCGCAGCCAGTTCACGGATTGCCTGATGACTTTAGCCATTACGTGAAATAGCTAGGAATGTCGATTGCATGTAACATACATACGTGCAATCAACAAATATCAATCAAAATCAAATAAAACGATCACAATAGTCACCACTCGAAGACTAAAGATTATGACGTGGGTATGTAATTACTATCTCTCTCTCTGTGTTAATCTAGGCCCTACTAATTATGTAAGAAAGGGGAGAGTTATTGAGAAAATGAAGTAAGCCGATCTGTGCATTAACTGTAGACTAAAGTGCAGAACGAGAGCTTACAGTAGTATATAGTTATTGTGTTTATTCCGTGGTGCCATATGGCAAAATAGGGATGGGCTCATCGTTAGCAATCAGTGAGCCTTTCAAACGGCCTGACTGGAGATCACTCTGGTGGCTTAGTTGGGGAACGCGACGACTGTCCGAATCACGGCTATCATACTCTTTGATCTTTGTCGGTTCCGCATCAGTGAGTTCATAACGACTTAGCTATCACGTCTGTTAGAACGATTTTTTTTCATGGCTGACAGAATACGCTGAAGTGTTTGCAGTGTGTTCGTTATCTTTGTATGCATGTGTGTGTGTGTGTGTGTGTGTGTGTGTGTGTGTGTGTGTGTGTGTGTGTGTGTGTGTGTGTGTGTGTGTGTGTGTGTGTGTGTGTGTGTGTGTGTGTGTGTGTGTGTGTGTGACGTAAGTGTCCCGCGCGACCCACTTTCTCAGTTTCTTATCTACACCCCCCCCCCCCTTCTCACCCTCTCTCCTTTTCATTTCTCCACCAACCGCCACGTTTGTTAACTGAAATTCAGTTTATTTATTAACTAGTGCTATTGTACAAGGGAAGCCTTCTAGCCGGTTGGGATTCACTAATGCCCTGCCGACTGAAGCCCCTTGTCTCTAAGCCATAGAGATCTACATCCACCTTCTCCTGTGATTATCAGCAGGGCATCGTGGGCCGGAAGATTATCCCGGACTCCACCAAGCACCAAGACGGGACCGCCGCCAAGACGACCCGCACCCAGAATCCGCGAGGAGACCACGCTTGAACCGTGCCATCCCGCGAAGCCGTAACCGGAACGACTGGGAGCTACTCTCATCTGACGAGCAAGCCCAGCCACCCCAGCACTCGCCGATCACTACGGAGGAACTCAACCACAGCTAAGTCCCCCGGACTGCGCCAATCATTTGAACTTTCCTACGGACACTGAAGATAATTAGTAACCCTTCCGGCATGGGGCGAACCTTATAGAAAGACAAAAGTCTTGTGAATCCTTTCGGATTTCATTGTTTTTTTATCCATATTTTGTTTTGGCGCCCTTGAGCTGCTTTATTATTATTGTTGCATAATCTTATGCAGATTTTGGGAGTAAATAAAATACAAGTGTCAAATAATCCTGAACCCTTTGGTCAGACTGATGAGAGTGGGAGTCTTGTAATTTCATGTAAAACCCTACTTCTCTCTGTCTGCCATTTAGAGCAAATCAACCACTTGTATTTCTTACAATCATACGAGCCAGAACCCGGGCACAAATATAAATTTATTAGATGAAAAGGGGCCGGGAAAGTTGCTCATCTCCCATACCCTAGAGAAGTGGGTTAAAGGCAAATTTTCTACTTGAAAATTTAACACACTACAAGTCTTCCCTAGAGGCTTAGCCTTTTAACCCATTACCTCGTCACAGTGTGTGTGTGTGTGTGTGTGTGTGTGTGTGTGTGTGTGTGTGTGTTTATGTGTGTCTACGTGTGTGAGCATGCGAGTGTGTATTAAACTCTGTGTGTGTGTGTGTGTGTGTGTGTGTGTGTGTGTGTGTGTGTGTGTGTCTACGTGTGTGAGTATGCGAGTGTGGATTAAGCTGTGTGTGTGTGTGTGTGTGTATGTGTGTGTGTGTGTGTGTGTGTGTATGTGTGTGTGTGTGTGTGTGTGTGTGTGTGTGTGCGTGCGTGTGCGTGCGTGCGTGTGCGTGCGTGCGTGCGTGCATGAGTGCGTGTGTGTGCATGTGTGTGTGTCTGTCTGTCTGTCTGTTTGCATATCTTCATGTCTGCCTGTCTTCCTAAATTCTGACAGCCGTGAATCTGAGAGCCGTGATACCCCCAGCTTATTTTGCTCCTCTTGGTAAAATATAATAGTAAAATCTTTTTGTTTTGTTTCTTTTTTTGCCACTGATGGGGACGAGACAGACAGAGAGAGACACAGAGAGAGATAATGAGTTTGGCGTCACTAGGAAACTGCCTACAGACAGTACGCCAAGTAGTGTCAAGGGCTATGGATTATAAGCACACCTAAACAGCCTGGGTGATCATTGTTGTTAATGGACTGCGATGGCTGAAGGGTAAGATACACATTTATTTTTCATTTGTGTGTGTTTGCGCGCGCGCGCGTGTGTGTGAATATGTATGAGAGAGACACAGAGAGACAGAGAGAGAGAGAGAGAGAGAGAGAGAGAGAGAGAGAGAGAGAGAGAGAGAGAGAGAGAGAGAGAGAGAGAGAGAGAGAGAGAGAGAGAGAGAGAGAGAGAGAGAGAGAGAGAGAGAGAGAGAGAGAGATGGAGAGACACACACAGAGAGGAGAGAGAGAGAGAGAGAGAGAGAGAGAGAGAGAGAGAGAGAGAGAGAGAGAGAGAGAGAGAGAGAGAGAGAGAGAGAGAGAGAGAGAGAGAGAGAGAGAGAGAGAGAGAGAGAGATTGTCCTAGTAATAGATAGTTCAAACTGTATATCAACGTCTTGTTTTCAGAACAATGTCAGAAAAGCACACACACACACACACACATGTCATCTGACCGGTTCAGTGTTGAATGACAACGGCGAGTGACCAGCAATGAGACAGGACAGTCACATGATGTCCCGTGTTCTGAGACGTAACGGTGGCAACAACCGCAGGGCATGAGACCACCCCGGTAGTGTGTGTGTGTATCATGTTGAATGTCTGTGTGTGACACACGTGTCTCCATGGCACAGTCCATTGTCCTCAGTGACTTTCCTTCACTGGTCAGCAGTGACACATATTTTGCTCTTTACTTGTGGCGACTGTCCTAATCCTAGGCGCTGAACAGAGGCCCGATTACGTGAACCACTGCCTTAAAACCCTTTCAACGCTAGCCATTCTTCAGCCAAAATTTACCATTAACCCCTTGACTGCCAGAGAACATTTAAGAAAAAATCATTGGGCAAATCATGCCATGAAAAAGACAACTGATAGAGCCAATCTGGCGAAATGGTCTGGGGATATTACTCTCTTGACTGTGTTAGAGCAAAAGCCAGCATATCAGGGTTATTCCTCATCATCTGATGACATCATCAGTGATGTGATCAGGTCAGTACGTGATACGTTGGTGGCAGTCAAGGGGTTAAAGTGAGAACAGATTTCGTAAGCTTTAAGCTTGTTGTGCTCTGTGATCCTTATTCTGATGCTGCTTTGATATGTGATTGTTTATGAATAAATTTGTTTAAACCAACAGATTTCGTCTAGAATATTGGGAATTCCTCTGTGACGTGCCTATCCTTACCTCCCAAAATTAAGAACACAAGGTCACTGGATACCAGACCCTCATTTGATGCCTTTTAGTGACATGGGTGTCAAATCATTGTGGTGCCAAGAGGCGACAGTGGCGATAACATAAATTAATTAAACGCTACTGCGAACATTCCTACTGCTTTGCCTAAACGTTAGCACTCAATGCCCAACAGAACAAAGTAGATGCTTTATTTAGTTCCCGAGCGAAGCCGTGGACAACTATTATTTTTGTCTGTGTCCGGGGGGCGTCCGTGTCCAAAACAAAGTAATAGGGGAGGTAATAACCTTTACACTAACCCCGTGTTAATCTTCATCTTCAGTAAATGTGCAGGAATTTATTTCCTTAAAGGGGCACCCTGACGGATCAGTTTTTGCAATAAATACGTTGAGATCACCAAGAAAATACCCTTTTATTTACAGAGATCGCAACACTCACTTTGTTCTGGTTTCCTAGAAATCAAACGATCAAATCGGCGATTCCTCCTTGGCGGAGGTGCTGGAAGTCAAATTCTTTCAGTGAAAGAATGGCCGCCTGAATTCAGACCAAATCGTTTGTACGAAATTTCCATAATACAAACTTTTTTTTTCTTAATTTTTCTTTTAAATTTTATAGTTTCGGAGTTAAAGGAGTTTCGCTCACAACAAAGGAAATAGAGCTCCCTTTTTTTTCTTTTTCACAGCACTAAAAAAAAAAAAAAAGCTTCAACCACAATGAGTGTCCGCCACCCACCAAATCCAAAATGGCTTATCTCTCCGGCATCTCCGCCAAGGAGGAATCGCCGTTTTGACGGTTTGATTTCTAGGAAACCAGAGCAAATTGAGTGTTCTGATCCTTGAAAAGGCTGTCTTTCTGGTGATCGCGACGTGTTTCTTGCTAAAACACATCCGTCAGGGTGCCCCTTTAAAACTAACAAACTGAAAGAACAGACATCATGCATATCAGTAAACTGAAAGAACAGACACCATGCATATCAGTAAACTGAAAGAACAGACACCATGCATATCAGTAAACTGAAAGAACAGACACCATGCATATCAGTAAACTGAAAGAACAGACACCATGCATATCAGTAAACTGAAAGAACAGACACCATGCATATCAGTAAACTGAAAGAACAGACACCATGCATATCAGTAAACTGAAAGGGCTGCAAGTTACTCTCTCTCTCTCTCTCTCTCTCTCTCTCTCTCTCTCTCTCTCTCTCTCTCTCTCTCTCTCTCTCTCTCTCTCTCTCTCTCTCTCTCTTTCTTCGATTTTTTTCTTCCTCCACAATGTATTTCGTGATTCTTGTTAATTCAATTTATATTAGTTCATATGATTACTGTGCTGTGTGCGAGGTTGATGGTGGGTGGGGGGAGGGCGGATGGGTGTATGAATGTCTAGGAAAAACAAGTTCTGTTTCTTTTGTTTATTAATATTAAAAAAATTGTTCAATATTCACAAACACACACACACACACACACACACTCTCTCTCTCTCTCTCTCTCTCTCTCTCTCTCTCTCTCTCTCTCTCTCTCTCTCTCTCTCTCACTCACTGTGACGTAAGTGTCCCGCGCGACCCGCTTTCTTTATTTCTTATCTACACCCCCCCCCCCCCTTCTCCCCTCCCCCCCCTCGCCTTTTCATTTCTCTGTCCAGCCGCCACGTTAATTGCCCGGCTGCTTCAAACGAACGCCGCGGAAGGGCGTTATCTCTTTCTCCCCGGTCGGCATGCAACCCCTACCGAGGTTATCTCCCTTCACCCCCCCCCCCCCCCCCTTTCTACCGTCTCATCACAAGAAAGTGACAACCACGGTTATCTCCCTTTGAAGATGGTTTTGCTGTTTCAAATCACAAGGTTAGGAATGTCAGGAATGTGATAAGGATGGAATAGGCGCGTGATTGTTCGGTACAATTAGAACAGCAATCTTGTGACGTGTCGACTGCTATAAACCAATGGCAGGCTTTCATTGTTTGAAAGTGAAGGCTATAATTGGAGTGGTGAGAAAAAGTTGTCACACAAGATGCTGAAACGTAGCTAGAGCAACACTCACAACCAGTCATCATAAGCCCACTAGTAAGTATTATTGATGGCAGGTGATTGAGATCTTGTGTGTTTGACTCTAGTTTTGATCTAGATCCTATGTTCAATGATGAATAAGGAGTAGATAGATATGTTATAGAAACGAAGTGGTAAACATTCTATTCTATTTATGTGCACTGATTATTTGTGTGTGTGTGTTTTTTGACTTGAACACTTTTGGTACCAGAACCGGAGTTTATGCCTACTAACCCTTTTGTCTATTTTTAGTAGGAAACCTATGGGCCGCAATCTTGCACTATTTTTAGTAGGAAACCTATGGGCCGCAATCTTGCACTTTATGATACCCTTCCTTTCCAGGTGTTGGATGGAGAGTGATGATGTCTTGATCACCTTTTATGTTTTACTGATCTCAGTTTGTTAACTGAAATTCAGTTTATTTATTAACTACATGTAGTGCTATTGTACAAGGGAAGCCTTCAAGCCGGTTGGGATTCACTAATTCCCTGCCGACTGAAGCCCCTTGTCTCTAAGCCATAGAGATCTACATCCACCTTCTCCTGTGATTATCAGCAGGGCATCGTGGGCCGGAAGATCATCCCGGACTCCACCAAGCACCAAGACGGGTCCGTCGCCAAGACAACCTGCACCCAGAATCCGCGAGGAGACCACGCCTGAACCGTGCCATCCCGCGAAGCCGTAATCGGAACGACTGGGAGCTACTCTCACCTGACGAGCAAGCCCAGAACTTCAAACAGCTAAGTCTACCTGACTGCGCCAATCATTTGAACTTTCCTACGGACACCGAAGATAATTAGTAACCCTTCCGGCATGGGGCGAACCTTATAGAAAGACAAAAGTCTTGTGAATCCTTTCGGATTTCATTGTGTTTTTATCCATATTTTGTTTTGGCGCCATTGAGCTGCTTTATTATTATTGTTGCATAATCTTATGCAGATTTTGGGAGTAAATAAAATACAAGTGTCAAATAATCCTGAACCCTTTGGTCAGACTGATGAGAGTGGGAGTCTTGTAATTTCATGTAAAACCCTACTTCTCTCTGTCTGCCATTTAGAGCAATTCAACCACTTGTATTTCTTACAACCATCTGACGAGCCAGAACCCGGGCACAAATATAAATTTATTAGATGAAAAGGGGCCGGGAAAGTTGCTCATCTCCCATACCCTAGAGAAGTGGGCTAAAGGCAAATTATCTAAAGTCTTCCCTAGAGACTTAGCCTTTTAACCCATTACCTCGTCACATCTAATTGGGGGCTCGCGTCCGGGATATTTTTTTTTCATAAAGTCTAACAAATTTCAATTCAAACGGTAGTTCCTTTTCAAAACTGATCTTGTGTCCACTGGGAAAGTTATTGTGATTTGGTTCACTGTGTTTTGATTTGATTTGTTTGAATGTTATTTATGACTTTATTTTGATGTGCATGCTATTTCTGTTTATGTTGAAATAGTTAAGTGTTGTTTGATACATTCAACTCAGCAGCTTTGTTTTTATTTTGAATAGTTGTATTTACAACCATGGCTGAGATTGTTAAACTTAGGAGGGAGCTTAAAGAATGGGGAGAGTCTCTAGGATTGTCAGGCCAAGAGTTAGCCAATTTTGTCATATCTGAATATGACAAAGAGAAAACTCGCGAGGCTCAAGAGGCTGATAAAGTCCGCGAGGAGGCTCAGAAAGACAAACAGAGAGCCCATGAGGCTCAAGAGGCAGATAAAGATCGCGAGGCTCAACAAGCAGATAAAGATCGCGACGCTCAAGAGAAAATCCGTACTCATGAGTTAAGGCAGAGACAACTAGTGCAGGATGCCAAAAATAAAGAACTCGAACTTGAGGCCACTGAGCGAGAAAAAGCGCGAGACCATGAACTAGCTATGAAGCAGCTAGAAAACTCAGCAGACTCTGAGACTGCTGCCCCTCAAAATTTTCCCCCTCCCATTCATACCTCAGCCATGACCTTCACATTGGAGGCATTCAATGAAGCAACAGAATCTATCGATGCATTCCTCGATAGATTTGAAAGACTGGCCCAGGAATTTGAGCTTGCTCCGGAAAAGTTCAACCTCAAGCTTGCCCAAAGTCTCAGGGGTGTGGCTTATGAGGTATACAGTAAACTTCCGTCAAGCCAAATTACCGACTACCCAGCTTTGAAAGAAGCCCTGCTCAACAGATACGAGTTGACAGCGGACGCCTACCGGAAAAAGTTCCGGACAACCAGAAAAGGTAGGGGAGAGTCATATGCCCAATTTTCAGATAGACTGGGGAACTATCTGACAAAATGGGTGTCCCTTTCTGCCAAATCAGAGTCCTATGAGGATCTCCGTGAACTGATGGTTTGCGAGCAACTGCGCGAAACCATGTCCCCAGAGTTACGCACCTTTACTGCCGAACAAGGTGCCACAACTCTGGCTGACCTCATCCAGCTAAGTGATAGGTACACTCTAGCCCATGATGAACCTAGCGCCCCTAAAAAGCCAAAACTACAGCAAGTAGTTGGGTCCACTGCTTCACAGCAGAGCAGGTTTAACCCCAACTCCAAAAGTGGGTCAAACGGTTCTACCCATGAACGACAACCACTGGGGCAACCCTTATTCTGCTCATACTGCAAGTCGAACACCCACAATCGGGATGACTGCAGGAAACTTGCTTACAAGCGGCAAAATGTTGCAACTATGCAAGTCGTCTCGACTTCGCAGAATTGCACAAACCCCTCCCCAGTACAGTGTCCAGGCACACCGTCAGTCGTTGGACAGGCGACTGTCAACAACATCCCTGTTCAGTGTCTCTATGACACTGGACTGTCATGCGACGCCATTGTCTGCGGATCCTTAGTCCCCGCGTCAGCATACACGGGAGACTTCATCTCTCTGCAAGGCCCTGATGCTGCAATCCCCCCATCCACTTTGCCAGTCGCCATAATCAATGTCGACACCAGATATGTTAAGGGACCCATCAAGGCAGTGCTCATGGACAGTCCTGTCTATGACCTCATACTGGGATCACAGTATGTGTTTTTAGGGCACCCCTCTCAACCTGCTATAGTTTCAGCAGCATTCCCTTCTCCCCAATCCACAAACCAACTCCCTCCCTCCTTCCCAAAGAGCAAATCTCCCTCAGCAGGGAAGAAACCTCTCAACGCGGCAAACCAAATTGCCGCGCGAGCAAATCCAGATTGTCCCAAGTCCCCAAGTCCGCCACA
>CM065699.1:5113246-5123246 GCA_017654935.2 Phymorhynchus buccinoides | reverse complement strand
CCATTCTCTGATGGATGTGAAGCTTAGCCACTTCTGGTAAAGGGTCGGCTGCTGGCTGATGTTGGTTTTCCGGGTGTGACCCCATCCCACGTGTTTGGAGGCCTCCTGGAAAGACAGCATCTGTAAAGAGCGAGGTTGAGTGGCCTTTGATGTCAGGCATTCCACGAGCTGCCTGAGGTTGCTCTTCATGGATACTGTCAGCTCACCTCCGCGGAAGAATCTTTCCAACTCGTCCATTCCTTCGTCATCCGTTGTCTGCCATAGTTCACCGTCAACTTCATTGAAAAATGCATGATAAAATGTATCATCCGTACTGCTGTCCAAATCACGCAAACCTTCCTTCCATTTCTGGAATGTGTCAGGAACTATACCTGCCTGGTCAAACCAAACTTTCATCCACTCCACCCAGTCTCTGTGATCGAAGTTCCCGTCCCTTTGTCTAGGGTTGTCTTCAAGGAAGGGATCGTATTTGTTCTTAAATTCAGATTCCTTATGTTTGAAGACCTGCAGAAGGTACTGAATGTCACTGTGTTCCGTTATGCCGGTGTTATCAAACAAATCAACTAACGGCTGCGTTTCGGATCCCACAACCAGCTGTAGCACCGCTCTACGTCGGGTAGTATCTGTGCACGCTGCCGTTAGAAGGCCAGACTGGCAGGCCACCAGAAGAGCTTTAGTAGCAAAGCTGGAGTTTTCTACATTCCATTTAAAATCATCACACGACGCTCGCACAATGTATACGAGATCACGCGAAAAGAGTTCTTCTATTTGCCTTCGTGTGTCTTCAACTTTGGAATAAAGTGAAGTTGTGAACTGGTCCCACCAATCATCCGTAAACTCATGATCACTCAAAAGTTCCCATGACATCATTTTATCAAAAGCAGTCAATCTAGGGAGCTGGAACTCAGGCAGCAAGGGATCCATGTCTGACTTTCAGCTCCTGTTGTTGGTCCTGTTGTCATTCCTGTTCAAAAGAACACAAACGGAAAGTTTGCAGTTAGACATGTTTTCCCCACATTATTTTAATTGTCTTTCATGCCCAGATCAACTTACAGACATAAACACAGACATGAGACCAGAGGCAACAGTTACCCGGGGGTCCGGGGAAGGCTCTTGGTGGGGTCCACGGCAACGCCCTGGTGGGAGGAAGCCCCTGAAGGTGAAGCTTTTATTGCAATTTGAGGCTTAAAAACTCACTCACAAAAACGAGTTTGTTTATCCTAAAAAATGAACATACCAATTCTTTTTTGAGAATGATGTTTTATTTGTCTCACTTTGGTTCTGACCCACGCACTGCCAGGTGATTGCTATCGTAATCAACTTTGGTGGAGAGGAGTTAATTAGAAAGAGAGTATTCACCCTTTGTTCAATTTGGTTATCTCCTCTCTTGGCCTCACTGATTCATTCTTTGATTGAACATACCAATAATTCAAAAATCCATTGACATTGACATTCCATTTTGCACACAGTCCACAAGAAGGCGAAACAATCCTGAAATAGTAGCAGGATTCAGGGGCCGGTGTAGTCCCTTGGTGGGGGCCAGTAGAAGCGGGCTTCATCTCAACGGGATGAGCATGCTCTATTGCATTGTGGGTTTGAGTGGCAACTGGGACATGATTGCTTCATTCACGCTTCTATCAGCCACACCCAGTCTACATGCCCCCCCCCCCCCCCCTCCCACACACACTCATCGATTTTTCAAGGATTTACACTTATCTCAAGAACAGCCCTGCTGACTTTAACATTTCCTGAAATTATGAACTTTCTTGAGAAATCTTATGTCTGAAAAGAAAATTAATAAAAACAAAAAGTTGAACACGCAGGTGATTCCTTTAAATGTTTGGTTCCTTGGATGAAATAACACTACAGGCAGTGCTGTTGATATATTGGAGACACGTTTGTCACTTTTCATTGCAATCTGTTCAATGATTTAGACTTTGGTGACTGAAACGTATTATCATAAAAGATTGGACTCTCTGAGGGGACGTTTATATAGTATGCCATTAGGTTGACCTGATATCACAGATATCTTTTTCGGTTAAAAGGGATGCAATTCTGTATTTTTTATCATAATCCTTTCAATAAATAATACAACTTGAAATGCTTTGAAACGGACCACTTTGAAACTATCAGAATCGCTGAGAGTACAGTTGCTATTTGATGAAGCTGATCTGACGGGCATCATAGTCAAGACATAGGCAACGATTCTGTCAGTTTTTACTGTCGTTTGTAAATTAAGATGGGTCAAAATTTATCAAAAACTGCTTGAAGGATTTTAATCAAATTTGGTAGAGGCCGATTAGAGGGTTAATTTTCAATACTTTGCTGATTGTCATTGATTCTTTTTAATTCTCTTGTATTTAGCAAAGACTCAAATCAAGGATCTTATTTCCCGCATATCTCTCTCTCTCTCTCTCTCTCTATCTCTCTCTCTCTCTCTCTCTCTTCTCTCTCTCTCTCTTCTCTCTCTCTCTCTCTTGTTCGCTCTCTCTCTCTCTCTCTCTCTCTCTCGCCGCAAGGATCCTGTTTTAGGACCCCTCCTGTTCTGCTTATTTTATTAATGACTGTGACGTAAGTGTCCCGCGCGAACCCCTCTTTCTTATCTACCCCCCCCCCCCCCCCTCTCCTTTTCATTTTCTCTGTCCGGCCGCCACTTTAATTGCCATCCACCATCAAAAGAACGCCGATTAAGGCATTTGTCTCTTTGAAGCCCGATTTACCTCCCCTGTCAGCATGTAACACCTACAGTGGTTATCTCCCTTTACTTCCCCCCCCCCCTTATCTCCGTTCCCCCTTTACACACGAGAAAGTGATAGCAACAGTCGGCGTCCTTTGAAGACGATTTTCCCTTCCGAGCACGAGAAGGATAGGAATGACGTGATAACAATGTAACCAGCGCGTGATTGTTCAGTACTAGTATGCATAAAATTATAGCATCATCTTGTGACGTGTCAATTGCTATAAACCAACCACAGGCTTTCATTGTTTGAAAGTGAAGGCTATAATTGGAGTAGTGAGAAAAAGTTTTCACACAAGACGCTGAAACCTAGCTAGAGCAACATTGCAGACTCAACCTCTCTCCCAGCCAGTCATAATAGCCCAACTAGTGAGTATTATTGATGGCTGGTGATTGAGACTTGTTTGTTTGATCCTATTTTTTGATCTAGATCCTATGTTCAATGATGAATAAGGAGTAGATAGATATGTTATAGAAAAGAAGTGGTAAACATTCTATTCTATTTGTGTGCACTGATTATTTGTGTGTGTGTGTTTTTTTGACTTTAACACTTTTGGTACCAGAACCGGATTTTATGCCTACTAACCCTTTTGTCTATTTTTAGTAGGAAACCTATGGGCCGCAATCTTGCACTTTATGATACCATTCCTTTCCAGGTGTTGGATGGAGAGTGATGTTGGATTGATCACCTTTTATGTTTTACTGATCTCAGTTTGTTAACTGAAATTCAGTTTATTTGATTAACTACATAGTGCTATTGTACAAGGGAAGCCTTCTAGCCGGTTGGGATTCACTAATTCCCTGCCGACTGAAGCCCCTTGTCTCTAAGCCATAGAGACCTACATCCACCTTCTCCTGTGATTATCAGCAGGGCATCGTGGGCCGGAAGATCATCCCGGACTCACAAGCACCAAGACGGGAACGCCGCCAAGACGACCCGCACCCAGAATCCGTGAGGAGACCACGCTTGAACCGTGCCATCCCGCGAAGCCGTAACCGGAACGACTGGGAGCTACTCTCACCTGACGAGCAAGCCCAGCCAACCCAGCACTCGCCGATCACATACGGAGGAACTTCAGCACAGCCATGAGTTAAGTCCCCACGACAGTGCCAAAGATCACTAACTGGAACCCAGGACACTAAGTGACCCTTCCTGTTTGGGGCTAACCTTCTAGAAAGACAAAAGTCTTGTAAATCCTTTCGGATTCCATTGTTTTTCATTCACATTTTGTTTTGGCGCCATTGAGCTGCTTTATTATTATTGTTGCATAATCTTATGCAGATTTTTGGGAGTAAATAAAATACAAGTGTCAAATAATCCTGAACCCTTTGGTCAGCCTGATGAGAGTGGGAGTCTTGTAATTTCATGTAAAACCCTACTTCTCTCTGTCTGCCATTTAGAGCAATTCAACCACTTGTATTTCTTACAACCATACGAGCCAGAACCCGGGCACAAATATAAATTTATTAGATGAAAAGGGGCCGGGAAAGTTGCTCATCTCCCATACCCTAGAGAAGTGGGCTAAAAGCAAATTTTCTACTTGAAAATTTAACACACTAAAAGTCTTCCCTAGAGGCTTAGCCTTTTAACCCATTACCTCGTCACAATGACCTACCCCTTTCAATATCAGATGAAAGTGTCTCATGCGATCTGTTTGCTGACGACTCCTCCCTCCACTCTAGTGCAGCTTGTTTATCCTCCATTCAAACCTCATTACAAACAGCTTTAACTGATGTTTCTGCCTGGTGTGACCAAAACCTGATGGTCATCCACCCTACAAAAACCAAAAGCATGGTAATTACTTCAAGACAAAAACATCAGAACGAACCTCTAAATCTCAAAGTTTATTTAAAGGATAACATCATTGACCAAGTAAAAGAGCACCGCGTCCTGGGTGTGATCATAGATGAAGAACTGAAGTGGCAGACCCATATTGAGAAGGTAGCACACAAGCTTGCACGTAGCCTATTCCTACTAAAAAAAACTTAGACCTTTCTTAGATACAGAGGAACGCAAATTATTCTTTCATGCCCACTGTCTCTCTCACGTCAACTACGCATCTGTAGTTTGGGATTCTACCGCCAAATGTCACCTATTAAAACTCAATTCTATCTACAAAAGAGCAGCTAAAATTATTCTTCCTGACGCAAACCTCACCACATCAGAAAAACAAGCAAAATTAAACATCCTTCCGTTAGATTCACAATTAAAGTACAACAAAGCAATCATCATGTACAAAGTGCATAATGACTTGGTCCCACAATACCTAAAATTATTAGTTACCCCGGCATCACATCGTTATGGTTCCAGCAACTACATTTTGCCAAACACTAGAATTGACAAATACAAATCAAGTTTTGCCTTCTCAGGTTCCTCAATTTGGAATTCCCTTCCCTCTGCCATTCAGTTATGCCCTTCCATCTCACGATACAAAAAGATGGTGCGGGCAAACATAATTTACAGCCCTGCTTAAATCCTGTGTCATTTTTGAACGCACACTGTATAACTGTATTGCCTTGTGTACACCTACATGTGATATGCATGGTATATGTCAATTGAATGTTTACATCTCAGTTTTATGCTTTGTTTATTTGTTTGCCTTTAAACTGCTTGTTAAATGTGTTTGGATTGATGTTGCTTTCACCTCCTACTTGTCATCAATTATTTGTTTCACTATGTGTATTTTTTTGTATTTTTTTTTTAAACAACATTTTTTTTATATGTATGTATAAACAATGTATGTGTGTATGAGAGAGAGAGAGAGAGAGAGAAGAGAGAGAGACGAAAGAGAGAGAGAGAGAAAGAGAGAGAAGAGAGAGAGAGAGAGAGCGAGAGAGAGAGAGAGAGAGAGAGAGTATGTTTACAAATGTTTTTTTGTTTCTTAAATTTGTTTTTCTTTTATCCAAGGACAGATTGTAAGAATAGGCATCGCCTAAAATCTTTATCCTTGTCAAATAAAGTTTTCCAGTGTCCAGTGTCCAGTGTCCAGTGTCTCTCTCTCTCTTTAATGTTTTAAGTTTCTCTCTCTCTCTCTCTCTCTCTTGTTCGCTCTGTCTCTCTCTCTCTCTTTCTCTAATGACACACGCACAGTACGCGCGCGCTATATATACCTACCTATTGTACTTTTAATTTTAGGCTTACTACCCAACAACAACATACAATATCAATACTGACCTAAATCTTGATATAAATCAAATCGAAGCGCACACACACGTTGAACATTCACAACGCGGTAAAGGTCAAGATGTGCCATGAACATGAGGGGGGAGGGGGGGGGGGGAGCCAAACTGCACCTTCTCCGCGTTTTCTTCTTCTACTACATCATCATCACCGTCGTCGTGATACCTACGTCATCCTCATCAACAAAACAGTCGTGTCAAACCAAAAATACTCACAAAACGACGGTGACGAAGTCCAGTTGGAAACTTGTCATTCAACCGCCTTGTCTTCACAAACACGTGCTAGCTTTTTTTTGTCACTGACCGGCTCACTGCTGGACAATGATGTGTAGAGACTCCGACTGACCAGGCGAATGACCAACAATCAGTAAGGAAGGCATGCGACGTCACGTGTTCTGTGACGTAAAGGAGACAATGGCGTGCGACTATCCTGGATTGCCGGTGTCACGAGAAATAATGTCCTGGCGTGAAATTTGTCCCAGTCACCGTAGTAGTATGCGTGCGCGCCACAACCGTAAATAACTGCCGGTGTCATGAGAAATACATCCTCCTGCGAAATAAGGACCCTTGTGCGTGCGCACTAGAACCGTTACCTGTTTCCAGTGACTGGTATGAGAAATAAGTCAGCTATCTAAAAACAATATTGAAATTTAAGTGCTCAATCTTCGCGGAAAGAACCAAGAAATAGAGTAGGAGGGTGTAAATCTACATCTTTGCCGACACATCGATGTACAAAGCCATGTCACTTAGTTTCGCATTTTCTAATATAGGGGACTGTATAAAACAAGCACCCATGTAGACAAAAATAATTAATAATGCCTTTCAGAACAATATCACTGACTTATCAGTATTTAGTGATGAATCCTCTGCTCTACCTGCACGCCACAAGACGCCTCTGAATGTATTCAGGGGCGAATCCTTCCCAAACAGCAAACAAATCGAAAGAGGAAACGGGACGGATTACACGCGGGTGAAATTTTACGCGACACCAGTCGCCTTGTATTGCGTTGTCTGAATACTGTATGTAATAGAACGTGCCACCATGGCAACCATTGTCCTACTGTTTAAAGTGTCTTTCCTTCACTGGTCAGTACTGGGTGGTCCGCAGCTAGTGTTATCCTTCCTCAACTACACGGATGGTCAGTGCTGACACAGATTGTCACCTCTCCGCTAAAGGTGGCGGTCCTGTTGCGTAAACATCTACTGTATGGATCGGTGCAGGGCGTCAGCCACGGCGCGATTCACAGAAAAAACAGCCCAATCTAGGAGATGGGTCAGAGATTGGGTTAGAGTTAGTGTTGTAAGTAAAAATTAAACCTAAGCTAAGGAAAAACAAACAAAGAAGGCACTCCAACTGAAAGAACTAAAGCGAAAGCTGGGCCTGTGTAAGTTGTAAACAATCAAGATGGCGGCTTACAGTTTTGGGTGCAGTTAGCGAAAGACCTTGCTTCCCAAATGCACACAACAAACTGTGCAAGTTATTTCAGGCTTTTTGGCTCACGTCGTTTTTAAAACAAAGTGAGTCTATAGTATCGTACATGTTCGGTTGTGTGTCTGTGTGTATGTGTGTGTGTGTGTGTTGCGTCCGTGGCCCCGACCTTTAACCTTAACTCAAACCTTAACGTTGTCATTTTCTCTAAACATATAAGGCGTTAGAGGGTTAAAGTTAGCAGGATACTTGATTTTGACGTGAGCCTTCAAGTCACGACGATCAAAGCAGTCAGATACATTGATAAAGAACAAAATAAAGATAATCATTTGTTGCAGAGATTACTGTTGTGCAACCTTTAACCTTGACTCAGTCACACTCTTCAAACTAAAGAAGACTCTCACTCTCCACTGAAACTTTAACGTTGTCATTTTCTCAAAAAAACATAAGATGTTAAAGGGTTAAAGTTAGCAGGATACTTGATTTTGACGTGAGCCTTCAAGTCATGGCGATCAAAGCAGTCAGATACATCGGTAAGGAACAAAAGAAAGAAAATCATTTGTTGCAGAGATTACTGTAACTGTTGTGTTGTACCGAGTAGGAGATACATACTGGAAAGAAGACTCTCCATTAGATATACAAAAACGCTCTTTAAAAAGAAACACAAGACTTCAGGTGTGTACAAATAGGTACATTTTAACGTCGTCAACTTATATTTTCTGTAACAAATGGATGTACCGAGTGTGTGCGTTGACGGCCCGGTTGTTTCGCTTTATTTGCGCCTTTGAGTAACGGTTGTTCGTGTTCATTCGCACATCATCTCTGCGCATAACTTAGCCTACCGCACTTCCGGCAACAAGGCCTAGGCCTAGAGAATAAGAGATCATGCCTTACCTCATAATCAAGACGACGTACTTAACATTTAGCCCACATTCATTTCAGTCTTGAAAAAAAATATACGGAAAATCCAGGGTTCGTCGATTTCACTGCCTTCGACGTACGAATCCTTTGTTAGGCCTAGACGATTGATCACCATGTGCAAAGACTGTACAGGGGAAGATAAACATGGATGAGCTTGCTGGCTGTGACCTTGACCTTTGCTTTGTGGCAGAGGGGGGGGGGGGAAATTAACGAAACGAAAATAAAATATTAGGACTAATATAAAATATCTTACAGAAATGTAGATGATGTGGAACAAGTTTTCATCGCATGAACAATCAGTTTAAAACAGTAACAGATCAGGAGTATGGCCTTACGAATCACGCTTAGAGGCTTAGACCCACAGGCAAAGACTGTAGGCCTACTACAGGTGTCCGTAGACCCCCCCTTACCCCGGGGGTGGGGGGGGGGGGATTGGTCACTATGTTTTTCTGAAAGCTTGGTCAATATGCTTTTCAATTTTACTTGTTTGCCAAAAATAAAAATAGGGCTCCACTATGTTACATGCGCATATATAAACATACATATAATTAAATTTTAAAGAAAGGGGTAGGGGTAATTTAATGCATAGAAATAATTTTAATTTACACAGTAAAATAAAAAATAATTCTGTTTTCAGATGCACAAGTGTCTACATAACAGTATTCTCTCTATACAGGCATGGGAATTGTCATGGGAATTCCCATGCCTGCTATAGTAATAAAAATCAGACGTGAGCCTTGCAGGCTTTGCCTCTTGTTTGTTCTTGTTCTAACTCTACCCCAACCCTGCTTCAAACCCCATCCCTATTCTGGCTGTTTACTAACTGCATATTCACTGTCATTATTTACGAACCGCACAGTGGCTGACGCCCTGCACCGAGCCATACGTAAACATTTTAGCTGTGTGAAAATCAACTGTGTCAAACTGCGCACGACTGTAGTGTACTAACCTCCCTACACGAAACTTGACGCGTTAAACTATACTGTGCTAAGTTCTATTACATTGAAACTATAGCACAATGTACATACCTTCTATATCGATCGTCATGGTCATTCACAAAAGACAAAGCTGTAAAAACATCTCATTTCTGAAGAAAATGTTGTTGGTCAGACATCTCTCTTACTTAGTACGTGTATGCTAGTCTGTCGTTTCCGACTATGACGGTCAGATAGCAGAGGGGGCAGCTGATGTTCAGGACTGCAAGGCTAGACTGTTGTGGGCTTTTTTGTGTGTGTTTTTAATGAAAGTGCCTTGCCCAGTGTACATTCCCACTCTCGAGACTGAAAGGACACTCGGTGTTACGGAAATTCGCAAAGGCCAACCAATCCCTTTGGCTGCAGCACTAGAGACAGTGCAAATGCCCCCTAGTTTGAGATTCACCGTCTTCCACAAAAGATTGAGCAGTATCCTTGAGGTGCTCCAAGTTCTCTCATTCTACCACAATGCTTGAATCTCTTCACCGGCTTCCTGTTGGTAAAAGTACAAGCTCTCTCTGCTCTGGTACAAATCCCTGAATGGTCTGGCTCCTTCTTATATCGCTGATCTTCTGAACCTTTGCACACCTCTTAGACAGTTACGCTCCTCCTCTGACACTTCTCTCCTCCAGATCCCTCGTTACCGCACCAGGACCCTTGGCGAACGCTCCTTCTCTTTCCACCCCAACCCCCCCTCCACTTGGAATAAACTCACTTTACCTCTCCGTTCTGCAAACTCCCTTTCTTCTTCTTCTTCAG
>CM065699.1:5093246-5098246 GCA_017654935.2 Phymorhynchus buccinoides | reverse complement strand
GCAGCATTCGTAGTAGCAGAGAAGTAATCATAATTTTATTGAACACTTTTATTGAAAGCAGCAGCAGCAGCAGCAGCAGTAGGCTTCAGGCAGCAGTAGATTTAACAGAAGTAGAAGTCAAAGCAGCAGCAGCAGCAGCAGCAGCAGCAGGCTTCAGGCAGCAGTAGATTTAACAGAAATAGAAGTCAAAGCAGCAGCAGCAGCAGCAGCAGCAGGCTTCAGGCAGCAGTAGATTTAACAGAAGTAGAAGTCAAAGCAGCAGCAGCAGCAGCAGCAGCAGGCTTCAGGCAGCAGTAGATTTAACAGAAGTAGAAGTCAAAGCAGCAGCAGCAAAAACCATCAAGGTATATTTTGTTGAATAAGATCTTGCGCACACGTTAAAGCCCATTCCACTGTTCGGTAGAAGTAGGCTGTGTTGTGCCGGTGGGATGGATGACACGAACTCACATAGCATGGCAGTAATGGGTGGCGCTGTACTAGAGCGACGCGCTCTCCTGGTGGGTGCAATCTGAACTTCACAGCGACGAGTTTCTTTGACTACAAAATACCAAAATACCACACACACACAATACAAATGAAAACAACAAGGCTAAACCCGAGCAGGTTCAAATATCCCTCCTGGTCAAGGTCACGCACGAACGGACGGACAAAACAGAAACAATAAGATTAGTCGGTGAGGAGCTGGGGGGTACCTTGCACCCCCACCCCCACCCCACCCCCCCCGGGCTAAACCAGACTAGGTCTAAAATGTGCTCCAGGGTATGCTGAATCCATTTATGCATGTTAACAGGAAAACATTTGGGTTGGTATTAGAGTTATTGCCCTTGCCGCAAGGGTACCCCCCTAAACCTCGTTTCGTCAATCGTATTTTCAATAAGTAATCAAGTGGTATTAAAACTAAGAAAACTATAGTTTGCTTCCTATTTTTGTAAGAGCAATGCGTATGTATCATATTTGGGCATATATCTCTTCACCGAGTAGATGGCTTTGAGTCAAAACGGACTATCTTTAGATAGTCCATTGACGTATTATTGAACCTATTACAAAAACTAATAACTTGTATCAAACAATGACTGCAGTAATATATAAAGGTGATTATGCTTTTTATATTATTGCAGTCTTTTTTATACAAGTCATTAGTTTTCGTACTAAGTTCAATAATATGTCGCTTTGACTCCAAGCCATCGAATAGTTCCCGCCGCTTCAGGAAGTAAAAAACAACAGTCTGATTTTTCGTCTTTCGTTACTGGCAGTTTTCCATAGCGAAGCTGTCGGCACTGCGATGTGTCGCTGGGGCTAATCATTGTCAGGCCCCGTTAGACGGCACAAGGTGAGCTGGGGAGGAGCTGGGGGTGGGGTGGATGGGGGGCACTAATGATGATTGGGGGGGTGCAGCCATAACTGTTCGTCCCTCACCCACCCCACCCCACCTTCACTCACCCTCCAGCTCCCATCTTGTAACTGTCATGCTCTTGGCAAACACGTTAGTTTCAACTACCTTAATTTTATTCTTCCATCTTTTTTTTCTCCTGCTTTTTCTTTCTTTCTTTCTTTTTTGTTTTGTTTATTTCCTGCTTTCTTTCTTTATTTCGGGTGCTGTCATGCATTTTTGGCTGAGTTCCACTAGAACCCCCTGAGTTCGCCCCCTCTTGCCCCCTTCTCCCCTCGAAACCACCATCCCCTTCCTCCCCCTTGCCCCTTGTCTCACCCCCAACTTTTGCTATGCCCAAACACCACCACCACCACCACCACCCACCCACCCACCCCACACACACACCCATCTTTCACACACACCCCACACAACGTCCTATGTCTCTCTCTCTCTCTCTCTCTCACCTGTTTACGTTCTCTCTGTCTCTCTCTCTCTCTCTCTCTCTCTCTCTCTCTCTCTCTCTCTCTCTATCTCTCTCTCTCTCTCTGAGACTGTCTATCTGCGTCTCTCTCTCTCTCTCTCTCTCTCTCTCTCTCTCTCTCTCTCTCTCTCTCTCTCTCTCTCTCTCTCTCTCTCTCTCTCTGAGACTCCCTATCTGCGTGTCTCTCTCTCTCTCTCTCTCTCTCTCTCTCTCTCTCTCTCTCTCTCTCTCTCTCTCTCTCTCTCTCTCTCCTCAGACCGACTGCCATACACATCTTATAAAATGTTACTACATTATCACAATAGCAACAGGAACACCTGGGCTTCCACAATTTGTTTCTTTCTGTACAAACATGGTTTTAATGAAGTGTGGGAAAATCAGGGGGTTGGGGATGAGAAAGCTTTTTTGAAAACATTAAGAAATAGGTTAGTTTATGAATATAAAATGCAATGGTCTAACGCAATGGAGCAAAGCGATCGTTTTCAGCTTTACCGTACATTTAAAAGTGATCTTATTTTATCCCCTTACTTGCAGATCGTTCATCATCTTAAAGCCAGAATCTGTTTGATCAGGTTGAGATTAGGTGTTTCTCAACTAAATGTACACAAGCGTCGTTTTTACAGAAATGTCACAGATAATGATTTGTCCTGTCCCTTTTGTACCTCTCAGTTTGAGACTGAAATCCATTTTGTAGTACATTGCCCTCGTTATCAGGATTTGAGAGACAGATATAGATATATCCCAAGTAAATATTATAACCAACCTTCACTGTTCAAACTAACCATGCTGCTTGCAACTGAAAATAAATCTCTGATTATCCATTTAGCATTTTATCTCGAAAAAGCATTTAGAATCCGGGAGATACACTTAAATGGGTAAAGATGATTGTGTGTATCTGATATTCTATGTATAGTGTATGTATGAAGTTTTGAACTACGTATATGCTAAATGTGTTATGTGTGTTTATGATAACATTCGGGAGATGCACATAAGTGGGTAAAGATGATTGTGTTTATCTGATATTCTATGTATAATGCATTATGAAGTTTTGAACTACGTATACGCTAAGTTTGTTATGTGTGTTTACGATAAAATGTTGTTAATACTGCTACTTTGTTATACTTTTGTAACCACTCAAAGTGACATGGGCCAATGGCCTACTCATTAAACCATTTCAGTGTTCAGTGTTCAGTGTTCTCTCTCTCTCTCTCTCTCTCTCTCTCTCTCTCTCTCTCTCTCTCTCTCTCTCTCTCTCTCTCTCTCTCTCTCTCTCTCTCTCTCTCTCTCTCTCTCTCTCTCTCTGTATGTCCCCCACCCCACCCTACATTCCCATTTCCTATCCATTGTTTTCCTTTCCAAGATGCATTCAGTGACGTAACAATCACAAGCACGAAAGTTGACCATGAATATACCAAGCAGCAAATTAATTCCGGTCAATAATAACCATTAAGGCGCATTATAGCAAACCGCTCGTCAATGTCACCATTATTTGAGCACGCGTCTCCAATGAGCAAGCAACGATCCATAGCTATCACCAACGGCAATCGTTCACCCACACACGACTAAGGTCCCAGTAACATTACACTAGCACACACATAACACTTTCGAACCTCATAACCCCAGTGTCTCCAACGAACGGGTCATTGGTTGCTAGTAGAAGTGCTCGTGCCAGCTTCCTTCCGGAAGAGAGAGATTAGGCAGAGCTGAGCATCAGCTAAGTAGCTCAATGAATAACCCACCCTTTGTGTTGATCGATCCAGTCCAACTAGGATCTCTAGATAGCAGAAGAAGGAGCACCTATTCCGAAAACCTGGGTAAAATTGGATTATATAGTTAAAATATTTACCCATGATATATTCCTAGTTTGTGGGTCAAGAAAGCTTCAGAAGAAAACGTCCCTGTAAACCAAGATCATAAGCGCTCTTTGGGGTAGATCATCTTTGCTGTGACCTTTTGAAGGATCCAGGCACACGGAAAAGCCTTTGTATTAGCAGCACGGGATCGGGGCATGCCATGATGTGGTGCACATTCTACTACCGCTTGAACAGGCTAGCTCAGGATTTCCACCAAATACCCAAGAAAGTCGCGCCATTAAAGAGAGTGACAAGGGAGCTTATTCTGAGAACCGGAAGATATCCCATAAACCTCTGTCCATTTTCTCTTTTTCCTCTTTCCGCCTCAAACAACTTCCTGTAGTTCCTTTACATTTCTGTCATGGCTACTCAGATCTCTTTTACAACCGTGGTTGGCTATCAAGCTTTCTCACAAACGTGAGCCAGGCAGACAAAGTGACAGTGAGAGAGGCAGATATTGTGTCAGGGGTGTGTGCTTACATAATGCTGCTGATGCGGATGCAAAAAAAAAAGCTAACTACATTAGTTGATATTCTGCCAGAAAAACACAGAGAAAAGAGCTTTTTATAACATTTCTTGTAACGTTGTATTGTTCTTTGGGAGGGAGGACTGAGGGGAGGGGAGAACCAAAGATTGTTTGTAAAGAGGAGTGGCTTTAAAAGGATGATACGATCAGAGAAAACGGGGTGGGGTGGGGTGGGGGTGGGGTGGATTTTAGGTTTGGCAGGCGCCAAGGAAATGATACTGATTATGATGATGGTGGCCCAGCCATCGCTGTGATGTCAGTGCTGCCCCCTAGTAATCCGCGCAGATTATCCGCCCCTGGCCCTCACTTCTTGATGCCTCTCTGACGCCAAGATGAAGAGTAGTTTGGAGGGACTGCGTGTGAGCAGAAAAGAACAAATGCATCGCCGAGCGGCAGATATGTCCTTTGCCCGTTTCGCCCTGTACCTGCCCCGCCCTGTACCTCCCCTGCTCCTCACATCTTAGCCCCACCTGTATCTGCACAATGTGAAGCATATTGTTAAAGCGTACATTTGACGTCTACAAGGCCTACATCTTTGAGTCTATACTTTGAGCTCTTGTCGTTGACCCTGACCTTTGACCTTTGTTATAACCAGGACATAATTCATGCACCACTGACTTCTGCTCATTTTATCACACCCACACACCAAATTTGAAGTCACTCCATGCAGTGTTTCACGTGATATTTAAAACACACACAAACAATGCACACACAGATCCTGCCCCAAATCACCAGGCCTTGTAGTCATGAGTACGAATGTGACAGTCA
>CM065699.1:5055746-5080746 GCA_017654935.2 Phymorhynchus buccinoides | reverse complement strand
TTTTTTTTCCTCTCACTTTGCACTAGGCCTTACGGTCTGAACGTGGAATCTTTCGGATGAGACGATAAACCGAGGTCCCGTGTGCCCATGCACTTAGCATGCGTTAAACCCAGTGACAAAGCATGCAAAAATAATTTTAAAAAATTGGGTGGCGCGCCTCTGGCTGCGACGCGCTCTACAGGTGGGAGCAACCCGAATTTCACAGAGACGCCTCTGTGACTATAAAGTACCTAATACCTAATTTGGATCAAACACTTTGGTTGACTCTTTCAGCATGCTTGCGTTTTAGACAAAATAAAAGAACGTTGATTTTATCTAAATCTCCCCCATGGCCATTCTCGTTCATTATGCAAAAAACAAACTAGTCTTGTTTTTCTAATAGCTTGATCGTTGCTAACATTGATCAACATCCTCCCTTAGTTTTGTTTTGTTTAATTATTTTGTCGATCCTGTGAAAAGACAAACAGAGAAATAGAAACTCAACCTCACTGGAAGGGATACACTACTAATAGTCCGCTAAAAGCTCAACATTTCAGTATTATAGTTATGGATTCAATATCCACAGTCACTTCACAGCAGAAGCCTTCTGTGGGAGGGAAAGGGGGCATAACAGAGGAAGTAGCTGATCGATAGTAATAAGATCTGTTTAAGTGATCCGTGTTTTTCTTAGAGAGGCCATGTGCATAGACAATTTTCACAGAATCGGTTGCAAATAAGCCAGTAACTGGGCACCCTTTTTGTCAACTACCGATACAAAGGTCATTTTTTACTTTTGATTCTTATGGGCTTACCACTGTCACAGAGAACATGGGACGAGACGGGGGAAGATGAAATACTGAGGGGCAAATAGGGGGAGAAACTAGGCTAAAACGATTGACAACTAAAGTGGCAGGGTGGGGTAATGGGAACTAAGTGCGGTGAAGGAACGGGCCATCTTCCTCTGAAGGGCCGGCTCACTCGTCCGATTGCGGTCTTACGACTATTCAACTGTGACGACGCCTGAGAGGCATGATTCTGGTGAAATACTACTGTCTAAATGATTCTGATGAAGTCCTAGTATTTTCGTTGACTATTTTCACGTAGACCTCAATACACAACTTTGATCAAGTGAAACAGATACACAACTTTGATCAAGTGAAACAGATACACAACTTTGATCAAGTGAAACAGATACACAACTTTGATCAAGTGAAACAGATTCACAACTTTGATCAAGTGAAACAGATTCGTGTGAGAGGGACTACAAACATAGTCAACCAATCTATTAGGATTTCATCAGATTCGTGTATACAAGTAGTATTTCACCCGAATTATGCCTCACAAATGTCACAGTTGGATAGCTGTACAACTGTAGTTGGCCGAGAGGGTCATCCCCTTAAGACTGCAGTGGTCAGAATTCTGGAATCGCGCCCATTATCGGCATCACTGTCAGAGTGTCCATGTCTGTTGGCTTTCAGGGTTGACTCCATAAAGCGTTGGGGACAGTGCTGCCTTAGCTCACAATGGACTCCCTATTGGTGCACTACAATGGGGCTTAAGGCCTTGTCCAACGATGCTTCCTCTCGTATGCGCCTGGTAGTTCTGTCACGCTGTGAGAATGGGTGAACACTCTTGCGAAAGAGCGAGTGATTGCATCGTCGGACAAGGCCTTTAATGCGCTGCGCAACAGCCAGTTATTTGCTCCCCATCTCAGCATCTCAACTGCTTGAAAGGAAGAAGAAGAAGAACAAAAACAAGAACAACAAGAACAAGAACAAGAACAAGAACAAGAATAAGAACAACCAGAACAGCGAGAAGAAAAAGAAAAAGAAAAAGAAGATAGGTTATTAAAGGAAACATAAGTATGTGTGACGTAAGTGTCCCGCGCGACCCACTTTCTTTATTTCTTATCTACACCCCCCCCCCCCCCCCCCTCTCCCCTTCCCCCTCTCGCCTTTACATTTCTCTGTCCAGCCACCAAGTTAATTGCCCCGCTGCTTCAAACGAAAGCCGCGGAAGGGCGTTATCTCTTTCTTCCCGGTCGGCACGTACCATCTACCGAGGTTACCTCCCTTCACCCCCCCCCCCCCCCCTTTTCTACCGGCTCATCACAAGAAAGTGACAACCGAGGTTATTTCCCTTTGAAGATGGTTTTGCTTTTGAATCACAAGGTTAGGAATGTCAGGAATGTGCTAAGGATGGAATAGGCGCGTGATTGTTCGGTACATTTAGAACAGCAATCTTGTGACGTGTGGACTGTAATACACCAATAGCAGGCTTTCATTGTTTGAAAGTGAAGGCTATAATTGGAGTAGTGAGAAAAAGTTGTCACACAAGATGCTGAAACGTAGCTAGAGCAACACTCACAACCAGTCATCATAAGCCCACTAGTAAGTATTATTGATGGCAGGTGATTGAGATCTGTGTTTGTTTGACTCTAGTTTTGATCTAGATCCTATGTTCAATGATGAATAAGGAGTAGATAGATATGTTATAGAAAAGAAGTGGTAAACATTCTATTCTATTTATGTGCACTGATTATTTGTGTGTGTGTGTTTTTGACTTGAACACTTTTGGTACCAGAACCGGAGTTTATGCCTACTAACCCTTTTGTCTATTTTTAGTAGGAAACCTATGGGCCGCAATCTTGCACTATTTTTAGTAGGAAACCTATGGGCCGCAATCTTGCACTTTATGATACCATTCCTTTCCAGGTGTTGGATGGAGAGTGATGATGGATTGATCACCTTTTATGTTTTACTGATCTCAGTTTGTTAACTGAAATTCAGTTTATTTATTAACTACATGTAGTGCTATTGTACAAGGGAAGCCTTCAAGCCGGTTGGGATTCACTAATTCCCTGCCGACTGAAGCCCCTTGTCTCTAAGCCATAGAGATCTACATCCACCTTCTCCTGTGATTATCAGCAGGGCATCGTGGGCCGGACGATCATCCCGGACTCCACCAAGCACCAAGACGGGTCCGTCGCCAAGACAACCTGCACCCAGAATCCGCGAGGAGACCACGCCTGAACCGTGCCATCCCGCGAAGCCGTAACCGGAACGACTGGGAGCTACTCTCACCTGACGAGCAAGCCCAGAACTTCAAACAGCTAAGTCTACCTGACTGCGCCAATCATTTGAACTTTCCTACGGACACCGAAAATAATTAGTAACCCTTCCGGCATGGGGCGAACCTTATAGAAAGACAAAAGTCTTGTGAATCCTTTCGGATTTCATTGTGTTTTTATCCATATTTTGTTTTGGCGCCATTGAGCTGCTTTATTATTATTGTTGCATAATCTTATGCAGATTTTGGGAGTAAATAAAATACAAGTGTCAAATAATCCTGAACCCTTTGGTCAGACTGATGAGAGTGGGAGTCTTGTAATTTCATGTAAAACCCTACTTCTCTCTGTCTGCCATTTAGAGCAATTCAACCACTTGTATTTCTTACAACCATCTGACGAGCCAGAACCCGGGCACAAATATAAATTTATTAGATGAAAAGGGGCCGGGAAAGTTGCTCATCTCCCATACCCTAGAGAAGTGGGCTAAAGGCAAATTATCTAAAGTCTTCCCTAGAGACTTAGCCTTTTAACCCATTACCTCGTCACATCTAATTGGGGGCTCGCGTCCGGGATATTTTTTTTTCATAAAGTCTAACAAATTTCAATTCAAACTGTAGTTCCTTTTCAAAAACTTATCTTGTGTCCACTGGGAAAGTTATTGTGATTTGGTTCACTGTGTTTTGATTTGATTTGTTTGAATGCTATTTATGACTTTATTTTGATGTGCATGCTATTTCTGTTTATGCTGAAATAGTTAAGTGTTGTTTGATACATTCAACTCAGCAGCTTTGTTTTTATTTTGAATAGTTGTATTTACAACCATGGCTGAGATTGTTAAACTTAGGAGGGAACTTAAAGAATGGGGAGAATCTCTAGGATTGTCAGGCCAAGAGTTAGCCAATTTTGTCATATCTGAATATGACAAAGAGAAAGCTCGCGAGGCTCAAGAGGCTGATAAAGTCCGCGAGGAGGCTCAGAAAGACAAACAGAGAGCCCATGAGGCTCAAGAGGCTGATAAAGTCCGCGAGGAGGCTCAGAAAGACAAACAGAGAGCTCATGAGGCGCAAGAGGCTGATAAAGCTCGCGACACTCAGGAGCAAGAGAACATCCGTACCCATGAGTTAAGGCAGAGACAACTAGTGCAGGATGCCAAAAATAAAGAACTCGAACTTGAGGCCACTGAGCGGGAAAAAGCGCGAGACCATGAACTAGCTATGAAGCAGCTTGAAAACTCAGCAGACTCTGAGACTGCTGCCCCTCAAAATTTTCCCCCTCCCATTCATACCTCAGCCATGACCTTCACATTGGAGGCATTCAATGAGGCAACAGAGTCTATCGATGCATTCCTCGATAGATTTGAAAGACTGGCCCAGGAATTTGAGCTTGCTCCGGAAAAGTTCAACCTCAAGCTTGCCCAAAGTCTCAGGGGTGTGGCTTATGAGGTGTACAGCAAACTTCCGTCAAGCCAAATTACCGACTACCCAGCTTTGAAAGAAGCCCTGCTCAACAGATACGAGTTGACAGCTGACGCCTACCGGAAAAAGTTCCGGTCAACCAGAAAAGGTAGGGGAGAGTCCTATGCCCAATTTTCAGATAGACTGGGGAACTATCTGACTAAATGGGTGTCCCTTTCTGCCAAATCAGAGTCCTATGAGGATCTCCGTGAACTGATGGTTGGCGAGCAACTGCGCGAAACCATGTCCCCAGAGTTACGCACCTTTACTGCCGAACAAGGTGCCACAACTCTGGCTGACCTCATCCAGCTAAGTGATAGGTACACTCTAGCCCATGATGAACCTAGCGCCCCTAAAAAGCCAAAACTACAGCAAGTAGTTGGGTCCACTGCTTCACAGCAGAGCAGGTTTAACCCCAACTCCAACAGTGGGTCAAACGGTTCTACCCATGAACGACAACCACTGGGGCAACCCTTATTCTGCTCATACTGCAAGTCGAACACCCACAATCGGGATGACTGCAGGAAACTTGCTTACAAGCGGCAAAATGTTGCAACTATGCAAGTCGTCTCGACTTCGCAGAATTGCACAAACCCCTCCCCAGTACAGTGTCCAGGCACACCGTCAGTCGTTGGACAGGCGACTGTCAACAACATCCCTGTTCAGTGTCTCTATGACACTGGACTGTCATGCGACGCCATTGTCTGCGGATCCTTAGTCCCCGCGTCAGCATACACGGGAGACTTCATCTCTCTGCAAGGCCCTGATGCTGCAATCCCCCCATCCACTTTGCCAGTCGCCATAATCAATGTCGACACCAGATATGTTAAGGGACCCATCAAGGCAGTGCTCATGGACAGTCCTGTCTATGACCTCATACTGGGATCACAGTATGTGTTTTTAGGGCACCCCTCTCAACCTGCCCTAGTTTCAGCAGGATTCCCTTCTCCCCAATCCACAAACCAACTCCCTCCCTCCTTCCCAAAGAGCAAATCTCCCTCAGCAGGGAAGAAACCTCTCAACGCGGCAAACCAAATTGCCGCGCGAGCAAATCCAGATTGTCCCAAGTCCCCAAGTCCGCCACAACTTGGAAAATCCTTCCCAAGGAATGTCCGCCTAACGACCCAAGACCACTCGCCACAGGTACCTCAGGTGAAAGGCAGCACTGTACCCGCAAACACCCACCGAAGGTACTATCGGGACAGGCCGCCGCACGTACAGCCGTCACCTACCCCTCCCTTTCAGCGAGTGGCAGTCGACTTGGTCGGGCCTCTACCTAAACGGAAGAAGAAATTCCGGTATATAGTCACCGTGGTCGACATATGTACCATGCAGTGCGATGCCGCCCCAATCTCCTCACTTGATGCTAGTCAGATAGCCGCGGCACTCAAAGCCATTTTCGCCCGAATCGGCCTACCAAACCACATCATCAGCAATGATGAATCCAGGCTAAAGGGGAAACTCAGGCAAGAGGTGTTTGCTATTCTGCAATCAACCTTGGGACAACTCAACACAGGATTGCCGCACCAACCTCAGTCGGAATCCATTCCACTGATCTCTAACCCACCTGCTCCTTTGAACTCTGTGTTGCGACCAGATGTTCCACCATTCCAGCCGACCCAGTCTCCCCACTAATTTGTCCCTGTCGCCCAAGTCGAAAGTGGAGTCGGCGTTCCACAGGAAGATTCCGGTACCAGAATCTTTTCTTCGGGGGGCCTCTGTGACGTAAGTGTCCCGCGCGACCCGCTTTCTTTATTTCTTATCTACACCCCCCCCCCCCCCCCTTCTCCCCTCCCCCCCCCTCTCCTTTTCATTTCTCTGTCCAGCCACCAAGTTAATTGCCCCGCTGCTTCAAACGAAAGCCGCGGAAGGGCGTTATCTCTTTCTTCCCGGTCGGCACGTACCATACACTACCGAGGTTACCTCCCTTCACCCCCCCCCCCCCCTCTTTCTACCGGCTCATCACAAGAAAGTGACAACCGAGGTTATTTCCCTTTGAAGATGGTTTTGCTTTTGAATCACAAGGTTAGGAATGTCAGGAATGTGCTAAGGATGGAATAGGCGCGTGATTGTTCGGTACATTTAGAACAGCAATCTTGTGACGTGTGGACTGTAATACACCAATAGCAGGCTTTCATTGTTTGAAAGTGAAGGCTATAATTGGAGTGGTGAGAAAAAGTTGTCACACAAGATGCTGAAACGTAGCTAGAGCAACACTCACAACCAGTCATCATAAGCCCACTAGTAAGTATTATTGATGGCAGGTGATTGAGATCTTGTGTGTTTGACTCTAGTTTTGATCTAGATCCTATGTTCAATGATGAATAAGGAGTAGATAGATATGCTATAGAAAAGAAGTGGTAAACATTCTATTCTATTTATGTGCACTGATTATTTGTGTGTGTGTGTTTTTGACTTGAACACTTTTGGTACCAAAACCGGAGTTTATGCCTACTAACCCTTTTGTCTATTTTTAGTAGGAAACCTATGGGCCGCAATCTTGCACTATTTTTAGTAGGAAACCTATGGGCCGCAATCTTGCACTTTATGATACCATTCCTTTCCAGGTGTTGGATGGAGAGTGATGATGGATTGATCACCTTTTATGTTTTACTGATCTCAGTTTGTTAACTGAAATTCAGTTTATTTATTAACTACATGTAGTGCTATTGTACAAGGGAAGCCTTCAAGCCGGTTGGGATTCACTAATTCCCTGCCGACTGAAGCCCCTTGTCTCTAAGCCATAGAGATCTACATCCACCTTCTCCTGTGATTATCAGCAGGGCATCGTGGGCCGGATGATTATCCCGGACTCCACCAAGCACCAAGACGGGTCCGTCGCCAAGACAACCTGCACCCAGAATCCGCGAGGAGACCACGCCTGAACCGTGCCATCCCGCGAAGCCGTAATAGGAACGACTGGGAGCTACTCTCACCTGACGAGCAAGCCCAGAACTTCAAACAGCTAAGTCTACCTGACTGCGCCAATCATTTGAACTTTCCTACGGACACCGAAAATAATTAGTAACCCTTCCGGCATGGGGCGAACCTTATAGAAAGACAAAAGTCTTGTGAATCCTTTCGGATTTCATTGTGTTTTTATCCATATTTTGTTTTGGCGCCATTGAGCTGCTTTATTATTATTGTTGCATAATCTTATGCAGATTTTGGGAGTAAATAAAATACAAGTGTCAAATAATCCTGAACCCTTTGGTCAGACTGATGAGAGTGGAAGTCTTGTAATTTCATGTAAAACCCTACTTCTCTCTGTCTGCCATTTAGAGCAATTCAACCACTTGTATTTCTTACAACCATCTGACGAGCCAGAACCCGGGCACAAATATAAATTTATTAGATGAAAAGGGGCCGGGAAAGTTGCTCATCTCCCATACCCTAGAGAAGTGGGCTAAAGGCAAATTATCTAAAGTCTTCCCTAGAGACTTAGCCTTTTAACCCATTACCTCGTCACAGTATGACATAAATTGTTGTTGTTGTTTTATTCTAACAGTATCGCGAACCCGTCAAAAGGAGTAGCCAAATAATCTTCAAACCAAGCTGTGGGGGGAAACGCTTGCCACCCCCACACCTACATCCTTCGTCCACCCCTGCTCTCTGTCTCCTGCTACAAGGATGACATTGGGGCATTTGCCACGAGTGTTCGTTCTCTATTCTAGACTACTAATTTGCCCGCACTCGTTCTGCCCGAGTTACGCTGACCTTTCTAATTCAACTATCTAAATTCAACTCAGTGAATTTCAATGTCGTCCTCACTTGCTTTTACAACAGCTTTCACTTGCATAGGTTTCCTACACTCTCCATCGGATGATGATTAATCTCACAATAAACCACGCCCCTTCAGTTTTGTTAATGACAGACGGGTGTTGCGTCCAAAAGACTAGAGATCATACCATCACGTGAGGTCCTAGTGGAACGGGCAACAATCCTTAACCCAACTTGGAATGGTCAATCTAGCTGGCCAATGTGACCGCCAGGTGGCAACCAACTCAATAGGGGCTTATCTCGTGATATCTTTAGTTGGGGGTAGAGAAAGAGAGAGAGAGAGAGGGAGGGACTGCTCGACTACTCTCTCTCTCTCTCTCTCTCTCTCTCTCTCTCTCTCTCTCTCTCTCTCTCTCTCTCTCTCTCTCTCTCTCTCTCTCTCTCTCTCTCTCTCTCTCTCCCCAACTAAGAAAATAGAGAGGATTAGCCCCACTCGAGCGCTATCCAACCTGGCGGTCAAAACAGCCAGCTAAGCCACTCATTGAACCGAAGACCTGCTTTTTGAATAAGCGGGCAATACATCATTCCACGCGTCTGACCCTCTCAAGTACTTATAGGAATCTCCTGAGTACTTATTGGCCATTGCAACTGCAACTAAAAGGGCATTCACTCTTGCAAAACGGTTATTAACGCCCTTGACGGCAAGAGTTAAGCTCTTGTTAGTCAGTATCCAAAAGGACATTCACTCGTGCAAACGGCAGCCATTCAGTGGCCTCAAAGGGTTATTGGCGAGAGTTATGCCCTTGTTTGGTCAGTACTCGAGCATTCTTCCTATGACCCCTGGCCACCCACCAAGGGCATTAACCCTTGCAAAAGGTGGTCGTTGCAGTGGCCAATATGCAGAGCTTCAGATGGTTACGTTTTCAAACTTCATGGGTTCTATCATTGCCCCCGAGTAGGCAAAGCAATAGGTCAATTTCCGAAGGAATTGGCCAACACTGCGTCACTGTAGTATAACACTTAAACTTTAGTGCAGACTTCGTGGGTCCTATGACCCTTGGCTGCACAAAATAAAGGGTCAATATGGGCCATTGACCCGGGGCCAGTGCAGACTTCGTGGGTCCTATGACCCTTGGCTGCACAAAATAAAGGGTCAATATGGGCCATTGACCCGGGGCCAGTGCAGACTTCGTGGGTCCTATGACCCCTGGCTGCACAAAATAAAGGGTCAATATGGGCCATTGACCCGGGGCCAGTGCAGACTTCGTGGGTCCTATGACCCCTGGCTGCACAAAATAAAGGGTCACTACGGGCCATTGACCCGGGACCCCTGACAATCTAAAGCTCTGTATAGGAATCTCTCAGGTAGATTTAATATCTCACTGGGTTTCAGCTGACATTGTCCAATCAATCTGTATCCACAATGCAGCAGATAGGTGCACTACGGGAACAAAGGGTGTGTGTGTGTGTGTGTTAAAGCTGCACCCCGACGGATTAGTTTTTGTAAGAAACACGTCGAGATCACCAGAAAGACAGCCTTTTCAAGGATCGGAACACTCACTTTGCTCTGGTTTCCTACAAATTAAACCGTCAAATAGGCGATTCCTCCTTGGCGGAGATGCCGGAGAGAGTAGCCAATTTGGATGGGGTGGGCGGAGGTCACTCATTGTGGTTGAAGCGTTTTCTTTTTTTGTCGTGCAGCAAAAAAAAATTAGTGGAGCTATTTCCTTTGTGGTGAGCGAAACTCCTTTAGATAAACTGCATAAAATTTAAAATAAAGAAAATAAAAAGGCTTGTACTGCGAAAACTTTGTGCAAACGATGTGGCGGCCATTACAAAAGAGACGCCACACGTCTTCTCTTTGGGTGAAATAATTTGACTTCCAGCACCTCCGCCAAGGAGGAATCGCCGATTTGACGGTTTGATTTCTAAGAAACCAGAGCAAAGTGAGTGTTGCAATCTCTGTAAAGAGTGTTTTCCTGGTGATCTCGACGTGTTTCTTATAAACACGCATCCGTCAGGGTGCCCCTTTAAAGGAATCAGAGCAATAAGATACAATCAGATGACACGTCTTTCTCTCACGAAGGCCACGTGCACAACCTACTTACTGGGAGTTGGTATGATACGAGACAGCAGCTATGCCCAATCGCTTTCAATGTAAAGAGAAGGACATAGCCTATTTCCATCTTAAGAACTTAGCAGCATCTCAGGATGAAACTGGATCTGCAGGGAAAGGACGAAAATGACACCGATGGAGGAGAAACAATGGAAGAGTAATCCTAAATGGCGTCATCTTCCAGTAACCAGAGACAAAGTATATAATATCAAGGTCTTACATTTTCGAAATAATACCCATTCTCGAGTCTCTCTTTCCCCCAATCACCATGACGCGGAGAGTGTGTGTGTGTGTGTGTGTGTGTGTGCGTGTGTGTGTGCGCGCGCGCCTGTTACTCTTGGGGTCCGTTTCACAAGGGCTAACGTTACGTAGCGTGAGCGCAAATCGGCAAAAACGGTACTGAGAAACGCATATTTTGCCGACGTTTGTTGAAAACGTTTTGTGGCTGTGATCCAGGTAGCAAGCCACAAACTATTTGAAGGATCATGGGAAACATCAATACTTCCGGCTTTTTTTTTATATCTCGCGTGACGAGACTTGAACTTTTAACATGGAATACCAAAACAACAAGCTTGCCACAGCAAATATTCTTTAGTCTATCGTGGAAAAAATACGGGATGATCTTAGCAAATTAAGCAGACACACAAGTGTTTTGGAGTGCTCTTTCTTAATTTCCATCATGTTAGATGGCATAATATAGTGCAAATTTAATTTTCTGCACACAAATAAGACGTGGGTGAAATCGAAAACTTTGTACAAACTGACAGAGAAGTATGATTTATCTCCCTTATGATAGCAACCCTTTTCTCTCTCCCAAAAATGAAGAGTAAGCTTAAAGAGTTATCTGACCTTATAGCAAACGTTTAGGGTGTTTCTTAGGCCCCTTTTGGCGTAAGCGCTATTCGCGCGGCGAACGTTATCTAGAGAAACTCAACCCTGGTTATCCTTCAGGCTTGACTAAATAAAACACAGGGGGGGGATATTCTGTCAGGTCCTAAATGGAGTCACGTGACAATATGGCTTCCTGAATCACGCTCTTTGACACACCGTCACAGACAGCAGTCCATTGTGAGCATAACACTGGGCAGGCGTAAGGAAAAGAGGGGAGGAACGAGTAGGGGGGGGGGGGGGGGTTGGAATATTCATGGAAATCATATTCACACACGTGTCATATAATCCTCTCAAAGTATCCACAAGAACTGACACTTTTGTTATGAAACGACCCAGTAGTGGTATTTTAGAGTCAATTACTCTAAGTAGAGTTAGCTCCTTGTTTTGACTCTAAAGTTTCACAATGCGACTTGAGATTAGGTTCGCTCTACAGAAGGGACCACCGGAAAGGGGGTAGGGGGTGGAAAGGACACAGAACAGATATGTCAGGATACACCAGAAAAGCAAAATTCCAAGTGTCTAATTCTGGCGATGATATTTTGCTAAATGTTAGATCCTGCTTAGTTTGTTTTATAACTGATTTACGAATAGACGCACAGAGACAGAGAGAGTTTGAAATGGAGAGACAGGGATGGACAAACAGACAGACAAGAAAGCCAAACACACTGACAGACAGTTAGACAGATAGAAAGTCTGATTAAATGGCAAACAAATAAACAGACAGACACAGAGAGAAACTGAGACATAGGAATTTCGGCTCCTGTCACGAAAGGCATAAGTCTCTCTCTCTCTCTCTCTCTCTCTCTCTCTCTCTCTCTCTCTCTCTCTCTCTCTCTCTCTCTCTCTCTCTCTCTCTCTCTCTCTCTCTCTCTCTCTCTCTGTGGTGTCGTAATCAGCGGGTATTGGGCCCTCCCTGTGGCTCTCAGGCTAAGGCCCCTCTGTCCACTAATGCACTTACCCTGCATCTCTCACGATGCACTCAGGGCACACGCCATGCTAGGAGACTGGGGATTGGGGCAGCACAGAGAGAGGAGGGTGAGAGAGAGAGGGTCAGAGAGAGCGGGTGAGAGAGAGAGAGGGTGAGAGAGAGAGGGAGAAAGAGAGAGAGGTGAGAAAGAGAGGGGGGTGAGAGAGAGGGGATGAGAGAGAGAGGGTGAAAGAGAGGGGTTGAGAGAGAGGGGGTGAGAGAGGAGGTGAGATACACAGAGATATGAAGAGAGAGAGAGAGAGAGAGAGAGAGAGAGAGAGAGAGAGAGAGAGGAGAGAGAGAGGGGGGGTAAGAGAGATGGGATGAGAGAGGGGGGGTGAGAGAGAGGGTGAGATAGACACAGAGAGAAAGAGAGATAGGGGGTGAGAGAGAGGGGGTGAGAGTGAGGGTGAGATACAGAGAGAGAGAGGAATGGGTGGGTGAGGGTCGGGGGGAATAAAGGTTAGAAAAGTGGTTCCAGAGCGAAAGGGGGGATGGGTAGGGGTGAGGGAGGGAGTGGGGCTACACAGCGAAAGTGGGCTTTGACGAGACAACAGACAATTCTCATAACTAGAGTCGGAGCTGTCATAAACACAAGACAAAAGCTACCGCTATATCTCCGCCAAGGATGTTGTTTTTTCAGTCTGTGTGGATTTGTCTGACGAAAATTCTGGAGATAAAAAAACCCCGAACAAATAACGATTGTAACGCCACAATTTTTGATTTTGAAGGTAAAATGTATGAAATTTCTAAAGGGGTCACGCTCTTGACTGCACACCTATTAGGGCCCACAAATGGTCAAAGTTAAACAATTAACCCTTTCACCGCCAGCCATATTTCAGCCCAAAATGTCCATTAAATTTACCTGGGTAGAGAACGAAATCCATCTGCAGTATTGGGGATTCTTCTGTGACAGATATAAAATAAGGTCTATCCTTGCTTCCCAAAACTAAGACAATAGGGTCTTTGGATAACCCTTTTGATGCCTTTTGGTGACATTGGTGTTAAATCACTGTGGTGCGAAAATGCGACATTGGCAGTGAAAGGGTTAAAATGGATTATTAAAATTGTAAACCGATTCAGATTTTCAACTGACAATCATTGGTATGATTGTTCCCAATCATACAGACGTCGATCAACGTGGCGGCCAAGGAAATTCTCTGTTTTTATCATCCAGGTTGTATCCCCACCCCCTACCCACCCCACTTCCCAATTCCAAGTTTTCAACACCGTAACCATCAAGAAGATGATGGTGTTTGTCACGTGAAAGAAGAATAAGTACATTTTTCATGATAGTTTTTTTTTAATCAAAAGTAAAGATTGAATCAAGGATCATTAACAAACAAAACAAATGCAGATTTCCAAAAAAGAACTGGGCAATATTTATACAAAGATAGCACTCTAACCACGACACTCTTTCATGCAAAAAAGATTATTATTATTCTGCGTTCCCAGGCCATATGGCCATAATGGGTAAGTACGTATGTGTCCGGTTTTCAGTTTTCACTGGTCTCCCCGCTGCGTACAGCCGACACATTCCGATTTCGGAGGAGCTCAAAGGAGAAACATTATTTGGAAGATTTTTGTTTGGAAAAAGGCAGGAGAGTGGGCCACTAAGTCAGAAAGATAGTAGATGATGGACAGCAAAGGGAAAAGGCAGAGTCAAAGAGAGTGGCAGATTAGAGGAAGTTACAAGAACAGAAAATGAGGGGAACTATTTTTACGAAAGACCCCCCGGTATCCCCACGGGGAGATACAAAAAAGATAAAACCAGGTATAATTGAATTAGTTTATACATGTTGAAACTTAGGTCAATGCATGCTCGTGAATGAATGCACGACCTCTCGCGTTCGTCATTACATAGGATTCTTCCCTTGTGATACACCAGTAGCCTCCTATGACAATTCTGATGCCAGTTCTGGCACTGTTCCACTCTTTCTGAAACGTCCATAACTTACAGATCCTTGACTATATAACTGTGTACAGCGTTACAAAGCTGACTGCTAAACTGTTCTGGCATCTCTGCAAAATGTTACGGCCTGTCATTCAATTAGGAAGTGTTCACGCACACACGTGGCTGACAAAATAATGTTGGTTATTCATTATATACATCGACGAAGTTGCTTATTAAATAAGTACAGCGGTGGCAACAATAAAAGCTCTTGGAAATGAAAGAAAACTTGCATTTGGACATGAGATAAACGGGGAAGAGAGAGAGAGAGAGAGAGAGAGAGAGAGAGAGAGAGAGAGAGAGAGAGAGAGAGAGAGAGAGAGAGAGAGAGAGAGAGAGAGAGAGAGAGAGAGAGAGAGAGAGAGAGAGAGAGAGAGAGAGAGAGAGAACGAACGAACGAACGAACGAAAGAACGAACGAAATGTTATTTATTCAGGGTAATGAGATAAGCTAATTAATTACAGCTTTTTTTCACTCAGCCCTGAGGCAAACAACAAGAAAGCATCAAACAAATAAATTTAAGAGCAAGAAGGGGGGGGGGGGGGGGAGGAGAGAAAAAAGCATACTAAGAAAAGCAACAATAAAAAAAAAACCACGAACATTATTTTCATAGTATATACATAGCCAGCAAAGGGGAGATGGGGAATGGGGATTTTAAAAAAAGGATACTGTAAAATGTGGCTACTCGAGAAAACAGGTGATTATAGCGAAGAATGATTATGACAACATAATTCATACATTGAAAGTGGTAAACATAATAACAAAACATAATATTCCTTTCCTGCAGACAACAAACAAAGAGAGAGAGAAAGAAAGAGAGAGAGAGAGAGAGAGAGAGAGAGAGAGAGAGAGAGAGAGAGAGAGAGAGAGAGAGAGAGAGAGAGAGAGAGAGAGAGAGAGAGAGATATGGATGGATCGTTTGATTGACTGATTTTCAGTTAATTGTGCCCAGCTCTATATGTAGAAGAATATGCAGAACACCTATAATTCACAAACAGAACCAGATTCAAATTATGCTTATTTATCGGATCTGGACTCCGGGCTATTGGGGGTGCATTGATATGTTTGCCACCTTACTTTATTTGTTATGAATTTTCTTCTTCTTCTACTCTCCCCCCTCCCCCCTCCCCCCTTCAGGACTGGGTCACGGGGGTGTGGTGGTGGCCAGCACTAACGCTCTTTGATGAATGGTCACACTTTGTGCAGGCCAACGGCTTTACGGCCTGGCTAGTCACACAACCAGTTTAGACTCAGTTTACCCCTCTTCCCTTTTTCATTTCGAGACCCACCCCCACCTCGCTTGGCCATTTCCCATTCCGCCAGTTCCCATTCCGCCATTTCCCAAATCGTCAGTTCCCATTCCGCCAGTTCCCATTCCGCCATTTCCCTAATCGCCATTTCCCATTCCGCCATTTCCCAAATCGCCATTTCCCATTCCGCCATTTCCCTAATCGCCATTTCCCATTCCGCCATTTCCCTAATCGCCATTTCCCATTCCGCCATTTCCCTAATCGCCATTTCCCTAATCGCCATTTCCCTAATCGCCATTTCCCATTCCGCCATTTCCCAAATCGCCATTTCCCATTCCGCCATTTCCCATTCCGCCATTTCCCATTCCGTCATTTCCCATTCCGCCATTTCCCAAATCGCCATTTCCCTAATCGCCATTTCCCTAATCGCCATTTCCCATTCCGCCATTTCCGTAATCGCCATTTCCCATTCCGCCATTTCCCAAATCGCCATTTCCCAAATCGCCATTTCCCAAATCGCCATTTCCCATTACGCCATTTCCCAAATCGCCATTTCCCATTCCGCCAGTTCCCAAATCGCCTTGACACATTATGAACTTTGTGTCATTTCGCCATCTCATTCCTGCGTGCATAGTGTGTGCATGTATTTATGTTCAAGCAATTACTGAATAAACCCATTCAAATGACGGAAAGCGTGTCGCAAACATTGCTGTATTCCCAGTTCTGTAAGAACGTGAGAGCTTCGCAACTGTACGATGAGGATGCATCTTTCAGTTTATATACACCAACTGAAGTTAAGAACCACCTGTACGGTTCAGTCTGTTTACTATATTGGGGCATGTTATGTTGAAGTGATGTAAATTCTATGGAAACGAAAGCTTAGTTTGGCATGAAAAGTAGACCTTAACTTAAGTTTATATCTGTAATTTAAACGAGCTTGTGCTGTGTGTGTGTGTGTGTGTGTGTGTGTGTGTGTGTGTGTGTGTGTGTGTGTGTGTGTGTGTGTGTGTGTGTGTGTGTGTGTGTGTGCATGTGTGTGCGCGCGTGAGTGTCGTGCGAGAGGGGGGGGGGGGGGGGGGCTATGTCCACATTTTCGCCCTTGTCTGTGTGCTTGAGTGAACGCGCTTACGTCAGTATCCGTGTGGCGTTTTACTGAATGCGAGGAATGGATTGAAGTGAAGAAGTTAAGTTCAGATGGCGAAATGACACTAAGAGGATGGTGAAATGGCTCTAAGAGGATGGTGAAATGGCTCTAAGAGGATGGTGAAATGGCTCTAAGAGGATGGTGAAATGGCTCTAAGAGGATGGTGAAATGGCTCTAAGAGGATGGCGAAATGGCTCTAAGAGGATGGTGAAATGGCTCTAAGAGGATGGTGAAATGGCTCTAAGAGGATGGCGAAATGGCACTAAGAGGATGGTGAAATGGCTCTAAGAGGATGGTGAAATGGCACTAAGAGGATGGTGAAATGGCTCTAAGAGGATGGCGAAATGGCACTAAGAGGATGGAAATGGCTCTAAGAGGATGGTGAAATGGCACTAAGAGGATGGCGAAATGGCACTAAGAATGGCGAAATGGCTCTAAGAGGATGGTGAAATGGCTCTAAGAGGATGGTGAAATGGCACTAAGAGGATGGCGAAATGGCACTAAGAGGATGGCGAAATGGCACTAAGAGGATGGTGAAATGGCACTAAGAGGATGGTGAAATGGCTCTAAGAGGATGGTGAAATGGCTCTAAGAGGATGGTGAAATGGCACTAAGAGGATGGTGAAATGGCTCTAAGAGGATGGCGAAATGGCACTAAGAGGATGGTGAAATGGCTCTAAGAGGATGGCACTAAGAGGATGGCGAAATGGCACTAAGAGGATGGCGAAATGGCACTAAGAGGATGGCGAAATGGCACTAAGAGGATGGCGAAATGGCTCTAAGAGGATGGTGAAATGGCACTAAGAGGATGGCGAAATGGCACTAAGAGGATGGTGAAATGGCACTAAGAGGATGGCGAAATGGCGAAATGGCACTAAGAGGATGGCGAAATGGCACTAAGAGGATGGTGAAATGGCTCTAAGAGGATGGTGAAATGGCACTAAGAGGATGGCGAAATGGCACTAAGAGGATGGCGAAATGGCACTAAGAGGATGGCGAAATGGCAAGAGGATGGTGAAATAAGAGGATGGCGAAATGGCACTAAGAGGATGGCGAAATGGCACTAAGAGGATGGCGAAATGGCACTAAGAGGATGGCGAAATGGCACTAAGAGGATGGCGAAATGGCACTAAGAGGATGGCGAAATGGCACTAAGAGGATGGCGAAATGGCACTAAGAGGATGGCGAAATGGCACTAAGAGGATGGCGAAATGGCACTAAGAGGATGGCGAAATGGCACTAAGAGGATGGCGAAATGGCACTAAGAGGATGGCGAAATGGCACTAAGAGGATGGCGAAATGGCACTAAGAGGATGGCGAAATGGCACTAAGAGAGGATGGCACTAAGAGGATGGCGAAATGGCACTAAGAGGATGGCGAAATGGCACTAAGAGGATGGCGAAATGGCACTAAGAGGATGGCGAAATGGCACTAAGAGGATGGCGAAATGGCACTAAGAGGATGGCGAAATGGCACTAAGAGGATGGCGAAATGGCTCTAAGAGGATGGCGAAATGGCACTAAGAGGATGGCGAAATGGCACTAAGAGGATGGCGAAATGGCACTAAGAGGATGGCGAAATGGCACTAAGAGGATGGCGAAATGGCACTAAGAGGATGGCGAAATGGCACTAAGAGGATGGCGAAATGGCACTAAGAGGATGGCGAAATGGCACTAAGAGGATGGCGAAATGGCACTAAGAGGATGGCGAAATGGCACTAAGAGGATAAGAGGATGGCGAGGATGGCACTAAGAGGATGGCGAAATGGCACTAAGAGGATGGCAAATGGCTAAGAGGATGGCGAAATGGCACTAAGAGGATGGCGAAATGGCACTAAGAGGATGGCGAAATGGCACTAAGAGGATGGCGAAATGGCACTAAAGAGGATGGCGAAATGGCACTAAGAGGATGGCGAAATGGCACTAAGAGGATGGCGAAATGGCACTAAGAGGATGGCGAAATGGCACTAAGAGGATGGCGAAATGGCACTAAGAGGATGGCGAAATGGCACTAAGAGGATGGCGAAATGGCACTAAGAGGATGGTGAAATAAGAGGATGGCGAAATGGCACTACTAAGAGGATGGCGAAATGGCACTAAGAGGATGGCGAAATGGCACTAAGAGGATGGCGAAATGGCACTAAGAGGATGGCGAAATGGCACTAAGAGGATGGCGAAATGGCACTAAGAGGATGGCGAAATGGCACTAAGAGGATGGCGAAATGGCACTAAGAGGATGGCGAAATGGCACTAAGAGGATGGAAATGGCACTAAGAGGATGGCGAAATGGCACTAAGAGGATGGCGAAATGGCACTAAGAGGATGGCGAAATGGCACTAAGAGGATGGCGAAATGGCACTAAGAGGATGGCGAAATGGCACTAAGAGGATGGTGAAATGGCACTAAGAGGATGGCGAAATGGCACTAAGAGGATGGCGAAATGGCACTAAGAGGATGGCGAAATGGCACTAAGAGGATGGCGAAATGACTAATGGCACTAAGAGGATGGCGAAATGGCACTAAGAGGATGGCGAAATGGCACTAAGAGGATGGCGAAATGGCACTAAGAGGATGGCGAAATGAAATGGCGAAATGGCTAAGAGGATGGCGAAATGGCACTAAGAGGATGGCGAAATGGCACTAAGAGGATGGCGAAATGGCACTAAGAGGATGGCGAAATGGCACTAAGAGGATGGCGAAATGGCACTAAGAGGATGGCGAAATGGCACTAAGAGGATGGCGAAATGGCACTAAGAGGATGGCGAAATGGCACTAAGAGGATGGCTGGCACTAAGAGGATGGCGAAATGGCACTAAGAGGATGGCGAAATGGCACTAAGAGGATGGTGAAATGGCACTAAGAGGATGGCGAAATGGCACTAAGAGGATGGCGATGGTGAAATGGCACTAAGAGGATGGCGAAATGGCACTAAGAGGATGGCGAAATGGCACTAAGAGGATGGCGAAATGAAAGAGGATGGCGAAATGGCTAAGAGGATGGCGAAATGGCACTAAGAGGATGGCGAAATGGCACTAAGAGGAGAGGATGGCGAAATGGCACTAAGAGGATGGCGAAATGGCACTAAGAGGATGGCGAAATGGCACTAAGAGGATGGCGAAATGGCACTAAGAGGATGGCGAAATGGCACTAAGAGGATGGCGAAATGGCACTAAGAGGATGGCGAAATGGCACTAAGAGGATGGCGAAATGGCACTAAGAGGATGGCGAAATGGCACTAAGAGGATGGCGAAATGGCACTAAGAGGATGGCGAAATGGCACTAAGAGGATGGCGAAATGGCACTAAGAGGATGGCGAAATGGCACTAAGAGGATGGCGAAATGGCACTAAGAGGATGGCGAAATGGCACTAAGAGGATGGCGAAATGGCACTAAGAGGATGGCGAAATGGCACTAAGAGGATGGCGAAATGGCACTAAGAGGATGGCGAAATGGCACTAAGAGGATGGCGAAATGGCACTAAGAGGATGGCGAAATGGCACTAAGAGGATGGCGAAATGGCACTAAGAGGATGGCGAAATGGCACTAAGAGGAAATGGCGAGGATGGCGAAATGGCACTAAGAGGATGGTGAAATGGCACTAAGAGGATGGCGAAATGGCACTGGGATGGCTAAGAGCACTAAGAGGATGGCGAAATGGCACTAAGAGGATGGCGAAATGGCAATAAGAGGATGGTGAAATGGCACTAAGAGGATGGCGAAATGGCACTAAGAGGATGGCGAAATGGCACTAAGAGGATGGCGAAATGGCACTAAGAGGATGGCGAAATGGCACTAAGAGGATGGCGAAATGGCACTAAGAGGATGGCGAAATGGCACTAAGAGGATGGCGAAATGGCACTAAGAGGATGGCGAAATGGCACTAAGAGGATGGCGAAATGGCACTAAGAGGATGGCGAAATGGCACTAAGAGGATGGCGAAATGGCACTAAGAGGATGGCGAAATGGCACTAAGAGGATGGCGAAATGGCGAAATGGCACTAAGAGGATGGCGAAATGGCTCTAAGAGGATGGCGAAATGGCACTAAGAGGATGGTGAAATGGCACTAAGAGGATGGCTCTAAAATGGCAAATAAAGAGGATGGCGAAATGGCACTAAGAGGATGGCGAAATGGCACTAAGAGGATGGCGAAATGGCACTAAGAGGATGGCGAAATGGCACTAAGAGGATGGCGAAATGGCACTAAGAGGATGGCGAAATGGCACTAAGAGGATGGCGAAATGGCACTAAGAGGATGGCGAAATGGCACTAAGAGGATGGCGAAATGGCACTAAGAGGATGGCGAAATGGCACTAAGAGGATGGCGAAATGGCACTAAGAGGATGGCGAAATGGCACTAAGAGGATGGCGAAATGGCACTAAGAGGATGGCGAAATGGCACTAAGAGGATGGCGAAATGGCACTAAGAGGATGGCGAAATGGCACTAAGAGGATGGTGAAATGGCACTAAGAGGATGGCGAAATGGCACTAAGAGGATGGCGAAATGGCTCTAAGAGGATGGTGAAATGGCACTAAGAGGATGGATGGCTCTAAGAGGATGGTGAAATGGCACTAAGAGGATGGCGAAATGGCACTAAGAGGATGGCGAAATGGCACTAAGAGGATGGCGAAATGGCACTAAGAGGATGGCGAAATGGCACTAAGAGGATGGCGAAATGGCACTAAGAGGATGGCGAAATGGCACTAAGAGGATGGCTGGCACTAAGAGGATGGCGAAATGGCACTAAGAGGATGGTGAAATGGCACTAAGAGGATGGCGAAATGGCACTAAGAGGATGGTGAAATGGCTCTAAGAGGATGGCGAAATGGCACTAAGAGGATGGCGAAATGGCACTAAGAGGATGGCGAAATGGCACTAAGAGGATGGTGAAATGGCTCTAAGAGGATGGCGAAATGACTAAGAGGATGGAAATGGCACTAAGAGGATGGTGAAATGGCACTAAGAGGATGGCGAAATGGCACTAAGAGGATGGCGAAATGGCACTAAGAGGATGGCGAAATGGCACTAAGAGGATGGCGAAATGGCACTAAGAGGATGGCGAAATGGCATAAGAGGATGGCGAAATGGCACTAAGGCACTAAGAGGATGGCGAAATGGCACTAAGAGGATGGCGAAATGGCACTAAGAGGATGGCGAAATGGCACTAAGAGGCGAAATGGCGAAATGGCACTAAGAGGATGGCGAAATGGCACTAAGAGGATGGCGAAATGGCACTAAGAGGATGGCGAAATGGCACTAAGAGGATGGCGAAATGGCACTAAGAGGATGGCGAAATGGCACTAAGAGGATGGCGAAATGGCACTAAGAGGATGGCGAAATGGCACTAAGAGGATGGCGAAATGGCACTAAGAGGATGGCGAAATGGCACTAAGAGGATGGCGAAATGGCACTAAGAGGATGGCGAAATGGCACTAAGAGGATGGCGAAATGGCACTAAGAGGATGGCGAAATGGCACTAAGAGGATGAGGATGAAATGGCACTAAGAGGATGGAGGATGAAATGGCACTAAGAGGATGGTGAAATGGCTCTAAGAGGATGGTGAAATGGCACTAAGAGGATGGCGAAATGGCACTAAGAGGATGGTGAAATGGCACTAAGAGGATGGCGAAATGGCTCTAAGAGGATGGTGAAATGGCACTAAGAGGATGGTGAAATGGCTCTAAGAGGATGGTGAAATGGCACTAAGAGGATGGCGAAATGGCACTAAGAGGATGGCGAAATGGCACTAAGAGGATGGCGAAATGGCACTAAGAGGATGGCGAAATGGCACTAAGAGGATGGCGAAATGGCACTAAGAGGATGGCGAAATGGCACTAAGAGGATGGCGAAATGGCAAATGGCTAAGAGGATGGCGAAATGGCACTAAGAGGATGGCGAAATGGCACTAAGAGGATGGTGAAATGGCTCTAAGAGGATGGCGAAATGGCACTAAGAGGATGGCGAAATGGCACTAAGAGGATGGCGAAATGGCACTAAGAGGATGGCGAAATGGCACTAAGAGGATGGCGAAATGGCACTAAGAGGATGGCGAAAATGGCACTAAGAGGATGGCGAAATGGCACTAAGAGGATGGCGAAATGGCACTAAGAGGATGGCGAAATGGCACTAAGAGGATGGCGAAATGGCACTAAAGGATGGCGAACTAAGAGGATGGCGAAATGGCACTAAGAGGATGGCGAAATGGCACTAAGAGGATGGCGAAATGGCACTAAGAGGATGGCGAAATGGCTCTAAGAGGATGGCGAAATGGCTCTAAGAGGATGGCGAAATGGCACTAAGAGGATGGTGAAATGGCACTAAGAGGATGGCGAAATGGCACTAAGAGGATGGCGAAATGGCACTAAGAGGATGGCGAAATGGCACTAAGAGGATGGCGAAATGGCACTAAGAGGATGGCGAAATGACACTAAGAGGATGGCGAAATGGCACTAAATGCACTAAGAGGATGGCGAAATGGCACTAAGAGGATGGCGAAATGGCACTAAGAGGATGGCGAAATGGCACTAAGAGGATGGCGAAATGGCACTAAGAGGATGGCGAAATGGCACTAAGAGGATGGCGAAATGGCACTAAGAGGATGGCGAAATGGCACTAAGAGGATGGCGAAATGGCAAAGAGGATGGCGAAATGGCACTAAGAGGATGGCGAAATGGCACTAAGAGGATGGCGAAATGGCACTAGAGGATGGCGAAATGGCACTAAGAGGATGGCGAAATGTGCAGGCAGGATGGCGAAATGGCACTAAGAGGATGGCGAAATGGCACTAAGAGGATGGCGAAATGGCACTAAGAGGATGGCAAATGGCACTAAGAGGATGGCGAAATGGCACTAAGAGGATGGCGAAATGGCACTAAGAGGATGGCGAAATGGCACTAAGAGGATGGCGAAATGGCTAAGAGGATGGCGAAATGGCACTAAGAGGATGGCTAAGAGGATGGCGAAATGGCACTAAGAGGATGGCGAAATGGCGAAATGGCACTAAGAGGATGGCGAAATGGCACTAAGAGGATGGTGAAATGGCTCTAAGAGGAAAATGGCACTAAGAGGATGGCGAAATGGCACTAAGAGGATGGCGAAATGGCACTAAGAGGATGGCGAAATGGCACTAAGAGGATGGCGAAATGGCACTAAGAGGATGGCGAAATGGCACTAAGAGGATGGCGAAATGGCACTAAGAGGATGGCGAAATGGCACTAAGAGGATGGCGAAATGGCACTAAGAGGATGGCGAAATGGCACTAAGAGGATGGCGAAATGGCACTAAGAGGATGGCGAAATGGCACTAAGAGAGGATGGCGAATGGCGATGGCACTAAGAGGATGGCGAAATGGCACTAAGAGGATGGCGAAATGGCACTAAGAGGATGGCGAAATGGCACTAAGATGGCACTAAGAGGATGGCGAAATGGCACTAAGAGGATGGGCACTAAGAGGATGGCAAATGGCTCTAAGAGGATGGTGAAATGGCACTAAGAGGATGGCGAAATGGCACTAAGAGGATGGTGAAATGGCTCTAAGAGGATGGCACTAAGAGGATGGCGAAATGGCTCTAAGAGGATGGTGAAATGGCTCTAAGAGGATGGTGAAATGGCTCTAAGAGGATGGCGAAATGGCACTAAGAGGATGGCGAAATGGCACTAAGAGGATGGTGAAATGGCTCTAAGAGGATGGCGAAATGGCACTAAGAGGATGGCGAAATGGCACTAAGAGGATGGCGAAATGGCACTAAGAGGATGGCGAAATGGCACTAAGAGGATGGCGAAATGGCACTAAGAGGATGGCGAAATGGCACTAAGAGGATGGCGAAATGGCACTAAGAGGATGGCGAAATGGCACTAAGAGGATGGTGAAATGGCTCTAAGAGGATGGCGAAATGGCACTAAGAGGATGGCGAAATGGCACTAAGAGGATGGCGAAATGGCACTAAGAGGATGGTGAAATGGCGAGGATGGTGAAATGGCACTAAGAGGATGGCGAAATGGCACTAAGAGGATGGCGAAATGGCACTAAGAGGATGGCGAAATGGCACTAAGAGGATGGCGAAATGGCACTAAGAGGATGGTGAAATGGCACTAAGAGGATGGCGAAATGGCACTAAGAGGATGGCGAAATGGCACTAAGAGGATGGCGAAATGGCACTAAGAGGATGGCGAAATGGCACTAAGAGGATGGCGAAATGGCACTAAGAGGATGGCGAAATGGCACTAAGAGGATGGCGAAATGGCACTAAGAGGATGGCGAAATGGCACTAAGAGGATGGCGAAATGGCACTAAGAGGATGGCGAAATGGCACTAAGAGGATGGCGAAATGGCACTAAGAGGATGGCGAAATGGCACTAAGAGGATGGCGAAATGGCACTAAGAGGATGGCGAAATGGCACTAAGAGGATGGTGAAATGGCTCTAAGAGGATGGCGAAATGGCACTAAGAGGATGGTGA
>CM065699.1:5048246-5050746 GCA_017654935.2 Phymorhynchus buccinoides | reverse complement strand
GTATATCGCGCGCGTTTATTAATCGATTCGCTTTCGGTTTGGCACATCGATAGTCACAGTCCCCGGTCATGTACCTGCCAAATGTGACGGCAATCGGTCCAGCAATACCGGAGATACGGGCACCGAGAGGCCGGCAGATACGCGTTTCGCGCATTTGCCAAACCGCGCACATGACACGACCAACTCCGTTGCCGTTGCCATCACCCCGTTAGGGCTCACAGCAAATTTGAAGCGATTCGGTGGAAAAACGGCGGAGTTATAAGGCCCGTTTTGTGTTTCACACACACACACACACACACACACACACACACACACACACACACACACACACACACACACACACACACACACACACGGACACTCTCCCTATCTGTCCGCTCTTTCTCTCTCTCTCTCTCTCGCTCTTTCTCTCTCTCTCTCTCTCTCTCTCTCTCTCTCTCTCTCTCTCTCTCTCTCTCCTTCTCTCTCTCCCCCTCTCTCTCTTTCTCTCTCTCTCTGCCCCTCTCTCTATCTCTCTCTCGAAGAATAGGCATTTTCTATCATCTATATCCTTGGAAAATAAACTTGAAGTTTTCAAGTTGTTTTCCCTCTCTCTCCTTCTCTCTCTCTCCTCTCTCTCTCTCTCTCTCTCTCTCTCTCCTCTCTCTCTCTCTCTCTCTCTCTCTCTCTCTCTCTCTCCTCTCTCTCTATCTCTCTCTCGAAGAATAGGCATTTTCTATCATCTCTCTCCTCCATCCCTAAACTTGAAGTTTCCCTCAATCTCTCTCTCCCCTCTCTCTCTCTCTCTCTCTCTCTCTCTCTCTCTCTCTCTCTCTCTCTCTCTCTCTCTCTCTCTCTCTCTCTCTCTCTCTCTCTCCTCTCTCTCTCTCTCTCTCTCTCCATCTCTCTCTCTCTCTCCTCTCTCTCTCTCTCTCTCTCTCTCTCTCTCTCTCTCTCTCTCTCTCTCTCTCTCTCTCTCTCTCTCTCTCTCTCTCTCTCTCTCTCTCCTCTCTCTCTCTTGTCTCTCTCCATCTCTCTCTCTCTCTCTCTCTCTCTCTCTCTCTCTCTCTCTCTCTCTCTCTCTCTCTCTCTCTCTCTCTCTCTCTCTCTCTCTCTCTCTCTCTCTCTCTCTCTCTCTCTCTCTCTCTCTCTCTCTCTCTCTCTCTCTCTCTCTGATTCTCTCTCTTAGTGGGGGTTCTATGTTGCAGAATTAACCAGAATTGTGCACTTCGTGCAACAAGCACAATACTTTGGTATATTGTTCTTTACAATGTTATAATTGATTTCAGATTTGAAGCCACTTCAAAATCGTTTTTTATTTTGAGAAATAAATAAAAAAGATGAGCCAAAACTGCAGACGATTTTCTAGCACGAGGTGCCCGCTCTGTGCGACAGAGCTGCCATGACTGAAAAATGCTGGTTAGAAACCGTGGAAACAGCTGTCAGTGTCAGAGAACAGGCTCCAGGACCAGACAATGTTTCTTGGGGGGCCTACCATGCTGGTGAAGAGGACACAGAAAGCGACAGGACACCTGGCATTTCCAGCTTGCTGCCACTCTTCCACGAGTCATCCAGGTCGCCAGCAATGATGAAGCATGCTATGAACATTGTGATGAATGGTGTCAATCTCCTCAATCCTGGACAGATTCCTGTTTTAGCGTGTGACCAGCCTCTCTTTGCTCTGGCTAAGCAGATTCAGTGGAAGCATCCTGAGTTGTATGGGGAGAACAAGATGATCATCATGCTAGGTGGACTCCACATTGAGATGGCATTCTTGAAGGCCATCGGAAGCCTCCTTCGTGAAAGTGGATGGACAGATGTCTTAGTGCAGGCCGGTGTGGCCTCAACAGGTGTTGCCGACTCCCTTTTGTCAGTGTCCCACGTCACTAGAACCAGACATGCACATCAGGTCACAGTCTGCGCTCTCTTCAGGCTAATGAACATGGCTTACGAACAGTACTGTATGTCATGTGACATTGTTGGAGAAACTGCCCTGCCACTTGACGAATGGAGAGTGTTCATGGCTGAAAGCAGCCCCACATTTCACTTCTGGGTTCTGATCATGGAACTTGAGGTGCTGCTGTTGGTCTTTCTTACCTCACTGAGAAGCGGCGATTTCCTCCTGTACCTACAGTCAATGACAAGAATGGCACCAGTGTTCTTTGCACTTGATCAGTAGAATTATACAAGGTGGCTGACTGTACACATAAATGACATGGGGAACATCAGTGCTAATGAGTCTCATGAGTTCAACAAAGGCCACTTTGTGCTCAAGAAAACTGCTCGCCCATTTTCCAAGATTGCACTAGACCATGCCCATGAGCAAAACAACGCCATAGTCAAAGGTGAAGGTGGCGCTGTCGGACTCACAGACAATCCGTCTGCACTCAGACGGTGGATGGTCAGTGGCCCTGAAGTCTCACGTGTCATCAAAGAGTTTGAGACATCCCTGGAAAGAGATGATAATGATGAGTTATCAATTCACCATGAGCAGTCAAGAGCGTTTCAAGAAGCCTTCTGC
>CM065699.1:5025746-5035746 GCA_017654935.2 Phymorhynchus buccinoides | reverse complement strand
AGAAAGGTAGAACTGAAAGAACTGGCCACTAGGAAAACTACCGGTGAACTGAACAAGGAAAATGAAGAAGGGCTGAAGTGGTTGTGGGCGGCGAGATGGCTAGACGGGTGCGTGGGGACTGGGGGGGGGGGGGGGGGGGGGGGGGGGGGGGGGAGGAGGACAGGGAATGAAGTGCAGAGGAGTAGACAAGATGTGCAGGTGAAAGGGGTGGGGTGGGGTGGGGGTTGTTCCGGGTGGGCGGTACGGACACTTGTCGAGTTAGTCTGCTGCCATGTTCTGACTACTGGCTTCAATTAGCACCACGTGTAAGTAGGTACGTCAATTATCCGTCGCACGCACACACACACACACACGCATGCACGCGCGCACACAGAGAGAGAGAGAGAGAGAGAGAGAGAGAGAGAGAGAGAGAGAGAGAGAGAGAGAGAGAGAGAGAGAGAGAGAGAGAGAGAGAGAGAGAGAGAGAGAGAGAGAGAGAGACAGACAGACAGACAGAGACAGAGAGACAGAAACAGAGAGAGACAGACAGACTAACAGAGCGAGACAGACAGAAATAGACACACAGAGAGAAACAGGGAGAGACATACAGACTAACAGAGAGAGACAGACAGACAGAGACACACACACATAGAAACAGAGAGAGACAGACAGACTAACAGAGAGACAGACAGGCAGACAGAGAGAGAAACAGAGATAGAGAGACAGACAGACATGAGAGAGACAGACAGATACAAAGAGAGAGAGAGAGAGAGAGTCAGAGACAGAGAGAGAGAGAGAAAACCAGAGAGAGAGAGAGAGAGAGAGAGAGAGAGAGAGAGAGAGAGAGAGAGAGAGAGAGAGAGAGAGAGAGAGAGAGAGAGAGACCCTTAGGGAGGCTTACCCCGGTGTGTTTATTAGCGGTCATAAATTGTACCGGGGGTCCAAATGAGGTGTGTGGGGAGGCTGCAGTTAATTTGCTCACCGCCGGTGTCAGGTCTTACATGTCCCGTTTGCCAGAACTGGTAAGGGAGGGGAGTTAGGGGGTGTGGGGGGGGGGTGGGGTGTCTTGGGCAAGTAGATCAAGGGTCCAATAAGTATGGACTAGTCCCAGGCTGCTTTGATTCCTCTGCTTCTTTTCATTTATATCGTTATAACTTCAAAATGGAGATTTACTGTTTCGTCCATTCATCAGCAGTCCTTTGGCAGCAGCAGTCTTTCTTTGATGAATTTAAACAGATTCCATTTTAACCCTTTCACCGCCAATGTCGCATTTATGGACCACAATGATTTAACACCCACGTCACTAAAAGGCATCAACTCAGGACCTGTTATCTGAAGACCTTATTTTCTTAATTTTGGGAGGTAAGGATAGGCCTGATGTTATGCATTTCACAGAGAAATTCCCAATACTGCAGATACATTTTTATTTCTACCCTGTTCAGTTTAATAATAATAATAATGGGAATTTATATAGCGCTCTTTCTCACATGAGCTCAGTGCGCTTTACATTGATAACAAGAACATTAAAGGCAAACACATAATCAATCATTAGAAAGTAAAATAAGCACGATGCTTGCACGCAACGTTCTCTTACTTCCTTACTCACACACACACACACACACACACACACACACACACACACACACACACACACACACACACACACACACACACACACACACACACACACACACACACACACACACACACACACACACACACACACACACACACACACACACACACGCACACATACACACACATGCATGCGCACACACACACTCACACACAATTAATTATACAAGAGTAAAATAGTTACAATATGAACATTCTAAGAAGAAACATAGAGACCACATTCACATTCTCAATCAAGTTTGAATACAATACTGCAACTTGAAATAAAATCATACTGCCATCGACATACCAATTACATGACTAATTATAATAGACAAATTGTGCAAAAACAAAAATACCCTTCTACCTCATTTACAAGCATTTAAAGTTTACAAGACGTAGACATTCTACATACAAAACACGAATTATAAAATAATTGTAAATACATTTTTTACAAGCTTTCTGCAATAAAACGGACCACCCCCCCCCCCCCCCCCCCCCACACACACACACACACACCTCACACACAAACACTAATCAATGAATGAATTTGTGTTTTACGTCCTCTCGACCTGGGAAGGCACATATGGGACAAAACACTAATCAATCATAATATGTCCGAAACAAGTGAGTTTTAAGGGCAGAGCGAAAGGCGGACATAGAGTCAGATGAGCGGAGTTTAATGGTATTTTGTTTGCTAAAAAAAAAGGCTGGCGGCGAAAGGGTTAACTTTTCTGTGTTGTTTGAAAACAAACATATTTGTTGAAATATCGCACGTTTTGTTTTGTCTCGAAAATAAAATAACGTAACTTTGCACTTAAAATAATCAATAATGCTTATATAGCGCGTCGTCTTGCTAAGCAACGCAATGCGCTGTCACTCACCATTCATACTACCAGCAACAAGATACACCTTATACAAACATTTCTAAACGACTGGCTCACGTATCATCACCATACATCTCTATGAAATTTAAAAAATAAAAGAATGAATAATATCGAAAACACCGCATATAAGCATGACACAATCCACTAACACCCCCTCCCTACGCACACACACACGCGCGCGCGCGCATGCGTTAACCTCATACTCAACATCATAGAGCTTTGGTGAAATTGTTTGTAAGTTGTTTTTTCTCTCACAAAATAAGAGTTTCTACTTAACTGACTTGTTTATATTATTTCCTTGAATGAAATATTAAGCATGCTGATCTATGTTTTAATAAATGTCTTCTTCTTCGTTCGCTCAGACAGTTGCCTGTCACATGAGCGTAGATGCGTCATGCTGCTGTTATGCTGTTATGCGCCTAACTAAGAAATAGCTAGGCCCAGCATTTGGGTCTGTTTCAATCTCTTCTAAGTGCTGGTAAGCTCCATCTGTTTTAGTGTCAGCACTCTCCTATCAATGTCTGAGTTCTTCTTCTTCTTCTTCTTCTTCTTCTTCTTCTTCTTCTTCTTCTTCTTCTTCTTCTTCTTCTTCTTCTTCTTCGATTAAACGAATTTTATTGAAAATAATGTAAACCACCCTTTCAGACCTACCCTAGTGGGGCAGCACAGTTACAGAAAGGGTGTGGGGTTCGGGGTAGATAGGTTAGGATTTCTTTAAAAAAGGTAGAAAGAGAAAAGAGATTTTAAGAAGAAAGAATTGAAGAGGGTGAAGGAGTTCGGTAGACTTCCACAATGAGGGATACACAATAAACCAAAGGAGACAATTTGGAATTTTCACTCTTTAATCAATCTACTAAACTACAAAAAGAAATAAAAGTAAAAGTAAAAGGTAAGCAAAGGAAAAGGATATCATAAAAGGACTCTAGCAACAATGCGACCTGCAACAACAATGACATAACACAAGCATACAACAACAGGCCCACAATGAACTTAAATCAAAGGATAAGAAAAGGAATATAATAAAAGGACTCTAGCAACAATGCGACCTGCCACAACAATGACATAGCACAAGCATACAACAACAGGCCCACAATGAACTAGAATAATAAAAGAATGTTACGATCAACATCCTTAAACAATAACATGAAAATCAACGATGAACATAATAGGGATATCTTCTCAGGGATCAACAACGAATTAATTATTATCAAAGGGAGATAATCACTGGAAACAATCGAGGATCACTTATAGCAAGTTTAGTCCATTGTTTTGGATTTACATAGGTTAGCTACAAAGAAAAACCTATCCAGAACAGTGACTAAGAAAATGCACACGTCTAACGTCATCAGTTAAACCTAAGCTATCCAAGTCGAACTTATCACTATCTGAAATTCAGATTAACTTCAACAAGTTTTACATCTATCCTCGTGTCTTATTAACCATCCTTTGATTCAATCAATCACGATAATCCCAAATAACATCGTCAATAGCATTCAATACACGACAATTACCAATACACATAAAGATAAACTAACAGTATGACTTTCTAACATTAAACAACAAGAAAGCACATGTTTCCGTTTACCTTCAACCCATTAGACCTAGTCTCAATGAACTCCTTCATTTAGACCATGACCATCCCTTTCAACAAAGGCCCTCCTCAACAAATGGACCTCGCCTCCCTTAGCAGTACAAAAGGGGCCAATACAAAAAGCCGCCAAGGAGGCCTACTTTTGCCCACTCCCTCAGGCAACTGCCCACTACAGTTCGCCTGACCCGACTCTAAACTTATCAAGTGGCCAAGAACTTGTGGTTAATTCTACTTTTCAATTAAACCGTCTCGCCCTTTCAAACCCAATAAACTCCATCAATTACCTAGGTAACAAATCTGCCTAGATCATCTTACAATGATGCTCTCTAACCTAACAAAACAGCAAAAGTATATACATCGTCAAACAATCATGATCATCTCAAATAACAAAGCTACACAATCGTGGAAGGTTAAATCATCCATAAACAGAAAATAATACTAACCTTCACTAACACACATTATGAGAGATTTGACTCTCTCAACAATAATCGAGAGAGAGAGAGAGAGAGAGAGAGAGAGAGAGAGAGAGAGAGAGAGAGAGAGAGAGAGAGAGAGACTGAGAGAGAGAGAGAGAGAGAGAGAGAGAGAAGCTACGAGAGAGAGAGAGAGAGAGAGAGAGAGAGAGAGAGAGAGAGAGAGAGAGAGAGAGATGCCGTCTATGGAAACATGTTTGGATCAAAACTAGAAATCCGATTTTAATTCAATTTGGTTTTCTTCCAATAAAACGCTTTAACAGAAAGAAGATCTCAATTGAATTCTACAACCAAAAATAACGCGAAATCCCATGAAGACTTCTCTTAGAAATATTGAAAATGCACATCACAAACATGGCAATCGTTATCTCACAAAATCAATCACGAATTAGAAAATCAAAGTCCTAAAATGTCAATAGTTACACACAGATCCCAGGCACAGGACTGACCACCAGCTACAGACTTCAGAGTCTTCAGAGCAAGTTAAGACTTCTGCTGCTGGCCATACAAGAGAAAGCCTAGGTTACGTTTTCTGTTTTTACGTCCTCTTTGACTTAAAAAGCCCATATGGGACATTAAGAAAGCCTAGAACGCTTTCACGAAATATATAGCAAGCTTCTACCCACATTTAGCCCTCGGATCCTAATACCTAATCTCATTGGATATCTGACCAGGGGTTTGTTTCTGATTGGTCACTTTAACAAACAGTTTAATTTCATTGGTTTGAACATTTCACCTCTTTAGTAGGTTATAGCATTTCTTATGGACAACGACAAACGCCCCATCTGTAAGACAGCCCTGGGCAGCTGGAGGAATGAACTGAAACATAGCTCCTAGCAAATCTTCCCAAACAAGTATGTGCTAAATCACTGAGGTTCCCATTTAACCTACCTCGAAGGCGAGGGTAGGGTGTGGGCACTTCACAATCACAAAGGCCAAGGTGATTCGCTTTAACACAGATTTGGGCGTCCCTCTCCCCTCTGTGGACAGACAGACTGGAGCCTATTGTCCACTCGAACCGAACTTGTGACTCTACTTAGATGAGAATTTCACATACCCTGGGGACACACGTGTCTATAGACCCGGGACAGACAAGGAAATAACCACACCCACATAAAACACACAAGTACAGACGCTTACGTGTTGCATACACACGCACAACCGCATAAGCATAACTAGTACACTTTTTACAAGGGTGTACAATAAATATAGCAGCAACATAAACAAATGCAAACGAGCACAACAAGCTTAATATAAAGCTTATACAAGGCGCTCAAGCAGAGATATATTACACAATGTTGGCTGCCAAAAGAAATACGTCACTGGAACAGAACATCATCATGAAATAACAAGCAAAAAAGGAACAGTGAGAGAAATTTCTTCTTCTTCTTCGCCGTCGCTGTCGTTTCCTGTCATATTAGCGCAGATGCGTCATGCTACCGTTATGCGCCATAACTGAAGAAACAGCTTGACCCAGCATGCCCGACTTCGGCTGAAGAAAGTCTTTATAAGAGTCTTTAGAAGAAGAAAAAGGCAGTAGAATGGACCAGTAAGGCAGAAAGACAGTAAGCAAAAGGAAAAGACAGAGTCAAAGACAGTGACAGATTAGAGGCAGCTACAAGCACAAAACTTCCAGAACTATTTATACGAAAGCAAAGGGGAAAATACTAAGTCAAAGAGAGTGACAGATTAGAGGAAGTTACGAGCACGGAACTTCCAGAATGTGGGGGAACTATTTGTACGAAATAAAAGGGGAAAACAGAGACAACGAGGGTGGCAGATTAGAGGACGTTACAAGCACAGAACTTCCAGAAGGTGTGGGAACTATTTGTGCGAAAGACAAAAGACAGTCATGTAGAATGTACCGTCTTTGGTTCCAGCTAGCAAGCTGCCTGACCCCCCCCCCCCCCCCCCCCCCCCCCCCCCCCCCCCCCCCCCCCCCCCCCCCCCCCCCCCCCCCCCCCCCCCCCCCCTCCCCTTCAGCAATATTGCTGAAACCGTCCAGGCTGCAATAATGGCTGACGGGGAACCGCTTAACATGCAGGGGTAATCAAAACTCTGCTGTCCGAGACAGGCGGACATCAAGAGACACGTAATTATGCTAATTGTTTAATGTAACACATTAAGGACTTGCGGAGCCAAGGGAGACCATTAAGCATTCCAGTTAAGGGCAGCGAGCAGTAGTGTCCCCCTGAGAGGGTCGGGACGTGGATGGTGTTACAAACAAGGAGGCAGAGAATAAGCCCTCAGGATAGCACCAGTTGTCTGGGACAATTAACAGCATCGGATCAGTCAACTACTCCGGTTTCAAGCATCGCTGCTAAACGTTTGTTCGTTTTCCTGCTTATTTTATTTATGCTATTTTGCCTTCTTATGATCTACTAATAGACGATTTTCGGAAAACACTAAAGGAGAACACTTCATGAAAATTAGAGTTGTTTACATCCATTACTCGGTCAAATACCGTAGCAACAATGCAACAATGGCGTCGAAGCTTGAAACCGCAGGATGCGAGTCAGCGACTTGCAAATTTTTTTTTTAGAAAAATAAGGGGCGGCCACTTGCTACAAAGTGATACAACTTGCAAACTGACGTAAATATATAAATTACATCAATTTTAGAAGTGACGCACTGCGTTTTACATGCTGTGTGTCTCCTCAAACGCACGAAGCGAGGGCTGGGTATTTACCTGATGGTAGAGTAACTTCCCCCGTTTGACCGATTGAACTAGGCGAGATCACTCCCAAACACTATGAAATTACTCCCCTTAATTATTTCCGAACAATTCCTATGAGCACCTATCTCTTGGCACGAAGCACCACGAAGTGAGGCTAACGATCCCTATACTCGATTCATCTTTTACCTCCATCACTCAGTTCAACCACTTCCCCTTTCTAGAGCCTGCAGTCAACACGGGTGGTAGTATGCAAGTTAAGGCTAAACAGTCAATCGTTTGGGGGGAGTTCAGTCTCATTTGCAAACTACTACCCGTGTTGACTGTCTAAGACGCACTCGTGATTACACGCCCTGGAGAACAACACACACATCTATCATTAATTTCACTGATGCTTCACTTCTCTCTCTTACTATGCTAATCTGTCGTATCCGATTGCAACTTCCTGATAGCAGAGGAGGCAATAGCTATTTCGGAGGGCTAGGCTGGAGGGATTTTCTTTTCAAGTAAAGATGCCTTGTCCAGGGTACTTCCCCACTCTCTCCACCACTAGGATTCTTGCCAGTTGTGGTTGGAAGAGGCCCCCAGAGGCCAGGGAAGGCCTTAGCAGTACAGTGGAACCTCACTTATAAGACCTTCAAAAATCATCCCAGATGAATGTCCCATATGTATCTTCATAGATCGGGAGGACGTCAAACATAACATTCATTCATCCAAAATGAGGTCTTATATGGGAGGGGTCTTTTAAGGGAGGTAATTTTAATGCTTACAAAGAAGGGCAATGTCTCAGAGAAGTAGGTCTTATATGGGAGGGAGTCTTATAATGGGAGGTCTTATATGGGAGGGGTCTTTTAAGGGAGGTAATTTTAATGCTTACAAAGAAGGGCAATGTCTCAGAGAAGTAGGTCTTATATGGGAGGGAGTCTTATAATGGGAGGTCTTATATGGGAGGGGTCTTATAAGGGAGGTAATTTTAATGCTTACAAAGAAGGGCAATGTCTCAGAGAAGTAGGTCTTATATGGGAGGGAGTCTTATAATGGGAGGTCTTATATGGGAGGGGTCTTTTAAGGGAGGTAATTTTAATGCTTACAAAGAAGGGCAATGTCTCAGAGAAGTAGGTCTTATATGGGAGGGAGTCTTATAATGGGAGGTCTTATATGGGAGGGGTTTTTAAGGGAGGTAATTTTAATGCTTACAAAGAAGGGCAATGTCTCAGAGAAGTAGGTCTTATATGGGAGGGAGTCTTATAATGGGAGGTCTTATATGGGAGGGAGTCTTATAATGGGAGGTCTTATATGGGAGGGAGTCTTATAATGGGAGGTCTTATATGGGAGGGAGTCTTATAATGGGAGGTCTTAATAGGGAGGTTAAGGGAGGTTCCACTGTACTGACAGCCAGAGCAGACGCTTCCTAGTTTTACAGCCAGTCTTTCACCACGAACGGCTAATCTGTTCCATGAGTGTCCATCATTGTAGAAACCCGTTTGTTGCACAGCTCTGGCTTTACTGGTGGCCGCAACTTCGGGATGAATGTCAACCAATGATACGGAGTCATTTGAGTAAAGAGCAACTCTAACCCACTTAGATCTCCTCCATCGACATCACTGCCTTCATGTCTGACCTCAGGGCCAGACTTGACTCAACTCTACAGCCTTCTGCCGACCAGCTCCACCACCTCCTGACCAGTCTACTCGACCTCCACGCCCCTGTCATCCGTCGCAAGATCTCCAGTAGGCCTCCATCACCGTGGTATGCTTCTGTGGCACCTGAGGTGACTCATGGTAAACAAGAACGCCGCCGTGCAGAGCGCCAGTGGGTTAAGACTGGACTTGAAATTCACAAACAGATTTTTCGAGCCATGAACAAAATTGTGTCTGACATTATAGATAAGGCCAAATGCTCTTGTTTGAATGCCCAAATTCTCGCTTGTACCACTTCACGTCAATTGTTTAGTTTAGCCAACTCCCTCCTTGGTAAACCAAAGTCCACACCTCTACCTTCTTCTATCCCTGTGTCTGAACTCCCTCAACGTTTCTCTGATTTCTTTCACAGCAAGATAGCCACCATCCGCCACAATCTTGATTCTCAATCTGCTCCACCATCAACTGACTCTGTCCCTGATCCCTCCTTTTCTGGCAGTATGTGGTCTGAGTTCCGTTCTGTTTCCACTGATGAGGTTAAGAAGATTTTGACCCGAACTCAGACTAAAACCTGTGAACTAGACCCTCTACCTTCATCTCTCTTCTCCCAGTGTCTTGATGATCTCCTTCCTTACTTTACATCCATCATCAATGAATCTCTATGTTCAGGCCGCTTTCCAACTCATTTCAAATCTGCAGTTGTCAAACCTCTCTTGAAGAAGCCTAGTCTTGATCCTGAAAATCTAAAGAACTATCGGCCTGTCTCTAATCTTTCATTCCTTTCTAAGCTTACGGAAAAGGTGGTTCTTAAACAGCTGTCTGACCATCTTCAGGTAAATGATCTCTACTATCCAAACCAGTCTGCTTATCGAGCAGGTCACAGTACTGAGACAGCCCTCTTAAAGATAACGAACGACCTGCTCACTGCCTTGGATGAAAACAAGGTTTCTCTTCTCTCTCTCCTTGATCTTTCTGCAGCGTTTGACACTATCGACCACTCCATCCTCATTTCTAGACTTCACACCTCCTTTGGTCTATCTGGGGCTGTTCTTTCCTGGTTTTCTTCCTACCTCTCTGATCGCACACAGAAAGTTGTTGTCAATGGTTCTCCATCTCTTCCAAAAGGTCTTCAGTTCGGTGTG
>CM065699.1:5010746-5015746 GCA_017654935.2 Phymorhynchus buccinoides | reverse complement strand
TTGGCCCATTCTCCTGCCTTTTTTTCAAAATCAAAATCTTCCAAATAATGTTTCTCCTTTGAGCTGTTCCGAAATCGGAATGTGTCGGCTGTACGCAGCGGGGAGACCAGTGAAAACTGAAAACCGGACACAAACGTAGGCCTACTTCAACTTCAACAACTTCAACAAATCTTTATTATCTTAGTACCTTACCCATTATGGCCACATGGCCTGGGAACGCAGAAGAAGAAGAAGTCTCTCCAAAGGGCCGAACATCTTCTCCCGAACTGGTGTGTCAGACGGCCCTGTTTCAGCCCTGAGGTTCTGGAGTGTTCGACAGTCCTGGTGAAGATGCTCTACTGTCATGCCAACGACACCACAGGGACACACATTAAGGACCGGCCACACGTCCACTAAAGTCGCTCGACTGTACGATGCGATTCGATCACGTGGTCTCTAACAACAAATGTGATTGGCGCATCGAGACCACGTGATCGAATCGTATCGTACAGTCGTGCGATTTTAGTGGACGTGTGGCTGGCCCTTAAGAATGTCCAATGTGGAATTTTATGAACATACTTCCTTCTTCTTCTTCTTCTTCTTCTTCTTCTTCTTTCTTCTTCTTCTTCTTCTTCTTCTTCTTCTTAAGATCTTCTTCTTCTTAAGATCTTCTTCTTCTTCTTCTTCTTCTTCTTCTTCTTCTTCTTCTTCTTCTTCTTCTTCTTCTTCTTCTTCTTCTTAAGATCTTCTTCCTCTTAAGATCTCTTCTTCTTCTTCTTCTTCTTCTTCTTCTTCTTAAGATCTTCTTCTTCTTAAGATCTTCTTCTTCTTCTTCTTCTTCTTCTTCTTCTTCTTCTTCTTCTTCTTCTTCTTCTTCTTCTTCTTCTTCTTCTTCTTCTTCTTCTTCTTCTTCCGCTCCTCCTCCTCCTCGTCGTCTTCGTTCCTCTTTACATGTTTCTTGTTTGGGCCTTCTGACCTGACGATTGTCTTGTGGAAACATAGGGAAAAGAGGGAGCGAGAAAACCAGACACATAGACTGAGAAATGTCACTTAATTTGAGAGAGAGAGAGAGAGAGAGAGAGAGAGAGAGAGAGAGAGAGAGAGAGAGAGAGAGAGAGAGAGAGAGAGAGAGAGAGAGAGAGAGAGATGAGGACAGAGAGAGAGAGAGAGAGAGAGAGAGAGAGAGAGAGAGAGAGAGAGAGAGAGAGAGAGAGAGAGATAGAGAGAGAGAGAGAGAGAGAGAGAGAGAGAGAGAGAGAGAGAGAGAGAGAGAGAGAGAGAGAGAGAGAGAGAGAGACAGAGAGAGAGAGAGACAGAGAGGGGTGGATGGGGGGTGGTGAGCAGAGATGACACCCAAGGACAAGAGAAAGGGGAGGGTTGTTTTCTAAACGAAGCTCACTATTGGCACTTAAAGTTAGTTTTTATGTCCACGCGGCTGCAAAACAGCACATATGGGACGAACCATCAACCAACCATCATTTGCAACTAATTTGTTTTAACTGGTGGTCTTCATCAGACTTTAATTAGCTGAAGGTTCTAGCAGGGAGCAGGCACAATAACCTGCTCGTTATGCAAACGGCATTGGGGCCAGTGCAGTCACCACTATGCTTATCGCACACCCTTTTCCCAGGACAACCCTGGCCCCAACCACCCATCCCACCTCCATCCCAACTCATACTCTCTTCAGTTAACCCTGTTATCCCCCCTCCCCTTATCTCTCTCTCTCTCTCTCTCTCTCTCTCTCTCTCTCTCTCTCTCTTCTCTCTCTATCTCTCTCTCTCTCTCTCTCTCTCTCTCTCTCTCTCTCTCTCAGATTGGAAGAATGGGCTTGGCCTATAATCTTAATCCTTGTATAATAGTTTTTTTAGTCAGTCTCTCTCTCTCTCTCTCTCTCTCTCTCTCTCTCTCGTCTCTCTCTCTCTCTCTCTCTCTCTCTCTCTCTCTCTCTCTCTCTCTCTCTCTCTCTCTCTCTCTCTCCTCCTCCTCTCTCTCTCTCTCTCTCCCTCTCCCCCCCCCCCCCCCTCTCTCTCTCTCTCTCTCTCTCTCTCTCTATCTCTCTCTCTCTGTGTCTCTCTCTCTCTCTCTCTTTCTCCCTATCTCCCTTCTCTCTCTTATCCCAAGGTTAATCAGAGACCAGCCAAGAATGATCTCCAATAACATCCCAATTTGTCTTTTCCAGTTTCGTCTTATTCAGCTTCGTTGTTTGACGAGTGTTTCGGTTTTCCCGAAATCGGAATGCGTTGACTGAATGCAGCGAGGAGACCAGTGAAACACTGATAACCCATACATATGCATGTAACCTATAACCTATATGGCCTGAGAACGCAGAAGAATAAGAAGTTTAACGAGGCCCACTTCGACTTATTGATAATAGACTTAATGCCAGGAGTAGTTTGTGTGTGTATGTGGTGAGAGACTGAAGAAGACTGAAGACTGAAAACGGCGAACTGATTCCCATAGAAAAGGTGAAATGAAACTCTGGCCCATATGGGTTGGAAGATTTTATCAACAAGGCGAAAGGAGAAAGAGAGAATCGGCATATGTTCAATGAATGAACAGAGGATAAGGCTGGGGGGTGACAGAGCGAGAGAAGAGGAATAAGAGTGCATAGTGCAGGGGGGGGGGGGGGGTTTCTGGAGGAGGTTCCCACATGAGGACGGAGGTCTCTTGGCAAGCTTCTGGTTCCCGAGATCTTATTGTATCCGCCTTCCTTGACTTGACAACCAACCCTGTGTGTGTGTCGTGATGGGCTGATTTTGCCCGTCACTGCTCATGTCATTTGGCTGGCTAGGATATTGATTTCGGGAGTACCCTTTGATTCCTCGATTATCGTGTTAAATTAGGCCATATTATCTTTCTTTTTTTCTTATGTAACTTGGGAATGTTTCCATGAAATTGCCCATTTCATGAAATGAACAATATGGTTTGCCCAGTTCGTGAAATAGCCAATTTATAACTTGCAATTGAGAAAAGCAATATGAATGAAAAATAGTTTTCGTTCATTAGCACACATAGATCAAGACCTGGTTCAAACGAATGAAAAATCTCATCTGTAGATGAGCTAAAATTATTTTATTCAGACTTTATTTGATAAAACGTTTGATTCAACATGTGGCTCAGGCATGCCCCAGCTTAGCATCTGGTCGCGTTGGGGGTGCAAATACAATGTAGAAAAGTGTGATACCATTGAATCGATCTTAATCAATACCTGTGTGAATGGGGATTCAAAAATGTGATATACATTGTCCATTTCATAAATTGGGCAAAGTATTTTGCCCGTTTCATGAAATAGGCAATTTCACGAATTGGGCGTAACATCTGTAAACACGTTACCTCGTTGATTCTTGTACTTGAAGAAATGGAATTTTATCTTAGCTCTTACACCTTTCTTTCATATGTGGAGCGCAAGGACATTCACCAGATTCTTCTCCGATCGCTCAGACAGTTTCCTGTCAATTATGAGCGCAGATGCGTCATGCTGCCGTTATGAGCCTAACTAAGAAATAGTTAGTCCCAGCAAGTCCGACTCCGGCTGGAGGAAATCTTTTTGAAAGTGTTTCGTGAAAAAAGACAAAAGAATGGACCGGTAAGGCAGAAAGATAGTAGATGACAGCAATTAAAGGGAAAAAGGCAGAGTCAAAGAGAGTGGTAGATTAGAGGAAGTTACAAGCACAGAACTTCCAGAAGGTGGGGGAACTATTTTTTGCGAAAGACCCCCCCCGGTATCCCCACGGGGAATTAACCAGATGAAAACATAGGTCTTCACTCGGCGAGGCTACATACTTGCAGTGTGGACAAGAAACATTAAACACATAATGATAGCCCGAGTCAGTAAAGAAATCAGTCAGATTTAAGTTATTGTGCAGCTTTATTTAAAGTACAAAATTAATTGCTGCTTACAACTATTATGTCTCAAAGGGATACTTTGCTTTGAAACACTCTGTCTTTTTATGGGAAGAAATGGAGGAGGAGGAGGAGGCGGAGGAGTAGAGGAGGAGGAGGAAGAAGGAGGAGAATGAGGAGGAACATAAGAGTCCCTAAGACGAAAGAAAGAAAAGAAGAAGAAGAAGAAGAGAAGAAAGAAGAAGAAGAAGAGAAGAGAAGAAGAAGAAGAACAACAACAACAACACAACAACAACAACAACAACAACAACACAACAACAACAACAACAACAACAACAACAACAAAGAACAACAACAACAACAACAACAACAACAACACAACAACAACAAACAACAACAACAACAACAACAACAACAACAACAAACAACAACACCAACAACAACAACAACAACAACAACAACAGCAACAACGAATGAATGAATGGATTGATAAATTGATAAATTAATGGATGAACAGAATTAATCTCTCTCTCTCTCTCTCTCTTCTACTTCTCCGTCAGAGTTGGTCTCTCCGAATCCCTGTGCCTCTCACTCTCTCTTCGTCTCATCATCATAACGAGTCTCCTCTCCTCCACTCTCTCGTCTCTCTGTGTTCTCAGTGTCGTTCGTTCGGGAAGGCTCAGTGTCTCTCTCCGATCTCAATCCTCTCTCGTTCCTCGCGTCTCTCGGCTACTCTTTCCCTCTCATCCTTCTCGTCTCTCTCCTCTTCTCTCTCCCTCTCTCCGTCTCTCTCTCTTCTCCATTTCTCGATCTCACGGTCCTCTCCTCCTCTCTCCTCCTCTCCACTCTCTCTCCGCTTCTCTCGTCTCTCTCGGTTCGGCATCTCTCATCTCTCTTTAAATTTCCGTTGAAGACCCCCCCAAAAGCCCAACCAGTGACACTTGAGTGTCCGGCAAGAAAGTAAACAACCAAGGAAATGGTCTGCACCTCCCGTCATGGCTGTTGTTGTGTTGTGTGTGTGTGTGTGTGGTGTGGGGTGGGGGGGGGTGGTGTACTTGTGTGTTGTGGTGTGTATGTGTGGTGTGTGTGTTCTGTGTGTGGTGGGTGTGTGTGTGTGTGTGTCTGTGTGGTGTGTGTCTGTGTGTGTGGTGGTGTGTGTATCTGTGTATGCGTGTACG
>CM065699.1:5007266-5010246 GCA_017654935.2 Phymorhynchus buccinoides | reverse complement strand
GTAGGCACATATTATTGTGAATTTTGTATAATGATAAGACAATAAAGGACCCCAATATTAGTCCCCCCCCCAACTCCTCTCTACCGCAAAGAGAGACGTTTTTAGGAGGAGGGAGAGGGAGAGAGGAGCGAGAGAAGAGAAGAGAAGAGGAGAAGATTGGAGAAGCGAGGGAGAAGAGAGATGAATGCGAGGAGAGAGAGAGAGAGTAGAGAGAGAAGAGGAGAAATGAGAGAGGAGACGAGATTTTGAGAGATAGAGAGAGACTGAAGAGAGAGGAAGGATGGAGATAAAAAGAGAAGAATAAGAGGAGACGAGAGAAAATATCACATGTGACCGAGGACCTGGCCCCTCACTCTCATCCTTCTCCCTCCTCTCGTCTGTACTTCAAAAAATGCTTTTTAATGCTGTTAACATTTTTTTGGGCTCCTCTTAGAGTTAAAAAACTCATGCAGATAGACACACGTAAGCACATATATGTTGAATTTGTAAGGAACCAAGTCCCCAATCTCCTACCGCAAAGGAAGGACGAGAAGAGAGGGAGAGGGAGAGAGGAGAGAGGAGAGCAGAGGAGGGAGAGACGTGATGAGGAGAGAGAGCAGAAAGAGAGAGAGAGAGCGAGGAGAGGGAGGGAGAGAGAGAGGAGAGAGACCGAGGGAGGAGAGAGAAACGCTGCCATCGCCCCGAAGCATGATGAGAGACGAGATGGCGAGAGAACGACGAGTGGAGCCGCGAGAGAGAGCGAGAGGGAAGGAGAGAGGAGAGAGACGCGTGTAGAGAATGAGCGAGAGAGAGACCGAGAGACCGGAGAAGGAGACTGAGAGGGACACTGAGAGGAGTGGACGATCCCGAGGCCTCGAGAGAGAGAGATGAGAGCAGAGTGAGAGAGAGAGGAGAAGGGAGGAGTAGAGGAGACGAGGAGATCGTGTGAGAGCCAGAGAGGAGAGATGGCCGGCGAGGGGAGAAGCAGAGAGCAGAGAGTAGAGATTGGAGTGAGGGTCGAGAGAGACAGAAGACGAGGACGAGGAGAGAGAGAGAGAGAGAGAGAGAAGAGAGAGAGAGAGAAGACGAGAGAGAGAGAGAGAGCGAGTGAGAACTGCCGAGAGAGAGAGAGGTGACGAGATGAGAGGAGTAGTGAAGAGAGAGTGAATGAGGAGATCGAGAGAACATTAGATCTGGAGAAAGAGAACGATGAGAGAATCGAGATCGAGAGAGTGAGATAGAGACAAGGAGAGGAGAGTTGAGCAGGGGACGAGAGAGAGGAGTGAGAGAGTGACAAGCTGAGAAGAGAGAAGGAGAGAGCGAGAGTAGAGAGAGAGGAGAGTTAGAGAGAAGACAGGTGAATGAGCAGGAGAGTGAAGATGAGAAGGGGTGACGAGTGAGAGAGAGACGGTCTAGAAACGACGCTCAGGGGGGTGAGGAGAGATTGAGAGAGGAACGAGAGGAATAGAGAGAGAGGAGAGTGATTGAAGAACAGAGAAGAGACGTGAGGAGGAGAGATGAGAGAGATGCGAGAAACAGAGAGAGTGAAGGGGAGAGGAGAGAATCCAGTGAGACGGAGAACAAGAGAGAAGACGAAGACGCGAGAGCTGGAGAGACGAGAGGCAGACGAGGAACCGAGTGAGCAACACGGTCGAGCAGGGAGAGTGAAGAGGACGAGCATGCGAGAGAAACGCAGAGCGGTTGTGCAGAGCGACGAGAGGAGGAGAAGACCGACTGAGGGAGTAGTCGACGAGAGGGAAGGAGAACAATTTTAGGAGACGAGAGAACATTCGAGAGAAGAGAGGAGATTAGACCCGTGAGATACAGAGATGCCGGCCGAGAGAGTGGAGAGAAATCAGTGAGACGAGACGAGAAGGAGTGAGAAGAACATGAGAGACCGTTTTGAGATGACCCGAGGTGAGAGGAGAGAGAACATTAGAAAGAAGAACATTAAACACACTCCTCTAGAACACTGAATGACAAAATATGAAAAAAAAAAAAAAAAAAACTTTTATTTAACAAGGTATGGATGAGCGCGAGAGGAGAGCAGACGAGAGAGAGAGAGAGAGAGTAGGAGAATGAGTGATTGACGACAGGGGGAGAATCTGAGAGAAGAGGGGAGACAGGCTAAGCCAAGGAGACGACGACCGATGAGACAGGCGGAGAGGCGAACCAACTGAGAGAGAGAAGATGGGAGAGAGGAGGGACTGAGAGAGAGAGATGAGGAGGGAAGAGAGGTCGAGAAAGGAAGGGGAGGAGAGAGGCAACCTTCGAGGAAGATAGAGAGGACGGAGACGGAGACCAGACGCGGCGAGAGAGCGCAGGAGGAGATGGACGAGCTAGAGAGGCACGAGAGAGCCCCAGAAGACGCAGGAGAGGAAGAACCGAAGAGAAGAGGTTTCGGGAGAGAGAGACTGACCTCGAGAGAGTGAGAACATACGAGAAACGAGGGAGGAGAGGAACCCCCGAGAGAGAGAGAGGAGACCGAGAGGAGAGGAATGAGAAGAGGAGACGAGAGAGAGGAGAGAAGAAGCGAGCGAGAAACGGAGGGATGAGTAGATGAGAGCAGAGAGAGAGAAGCGAAGCAAGAGAGATGAGAGAGAATGAGACGAGACCGAGAGAGATAGGAGAGAGAGGAAGACCGTACGGAGACGACTTTCGATGAGAGCTAAGAAAAGAGAGACCGAGAGAGACACGGGAGACGAATGATTTGAAGGGAAGAGCGAATGAAATAGCTGAGAGCGAGGAGCGAGCGCGATGCGAGACGGGAGAGAGAGGAGAGCGAGAGAGAGGGGAGATAGAGAGAAAGAGAAAGAGAGAAGGGAGAGAGAGACAGAGACAGAGATGGGGCGAGAGAGGTGAGACGAGAGGTGAGGAGCGGGATGGACGGAATTGGAAGTCGGTGATCAGATAGTAGGACAAGATTCAGACCGAGAGGAGGCGAGACTGCACCGTGATCGAGGCTACTGGAGCAGCACCGGGAGAGCCAGAATAGGAGTAA
>CM065699.1:4994766-5002266 GCA_017654935.2 Phymorhynchus buccinoides | reverse complement strand
GTGGAGCAGAGTTTGTCCCTCATTGATGTTGGCTTTGGCCATGCTGTTGTCTGGGGGCACAGTGGAGCAGAGTTTGTCCCTCAGTGATGTTGGCTTTGCCATGCTGTTGTCTGGGGGCACAGTGGAGCAGAGTTTGTCCCTCAGTGATGTTGGCTTTGGCCATGCCGTTGTCTGGGGGCACAGTGGACTGGCAGAGTTTGTCCCTCAGTGATGTTGGGCTTTGGCCATGCTGTTGTCTGGGGGCACAGTGGAGCAGAGTTTGTCCCTCATTGATGTTGGGCTTTGGCCATGCCGTTGTCTGGGGGCACAGTGGAGCAGAGTTTGTCCCTCATTGATGTTGGCTTTGGCCATGCCGTTGTCTGGAGGCACAGTGGAGCAGAGTTTGTCCCTCATTGATGTTGGCTTTGGCCATGCTGTTGTCTGGGGGCACAGTGGAGCAGAGTTTGTCCCTCATTGATGTTGGCTTTGGCCATGCTGTTGTCTGGGGGCACAGTGAGAGCAGAGTTTGTCCCTCATTGATGTTGGCTTTGGCCATGCTGTTGTCTGGGGGCACAGTGGAGCAGAGTTTGTCCCTCATTGATGTTGGGCTTTGGCCATGCTGTTGTCTGGGGGCACAGTGGAGCTGGCAGAGTTTGTCCCTCAGTGATGTTGGGCTTTGCCATGCTGTTGTCTGGGGGCACAGTGGAGCTGGCAGAGTTTGTCCCTCAGTGATGTTGGGCTTTGGCCATGCTGTTGTCTGGGGGCACAGTGGAGCTGGCAGAGTTTGTCCCTCAGTGATGTTGGGCTTTGGCCATGCTGTTGTCTGGGGGCACAGTGGAGCAGAGTTTGTCCCTCAGTGATGTTGGGCTTTGGCCATGCTGTTGTCTGGGGGCATCGTGGAGCTGGCAGAGTTTGTCCCTCAGTGATGTTGGGCTTTGGCCATGCTGTTGTCTGGGGGCACAGTGGTGGAGCAGAGTTTGTCCCTCAGTGATGTTGGCTTTGGCCATGCTGTTGTCTGGGGGCACAGTGGAGCTGGCAGAGTTTGTCCCTCAGTGATGTTGGGCTTTGGCCATGCTGTTGTCTGGGGGCACAGTGGAGCTGGAGAGTTTGTCCCTCAGTGATGTTGGGCTTTGCCATGCTGTTGTCTGGGGGCACAGTGGAGCTGGCAGACTTTGTCCCTCAGTGATGTTGGGCTTTGCCATGCTGTTGTCTGGGGGCACAGTGGAGCTGGCAGAGTTTGTCCCTCAGTGATGTTGGGCTTTGGCCATGCTGTTGTCTGGGGGGCACAGTGGAGCTGGCAGAGTTTGTCCCTCAGTGATGTTGGGCTTGGCCATGCTGTTTGTCTGGGGGCATCGTGGAGCTGGCAGAGTTTGTCCCTCAGTGATGTTGGGCTTTGGCCATGCTGTTGTCTGGGGGCACCGTGGAGCTGGCAGAGTTTGTCCCTCAGTGATGTTGGGCTTTGCCATGCTGTTGTCTGGGGGCACAGTGGAGCTGGCAGAGTTTGTCCCTCAGTGATGTTGGGCTTTGGCCATGCTGTTGTCTGGGGGCACCGTGGAGCTGGCAGAGTTTGTTCATCAGTGATGTTGGGCTTTGGCCATGCTGTTGTCTGGGGGCACAGTGGAGCAGAGTTTGTCCCTCAGTGATGTTGGGTGTGGCCATGCTGTTGTCTGGGGGCACAGTGGAGCTGGCAGAGTTTGTCCCTCAGTGATGTTGGGCTTTGGCCATGCTGTTGTCTGGGGGCACAGTGGAGCTGGCAGAGTTTGTCCCTCAGTGATGTTGGGCTTTGGCCATGCTGTTGTCTGGGGGCACCGTGGAGCTGGCAGAGTTTGTCCCTCAGTGATGTTGGGCTTTGGCCATGCTGTTGTCTGGGGGCACAGTGGAGCTGGCAGAGTTTGTCCATCAGTGATGTTGGGCTTGGCCATGCTGTTGTCTGGGGGCACCGTGGAGCTGGCAGAGTTTGTCCATCAGTGATGTTGGGCTTTGCCATGCTGTTGTCTGGGGGCACCGTGGAGCTGGCAGAGTTTGTTCATCAGTGATGTTGGGCTTTGCCATGCTGTTGTCTGGGGGCACAGTGGAGCTGGCAGAGTTTGTCCCTCAGTGATGTTGAGCTGGCAATGTTGCAATAATTATGTGCTCACCGGTCGTTACGAAACTGGGTACAGTGGTTCCGAAGGTCTTATAGTTGCAGCTTTTGATGTCAGATTCAGAATGTAAATTAGGTTTTAAGTCCGTTTGGCTACGAACCAGCATGTATGGGACGAACCATCAACCAAACCTCATTCAATGCTCGGAGCAGATCTTTAGATGATGAAATACTGCTTAACGTCCTCCCGGTCTGGAACAGACACATATGGGACATTAGTAGATATAAAGATGGTGGGAACGATCCTGGAGGCAATGCCAGGAGGCAGTGCAACACCAGGAAAGTCCCGAATTTTTAACAATACAGATGTGAATACCGAGTATCCAATTAACAGATCATTAGATTATATCAGCTTCACAGAATGGCAAGTCATATTAACGTAATCCCAGTGTTACAAGTTTGAATATTACAAAGATGCTGATTGTTTCAAAGATAATCTATAGATTTCAACCAAAACAGGAATAGCGGAAAGGTGTCACCTAATAACTGTACTTGTACAATATTTAATTTGTCACTATTGCCATACTGATACAGGGAATTATTTTAGCACACAAAAAATCACAATAAACCAACAGTATAAAAAGATCTCCCTTAGATTTCGATCAGTGACCAGGAGTACAGCTGATATGGCTGTGCTATATTGTTGTCCTTTGTGATAGAGGCTTCTGGGTTTCACCCAGTGCATGGTAAATGGGGGTATAAGGTCCCTAGCCAGGTGTAGAGGGGCCGCCTTTTAGTGCCCTTTAAACCCCTTCATGGCCTGTTCCCAGGTCGGTCTGTATGCCTTAGGACCGTAGTCCTTTAAACCCCTTCATGGCGTGTTCCCTGGTCTGTATGCCTTAGGACCGTAGTCCTTTAAACCCCTTCATGGCGTGTTCCCTGGTCTGTCTGTATGCCTTAGGACCGTAGTCCTTTAAACCCCTTCATGGCGTGTTCCCTGGTCTGTATGCCTTAGGACCGTGGTCCTTTAAACCCCTTCATGGCGTGTTCCCTGGTCTGTATGCCTTAGGACCGTGGTCCTTTAAACCCCTTCATGGCGTGTTCCCTGGTCTGTATGCCTTAGGACCGTAGTCCTTTAAACCCCTTCATGGCGTGTTCCATGGTCTGTATGCCTTAGGACCGTAGTCCTTTAAACCCCTTCATGGCGTGTTCCCTGGTCTGTATGCCTTAGGACCGTAGTCCTTTAAACCCCTTCATGGCGTGTTCCCTGGTCTGTATGCCTTAGGACCGTAGTCCTTTAAACCCCTTCATGGCGTGTTCCCTGGTCTGTATGCCTTAGGACCGTAGTCCTTTAAACCCCTTCATGGCGTGTTCCCTGGTCTGTATGCCTTAGGACCGTAGTCCTTTAAACCCCTTCATGGCGTGTTCCATGGTCTGTATGCCTTAGGTCCTTTAAACCCCTTCATGGCGTGTTTCCCTGGTCGCCTTAGGACCGTAGTCCTTTAAACCCCTTCATGGCGTGTTTCCCTGGTCTGTATGCCTTAGGACCGTAGTCCTTTAAACCCCTTCATGGCGTGTTCCCTGGTCTGTATGCCTTAGGACCGTAGTCCTTTAAACCCCTTCATGGCGTGTTCCCTGGTCTGTATGCCTTAGGACCGTAGTCCTTTAAACCCCTTCATGGCGTGTTCCCTGGTCTGTATGCCTTAGGACCGTAGTCCTTTAAACCCCTTCATGGCGTGTTCCCTGGTCTGTATGCCTTAGGACCGTAGTCCTTTAAACCCCTTCATGGCGTGTTCCCTGGTCTGTATGCCTTAGGACCGTAGTCCTTTAAACCCCTTCATGGCGTGTTCCCTGGTCTGTATGCCTTAGGACCGTAGTTCTTTAAACCCCTTCATGGCGTGTTCCCTGGTCTGTATGCCTTAGGACCGTAGTCCTTTAAACCCCTTCATGGCGTGTTCCATGGTCTGTATGCCTTAGGACCGTAGTCCTTTAAACCCCTTCATGGCGTGTTCCATGGTCTGTATGCCTTAGGACCGTAGTCCTTTAAACCCCTTCATGGCGTGTTCCCTGGTCTGTATGCCTTAGGACCGTAGTCCTTTAAACCCCTTCATGGCGTGTTCCCTGGTCTGTATGCCTTAGGACCGTAGTTCTTTAAACCCCTTCATGGCGTGTTCCCTGGTCTGTATGCCTTAGGACCGTAGTCCTTTAAACCCCTTCATGGCGTGTTCCCTGGTCTGTATGCCTTAGGACCGTAGTTCTTTAAACCCCTTCATGGCGTGTTCCATGGTCTGTATGCCTTAGGACCGTAGTTCTTTAAACCCCTTCATGGCGTGTTCCCTGGTCTGTATGCCTTAGGACCGTAGTCCTTTAAACCCCTTCATGGCGTGTTCCCTCTGTCTGTATGCCTTAGGACCGTAGTCCTTTAAACCCCTTCATGGCGTGTTCCCTGGTCTGTATGCCTTAGGACCGTGGTCCTTTAAACCCCTTCATGGCGTGTTCCCTGGTCTGTATGCCTTAGGACCGTAGTCCTTTAAACCCCTTCATGGCGTGTTCCCTGGTCTGTATGCCTTAGGACCGTAGTCCTTTAAACCCCTTCATGGCGTGTTCCCTGGTCTGTATGCCTTAGGACCGTAGTCCTTTAAACCCCTTCATGGCGTGTTCCCTGGTCTGTATGCCTTAGGACCGTAGTCCTTTAAACCCCTTCATGGCGTGTTCCCTGGTCTGTATGCCTTAGGACCGTAGTCCTTTAAACCCATGGCGTTTTCCCTGGTCTGTATGCCTTGTCCTTTAAACCCCTTCATGGCGTGTTCCCTCTGTCTGTATGCCTTAGGACCGTAGTCCTTTAAACCCCTTCATGGCGTGTTCCCTGGTCTGTATGCCTTAGGACCGTAGGTCCTTTAAACCCCTTCATGGCGTGTTCCCTGGTCTGTATGCCTTAGGACCGTAGTTCTTTAAACCCCTTCATGGCGTGTTCCATGGTCTGTATGCCTTAGGACCGTAGTCCTTTAAACCCCTTCATGGCGTGTTCCCTGGTCTGTATGCCTTAGGACCGTAGTCCTTTAAACCCCTTCATGGCGTGTTCCCTGGTCTGTATGCCTTAGGACCGTGGTCCTTTAAACCCCTTCATGGCGTGTTCCCTGGTCTGTATGCCTTAGGACCGTAGTCCTTTAAACCCCTTCATGGCGTGTTCCCTGGTCTGTATGCCTTAGGACCGTAGTCCTTTAAACCCCTTCATGGCGTGTTCCCTGGTCTGTATGCCTTAGGACCGTAGTCCTTTAAACCCCTTCATGGCGTGTTCCCTGGTCTGTATGCCTTAGGACCGTAGTCCTTTAAACCCCTTCATGGCGTGTTCCCTGGTCTGTATGCCTTAGGACCGTAGTCCTTTAAACCCCTTCATGGCGTGTTCCCTGGTCTGTATGCCTTAGGACCGTAGTCCTTTAAACCCCTTCATGGCGTGTTCCATGGTCTGTATGCCTTAGGACCGTAGTCCTTTAAACCCCTTCATGGCGTGTTCCCTGGTCTGTATGCCTTAGGACCGTAGTCCTTTAAACCCCTTCATGGCGTGTTTCCCTGGTCTGTATGCCTTAGGACCGTAGTCCTTTAAACCCCTTCATGGCGTGTTCCCTGGTCTGTATGCCTTAGGACCGTAGTCCTTTAAACCCCTTCATGGCGTGTTCCCTGGTCTGTATGCCTTAGGACCGTAGTCCTTTAAACCCCTTCATGGCGTGTTCCCTGGTCTGTATGCCTTAGGACCGTAGTCCTTTAAACCCCTTCATGGCGTGTTCCCTGGTCTGTATGCCTTAGGACCGTAGTCCTTTAAACCCCTTCATGGCGTGTTCCCTGGTCTGTATGCCTTAGGACCGTAGTCCTTTAAACCCCTTCATGGCGTGTTCCCTGGTCTGTCTGTATGCCTTAGGACCGTAGTCCTTTAAACCCCTTCATGGCGTGTTCCCTGGTCTGTATGCCTTAGGACCGTAGTCCTTTAAACCCCTTCATGGCGTGTTCCCTGGTCTGTATGCCTTAGGACCGTAGTCCTTTAAACCCCTTCATGGCGTGTTCCCTGGTCTGTATGCCTTAGGACCGTAGTCCTTTAAACCCCTTCATGGCGTGTTCCCTGGTCTGTATGCCTTAGGACCGTGGTCCTTTAAACCCCTTCATGGCGTGTTCCCTGGTCTGTATGCCTTAGGACCGTAGTCCTTTAAACCCCTTCATGGCGTGTTCCCTGGTCTGTATGCCTTAGGACCGTAGTCCTTTAAACCCCTTCATGGCGTGTTCCCTGGTCTGTATGCCTTAGGACCGTAGTCCTTTAAACCCCTTCATGGCGTGTTCCCTGGTCTGTATGCCTTAGGACCGTAGTCCTTTAAACCCCTTCATGGCGTGTTCCCTGGTCTGTATGCCTTAGGACCGTGGTCCTTTAAACCCCTTCATGGCGTGTTCCCTGGTCTGTATGCCTTAGGACCGTAGTCCTTTAAACCCCTTCATGGCGTGTTCCCTGGTCTGTATGCCTTAGGACCGTAGTCCTTTAAACCCCTTCATGGCGTGTTCCCTGGTCTGTATGCCTTAGGACCGTAGTCCTTTAAACCCCTTCATGGCGTGTTCCCTGGTCTGTATGCCTTAGGACCGTAGTCCTTTAAACCCCTTCATGGCGTGTTCCCTGGTCTGTATGCCTTAGGACCGTAGTCCTTTAAACCCCTTCATGGCGTGTTCCCTGGTCTGTATGCCTTAGGACCGTAGTCCTTTAAACCCCTTCATGGCGTGTTCCCTGGTCTGTATGCCTTAGGACCGTAGTTCTTTAAACCCCTTCATGGCGTGTTCCCTGGTCTGTATGCCTTAGGACCGTAGTCCTTTAAACCCCTTCATGGCGTGTTCCCTGGTCTGTATGCCTTAGGACCGTAGTCCTTTAAACCCCTTCATGGCGTGTTCCCTGGTCTGTATGCCTTAGGACCGTGGTCCTTTAAACCCCTTCATGGCGTGTTCCCTGGTCTGTATGCCTTAGGACCGTAGTCCTTTAAACCCCTTCATGGCGTGTTCCCTGGTCTGTATGCCTTAGGACCGTAGTCCTTTAAACCCCTTCATGGCGTGTTCCCTGGTCTGTATGCCTTAGGACCGTAGTTCTTTAAACCCCTTCATGGCGTGTTCCCTGGCGTGTCTGTCTGTATGCCTTAGGACCGTAGTCCTTTAAACCCCTTCATGGCGTGTTCCCTGGTCTGTATGCCTTAGGACCGTAGTCCTTTAAACCCCTTCATGGCGTGTTCCCTGGTCTGTATGCCTTAGGACCGTAGTCCTTTAAACCCCTTCATGGCGTGTTCCCTGGTCTGTATGCCTTAGGACCGTAGTCCTTTAAACCCCTTCATGGCGTGTTCCCTGGTCTGTATGCCTTAGGACCGTAGTCCTTTAAACCCCTTCATGGCGTGTTCCCTGGTCTGTCTGTATGCCTT
>CM065699.1:4979766-4989766 GCA_017654935.2 Phymorhynchus buccinoides | reverse complement strand
TGCACTCTTATTCCTCTTCTCTCGCTCTGTCACCCCCCAGCCTTATCCTCTGTTCATTCATTGAACATATGCCGATTCTTTCTTTCTCCTTTCGCCTTGTTGATAAAATCTTCCAACCCATATGGGCCAGAGTTTCATTTCACCTTTTCTATGGGAATCAGTTCGCCGTTTTCAGTCTTCAGTCTTCTTCAGTCTCTCACCACATACACACACAAACTACTCCTGGCATTAAGTCTATTATCAATAAGTCGAAGTGGGCCTCGTTAAACTTCTTATTCTTCTGCGTTCTCAGGCCATATAGGTTATAGGTTACATGCATATGTATGGGTTATCAGTTTTCACTGGTCTCCTCGCTGCATTCAGTCAACGCATTCCGATTTCGGAAAACCGAAACACTCGTCAAACAACGAAGCTGAATAAGACGAAACTGGAAAAGACAAATTGGGATGTTATTGGAGATCATTCTTGGCTGGTCTCTGATTAACCTTGGGATAAGAGAGAGAAGGGAGATAGGGAGAAAGAGAGAGAGAGAGAGAGATGACACAGAGAAAGAGAGAGAGAGAGGAGAGAGAGAGAGAGAGAGAGAGAGGGGGGGAGGGGAGGGAGGGGGAGAGAGAGAGAGGGGAGGGAGGGAGATAGAGAGAGAGATAGAGAGGAGAGGAGAGAGATAGAGAGAGAGAGAGAGAGAGAGAGATAGAGAGAGAGAGAGAGAGAGAGAGAGAGAGAGAGAGAGAGAGACTGACTAAAAAAACTATTATACAAGGATTAAGATTATAGGCCAAGCCCATTCTTCCAATCTGAGAGAGAGAGAGAGAGAGAGAGAGAGAGAGAGAGAGAGAGAGAGAGAGAGAGAGAGAGAGAGAAGAGAGAGAGAGAGAGAGAGTGAAGAGAGAGGATAAGGGGAGGGGATAACAGGGTTAACTGAAGAGAGTATGAGTTGGGATGGAGGTGGGATGGGTGGTTGGGGCCAGGGTTGTCCTGGGAAAAGGGTGTGCGATAAGCATAGTGGTGACTGCACTGGCCCCAATGCCGTTTGCATAACGAGCAGGTTATTGTGCCTGCTCCCTGCTAGAACCTTCAGCTAATTAAAGTCTGATGAAGACCACCAGTTAAAACAAATTAGTTGCAAATGATGGTTGGTTGATGGTTCGTCCCATATGTGCTGTTTTGCAGCCGCGTGGACATAAAAACTAACTTTAAGTGCCAATAGTGAGCTTCGTTTAGAAAACAACCCTCCCCTTTCTCTTGTCCTTGGGTGTCATCTCTGCTCACCACCCCCCATCCCGCCCCTCGCTTGTCTTCTCTCTCCTCTCTGTCGTCTCTCCCTTCTCTCCTCTCTCTCTCTCTCTCCTGGTCTCTGTCTGTCTCTCTCTCTCTCTCTCTCTCTCTCCTCTCTCTCTGTCATCTGTCTCTCTCTCTCTCTCGCTCTCTCTCTCTCTCTCTCTCTCTCTCTCTCTCTCTGTCTCCTCTCTCTTCCCTCTCTCTCTCTCGTCTCTCCTCTTCTCTCTCTCTCTCTCTCTCTCGCTCTCACTTCTCTCTTTCTCCTCCTCTCTCTCTCTCTCTCTCTCTCTCTCTCAATCAAATTAAGTGACATTTCTCAGTCTATGTGTCTGGTTTTCTCGCTCCCTCTTTTCCCTATGTTTCCACAAGACAATCGTCAGGTCAGAAGGCCCAAACAAGAAACATGTAAAGAGGAACGAAGACGACGAGGAGGAGGAGAGCGGACGAAAGAAGAAGAAGAAGAATAAGAAGAAAGAAGAAGAAGAAGAAGAAGAAGAAGAAGAGAAGAAGAAGAAGAAGAAGAAGAAGAAGAAGAAGATCTTAAGAAGAAGAAGATCTAAGAAGAAGAAGAAGAAAGAAGAGGAAGAAGAGAATCTTAAGAGGAAGAATGAATCTTAAGAATAAGAAGAAGAAGAGGAAGAAGAAGACTCAAGCCCGAAGAGAAGAGAAGCCCGCCTCAATCCTCCTCTCTCTAAAAAGAAGAATCCTCTCAAGAAGATGAAGAAGCTCCGAAGAAGAAAGAGAAGAAGAAGAAGCCGAAGAAGAAGAAGAAGGAAGTATGTTCATAAAATTCCACATTGGACATTCTTAAGGGCCAGCCACACGTCCACTAAAATCGCACGACTGTACGATACGATTCGATCACGTGGTCTCGATGCGCCAATCACATTTGTTGTTAGAGACCACGTGATCGAATCGCATCGTACAGTCGTACGATTTTAGTGGACGTGTGGCCCCCCCGGTCTTAAATGTGTGTCCCTCCTGTGGTGTCGTTGGCATGACAGTAGAGCATCTTCACCAGGACTGTCGAAACACTCCAGAACCTCAGGGCTGAAACAGGGCCGTCTGACACACCAGTTCGGGAGAAGAGGTTCGGCCCCTTTGGAGAGACTTCTTCTTCTTCTGCGTTCCCAGGCCATGTGGCCATAATGGGTAAAAGGGTACTAAGATAATAAAGATTTGTTGAAGTTGTTGAAGTTGAAGTAGGCCTACGTTTGTGTCCGGTTTTCAGTTTTTACTGGTCTCCCGCTGCGTACAGCCGACACATTCCGATTTCGGAGGAGCGGCAAAGTGGAAGGAACATTATTTGGAAGATTTTTGGGATAAAAAAGGCAGGAGACCAACGAGTGCGTTAAAGGCAGGAGAATGGGCCAATAATGTCAGAAAGATTAGTAGAATGATAGAAAGCAAAGGGAAAAGAGCAGAGTACAAAGAGAGTGGCAGATTAGAGAGAGAAGTTACAAGCACAGAACATTCCACGAAGGTGGGGGAACTGTTTCTACAAAAGACCCCCCGGTATCCACACACGCGGGAAGAGACTCGTGGAGGGGGCGGGGATCTCCAGCTCACCCGTATGGAGGCACGAGGCATCCACACACTGCCCCGTGGAGAGACTTCGACGTACGGCATCCTTCATTCGCGCCTCTGGTGCCCCTGTCTGAGCGGTCACGAAAAAAGAAAAAGATAAGAAGTAAATAATAATAATAAGAAACAAAGGGAGGAAAATGACGAAGAAGAGGAGGGGTAATGAAGAAAGAGGGAGACAGATAAACTCAAAACTCATCTGTTTCAAAGAGCTGCCTCTCTGTAACTTTCATGTATAGTACATTAGATTATGGTCGAATGAATGTGTAGAATGATAGCGTTATGTTAGCCCCAATTGCGTGCGAATCGAGGGAAGTGTGAGCGGCCATTGAGAGGTAATTCTAAAGAAAGGCGATTAAAGGCTATATAAGGATTAGTATTGTATGATGTATTGCTCCCGAGCTCGAAGGATTCGGGGAGCTATTGTTTTGGTCTTGATCCGTCCGGCGTCGCCTCCGGTGTGCCTTCCGTCGTCCGTCCGCGCGCCGGCTATTCTTCCGTTGTTCTCAGAAAACTATTCAGTAGGAGTGTATTCATCAGCACATTGCGGTATACTATTTTGCCAAGATGCAAGATATCCACTGGTGTATTTAGTTTTACATTATGGTCAAGGCGCGCCAGTTACGGGGTTCAAACCCCAAAAAACATAATCGCTAATATCTCGCGAAGTTTTGCATGTTATTTCAATGCAGTTTTTTTCACAACACAGTTGTCATGAATTTTTCTGTGCGCTCGTGTGCGAATGATCGCGCGCGCTCAAATCACGGGTCCGAACCCCAAGGCTATATATAAGAAAACTATTCAGTTACGTGCTGTTCTTATGCGTTTTTATGTTAGGACGTTTCTTTTGGATATCTGGTCCGCTTCGCATCGTTCATTGGATAAGCCCGCTGGCCCTAGCCCTTTGTGTCACAGGCCCGATATCTCCCACTTCTTTCCGGCCGTCCATCTCCATCCATCGTCTTCGTCGCCGTCGAGGTCTGTCGTAGATTACAGTTCTCAATGTCCCGAGACCGGGCTAGAGTTACAGCGGACAGCATTCGATTTCGGAGTAGCTGCGGCGATCTGCGAGGGGAGCTTTGCCAGCGCCTCACGGGTTGCACTTGTTATATTATTAGATTATATTATTATGCATTTATTATTATTATTTGATATACCACCGTCGTCAAAGACGATTTTCCTTTACCCCTGGTCTTAAAAAGATACATTCACATTAAGGAGACACAGAGAACAAGACAAAAGTGCAAGAGGAGAGAGGATTCGGGGCAGAAACAGCGAGACAGAGAGACAAAGAGAGACAGAAAGAGAAACGGGTGGCATACTATGGAAACAGGGGGAGGTGTGCCGTGTGTGCTGCTGATTACGGGTCCAATTGTCCATGCAAAGTGGCGGGCATCTTTCGGGCATTTAGTCGGGCATCAGGCGGGCAACAGTGACAGCCTGCCATGCTTTGCCACTTAACAAAAAACCTGGGAGGGTGGGTGTGGGGTGGGTGGGGGTTGGCATTAAGCTAAGGTAAAATTCATCGCGTCACTGTCTTCTCGGTTCCTCTAATCTGATGGAACCACAGGGCGCCAGGAGACGACTAGGAGACGTTCCAGCCTCCCTCTCTCTCCCCACCCCCTCCTCTCTCTCTCTCTCTCTCCTCCTCTCTTCTCCAATAGTCTCGTCGGTCTCTCTCTCTCTCTCTCTCTCTCTCACGACGACAGAACACACACACACACACACAAACATACACACACACACACCACCACACACACACATACACACCAAACCAACACACACACACACACACACACACACACACACACCACACACACACACACTCCCACCACCCCCTCTGTCATATCTGCGGTGGATGGATGTCTCTTGGGCTATCTGGGCGGCCTAACGCCTCCCTTCCTCCCAAAATTTGTCCGTCCTCCTTTTGCCCCTCCCACTTTGTTGTATCTCCTTCCGCTCTAACCGACTGGGGTACATTGGAATGGAAAAGGAAGCGCTGTGCCTCGGTGTGTCTGTCTGTCTGTCTGTCTGTGGTCTAAACATTGTGATTGTCCAAAACCAAATATACACACAATACACTATAACGAAGCAGGCACCAGCAGAGCTGAACCCCTGTGTCTTTATCTGTGTGTGTCTGTCTGACTGTCTCTGTCTGTCTGTCTGTCTGTCCTGTCTCTCTCTCATCTCATCTCTCTCTCTCCCTCTCTCTCTCTCTCTCTCTCTCTTCTCCTCTCTCTTCTCTCTCTCTCTCTCTCTCCCCAGCTATCTTAGTATAGCGCTGGGGAGAGAGAGAGAGAGGGAGAGAGAGAGAGATCAGAGAGAGAGAGAGAGAGAGAGAGAGCGAGAGAGAGGAGAGAGAGAGAGAGACAGACAGACAGACATACAGACAGAGACTAGTCTCAGACAGACCCCACAGAATACAGACAGGGGGTTTCAGCTCTGCTTGTTTGCTGCTTCAAGTTATTTGTATTGTGTGTATATTTTGTTTTGTGGACAATAACACTGTTTTAGACCACAGACAGACAGACAGACAGAACACACCTAGGCACAGGTCTTCCTTTCCATTCCCAATGTACCCCTCATTCTGTTAGAGCCTGAGAGTACAACAAAGTGAGTGGCTGAAAAGGGGTGCTGGACAAAATTTGGGAGAGGGGGAGCGTACCGCCAGATAGCCAGATGCAATCCATCCACCGCAGATAGGCAGAGGGTGGGGGATGTTGTGTTGTGGTGTGTGGTGTGGTGTGTGTGTGTGTTGTGTGTTTGTTTTTTTTTTTTTTTTGTTGTGTTGGTGTGTGTGTGTGTGTGGTTTTTTTTTTTGTGTGTGTGTGTGTGTTTGAGAGAGAAAGAGAGAGAGAGAGAGAGAGAGAGAGAAGAGAGAGAGAAGAGGAGGAGAAAGAGAGAGAGAGAGATAGAAAAGCTGGAGACGTCTCCTAGAGAGTCTCCTGGCGCCCTGTGGTTCCATCAGATTAGAGGAACCGAGAAGACAGTGACGCGATGAATTTTACCTTAGCTTAATGCCAACCCCCACCCACCCCACACCCACCCTCCCAGGTTTTTTGTTAAGTGGCAAAGCATGGCAGGCTGTCACTGTTGCCCGCCTGATGCCCGACTAAATGCCCGAAAGATGCCCGCCACTTTGCATGGACAATTGGACCCGTAATCAGCAGCACACACGGCACACCTCCCCCTGTTTCCATAGTATTCCACCCGTTTTCTTGTTGTTTCTGGTTGTCTCTGTCTCTTTCTGTGTGTGTCTGTCTCTCTCGCGTGTCTTTGTGTTTGTTCTCTGTTTGTGCTCTCTATTGTGAATGTATCTTTTAAGAACCAGGGGTAAGGAAAATCGTCTTTGACGCGGTGGTATATAAATCGAGTTAATAATAATAATTATATAATAATATAATAATAATAGCAAGTGCAACGCCGAGTCAGGCTGCAAAGTCCCCCTCGCAGGCTCGCCGAGCTACTCCGACATTGGAATGTGTCGGCTGTACACACAGCGGGGAGACCATTGAGAACTGAAAACAGGACGCAACGCACGGAATGGATGGACGGCTGGAAAGAAGTGGGACATATCGGACCTGTGACAGTGCAAAGGGCCTAGGGGCACAGCGGGCTTATCCCATGAACAAGCGAAGCGGCAGATATCAAAAGAAAACGTACTAACATAAAAACGCATCAAAACAGCACGTAACTGAATAGTTTTTTATATATAGCCTTGGGGTTCGGACCCGTGATTTGAGTTTTTTTTTTTTTTCTTTTTTTTTTTGAGCGCGATCATGCGCACACGAGCGCAAAAGAAAAATTCATGACCATTCATCAAGAAATGTTGTGAAAAAACTGCATTGAAATACATGCAAAACGTCGCGAGATATTAGCGATTATGTGTTTGGGGGTTTGAACCCCGTAACTGGCGCGACCTTGACCTTAATATAAAACTAAATACATCAGTGGATAGCTTTCATCTTGGCAAACTACTATGCCAAATCTGATGATGATACACTGAATAGTTTTTAAGAAAAACGGACGAATAGCCCTGCCGACGGACGGTCGGACGGACGGACGCCGGACGCACGGACGGATCAGACAGAAACAATAGCTCCCCGAACCTTCGGGCTCGGGGACTAATAATGATAATAATAATAATATATAGCATTTATATATAGCGCCTTTCTTTAGAATTAAACTCAAGGCGCTCACATTCACTGATTCGCACGCAATTGGGCTAACATACGCTATCATTCTACACATTCATTCGACCATAATCTAATGTACTATACATGAAAGTTACAGAGAGGCAGCTCTTTGAAACAGATGAGTTTTGAGTTTATCTGTCTCCCTCTTTCTTCATTACCCCTCCTCTTCTTCGTCATTTTCCTCCCTTTGTTTCTTATTATTATTATTTACTTCTTATCTTTTTCTTTTTTCGTGACCGCTCAGACAGGGGCACCAGAGGCGCGAATGAAGGATGCCGTACGTCGAAGTCTCTCCACGGGGCAGTGTGTGGATGCCTCGTGCCTCCATACGGGGAGCTGGAGATCCCGCCCCCTCCACGAGTCTCTCCCCGTGGGGATACCGGGGATCTTTCGTAAAAATGGCCCCCCCACCTTCTTGAAGTTCTGTGCTTGTAACTTCCTCTAATCTGCCACTCTCTTTGACTCTGCCTTTCCCTTTGCTTTCTGTCATCTACTAATCTTTCCGACTTATTGGCCCATTCTCCTGCCTTTTTTTCAAAATCAAAATCTTCCAAATAATGTTTCTCCTTTGAGCTGTTCCGAAATCGGAATGTGTCGGCTGTTACGCAGCGGGGAGACCAGTGAAAACTGAAAACCGGACACAAACGTAGGCCTACTTCAACTTCAACAACTTCAACAAATCTTTATTATCTTAGTACCTTACCCATTATGGCCACATGGCCTGGGAACGCAGAAGAAGAAGAAGTCTCTCCAAAGGGCCGAACATCTTCTCCCGAACTGGTGTGTCAGACGGCCCTGTTTCAGCCCTGAGGTTCTGGAGTGTTCGACAGTCCTGGTGAAGATGCTCTACTGTCATGCCAACGACACCACAGGGACACACATTAAGGACCGGCCACACGTCCACTAAAGTCGCTTACGACTGTACGATACGATTCGACCACGTGGTCTCTAACAACAAATGTGATTGGCGCATCGAGACCACGTGATCGAATCGTATCGTACAGTCGTGCGATTTTAGTGGACGTGTGGCTGGCCCTTAAGAATGTCCAATGTGGAATTTTATGAACATACCTCCTTCTTCTTCTTCTTCTTCTTCTTCTTCTTCTCTTCTTCTTCTTCTTCTTCTTCTTCTTCTTAAGATCTTCTTCTTCTTAAGATCTTTCTTCTTCTTCTTCTTCTTCTTCTTCTTCTTCTTCTTCTTCTTCTTCTTCTTCTTCTTCTTCTTTCTTAAGATCTTCTTCCTCTTAAGATCTCTTCTTCTTCTTCTTCTTCTTCTTCTTCTTAAGATCTTCTTCTTCTTAAGATCTTCTTCTTCTTCTTCTTCTTCTTCTTCTTCTTCTTCTTCTTCTTCTTCTTCTTCTTCTTCTTTCTTCTTCTTCTTCTTCTTCTTCTTCTTCTTCTTCTTCTCCTCCTCCTCCTCGTCGTCTTCGTTCCTCTTTACATGTTTCTTGTTTGGGCCTTCTGACCTGACGATTGTCTTGTGGAAACATAGGGAAAAGAGGGAGCGAGAAAACCAGACACATAGACTGAGAAATGTCACTTAATTTGAGAGAGAGAGAGAGAGAGAGAGAGAGAGAGAGAGAGAGAGAGAGAGAGAGAGAGAGAGAGAGAGAGAGAGAGAGAGAGAGAGAGAGAGAGAGAGAGGAGAGAGAGAGAGAGAGAGAGAGAGAGAGAGAGAGAGAGACAGAGAGAGAGAGAGACAGAGAGAGAGAGAGACAGAGAGAGAGAGAGAGAGAGAGAGAGAGAGAGAGAGAGAGAGAGAGAGAGAGAGAGAGACAGAGAGAGAGAGAGACAGAGAGGGGTGGATGGGGGGTGGTGAGCAGAGATGACACCCAAGGACAAGAGAAAGGGGAGGGTTGTTTTCTAAACGAAGCTCACTATTGGCACTTAAAGTTAGTTTTTATGTCCACGCGGCTGCAAAACAGCACATATGGGATGAACCATCAACCAACCATCATTTGCAACTAATTTGTTTTAACTGGTGGTCTTCATCAGACTTTAATTAGCTGAAGGTTCTAGCAGGGAGCAGGCACAATAACCTGCTCGTTATGCAAACGGCATTGGGGCCAGTGCAGTCACCACTATGCTTATCGCACACCCTTTTCCCAGGACAACCCTGGCCCCAACCACCCATCCCACCTCCATCCCAACTCATACTCTCTTCAGTTAACCCTGTTATCCCCCCTCCCCTTATCTCTCTCTCTCTCACTCTCTCTCTCTCTCTCTCTCTCTCTCTCTCTCTCTCTCTCTCTCTCTCTTCTTCTCTATCTCTCTCTCTCTCTCTCTCTCTCTCAGATTGGAAGAATGGGCTTGGCCTATAATCTTAATCCTTGTATAATAGTTTTTTTAGTCAGTCTCTCTCTCTCTCTCTCTCTCTCTCTCTCTCTCTCTCTTCTCTCATCTCTCTCTCTCTCTCTCTCTCTCTCTCTCTCCCTCTCCCTCTCTCCCTCTCTCTCTCTCCCTCCTCTCTCCTCCCCTCCCCCCCCTCTCTCTCTCTCTCTCTCTCTCTCTCTCTCTCTCTCTCTCTGTGTCTCTCTCTCTCTCTCTCTCTCTCTCCCTATCTCCCTTCTCTCTCTTATCCCAAGGTTAATCAGAGACCAGCCAAGAATGATCTCCAATAACATCCCAATTTGTCTTTTCCAGTTTCGTCTTATTCAGCTTCGTTGTTTGACGAGTGTTTCGGTTTTCCGAAATCGGAATGCGTTGACTGAATGCAGCGAGGAGACCAGTGAACACTGATAACCCATACATATGCATGTAACCTATAACCTATATGGCCTGAGAACGCAGAAGAATAAGAAGTTTAACGAGGCCCACTTCGACTTATTGATAATAGACTTAATGCCAGGAGTAGTTTGTGTGTGTATGTGGTGAGAGACTGAAGAAGACTGAAGACTGAAAACGGCGAACTGATTCCCATAGAAAAGGTGAAATGAAAC
>CM065699.1:4952266-4974766 GCA_017654935.2 Phymorhynchus buccinoides | reverse complement strand
AGGCATACAGACCAGGGAACACGCCATGAAGGGGTTTAAAGGACTACGGTCCTAAGGCATACAGACCAGGGAACACGCCATGAAGGGGTTTAAAGGACTACGGTCCTAAGGCATACAGACCAGGGAACACGCCATGAAGGGGTTTAAAGGACTACGGTCCTAAGGCATACAGACCAGGGAACACGCCATGAATGGGTTTAAAGGACCACGGTCCTAAGGCATACAGACCAGGGAACACGCCATGAAGGGGTTTAAAGGACTACGGTCCTAAGGCATACAGACCAGGGAACACGCCATGAAGGGGTTTAAAGGACTACGGTCCTAAGGCATACAGACCAGGGAACACGCCATGAAGGGGTTTAAAGGACTACGGTCCTAAGGCATACAGACAGACCAGGGAACACGCCATGAAGGGGTTTAAAGGACTACGGTCCTAAGGCATACAGACCAGGGAACACGCCATGAAGGGGTTTAAAGGACATGAAGGGGTTTACGGTCCTAAGGCATACAGACCAGGGAACACGCCATGAAGGGGTTTAAAGGACTACGGTCCTAAGGCATACAGACCAGGGAACACGCCATGAAGGGGTTTAAAGGACTACGGTCCTAAGGCATACAGACCAGGGAACACGCCATGAAGGGGTTTAAAGGACTACGGTCCTAAGGCATACAGACCAGGGAACACGCCATGAAGGGGTTTAAAGGACTACGGTCCTAAGGCATACAGACCAGGGAACACGCCATGAAGGGGTTTAAAGGACTACGGTCCTAAGGCATACAGACCATGGAACACGCCATGAAGGGGAAGGACTACGGTCCTTAAAGACACTACGGTCCTAAGGCATACAGACCATGGAACACGCCATGAAGGGGTTTAAAGGACTACGGTCCTAAGGCATACAGACCATGGAACACGCCATGAAGGGGTTTAAAGGACTACGGTCCTAAGGCATACAGACCAGGGAACACGCCATGAAGGGGTTTAAAGGACTACGGTCCTAAGGCATACAGACCAGGGAACACGCCATGAAGGGGTTTAAAGGACTACGGTCCTAAGGCATACAGACCAGGGAACACGCCATGAAGGGGTTTAAAGGACTACGGTCCTAAGGCATACAGACCAGGGACGCCATGAAGGGGTTTAAAGGACACGGTCCTAAGGAACCACGCCATGAAGGGGTTTAAAGGACTACGGTCCTAAGGCATACAGACCAGGGAACACGCCATGAAGGGGTTTAAAGGGACGCCCACGGTCCTAAGGCATACAGACAGACCAGGGGAACACGCCATGAAGGGGTTTAAAGGACCACGGTCCTAAGGCATACAGACCAGGGAACACGCCATGGTTTAAAGGGGTTTAAAGTTTAAAGACTACGGTCCCTAAGAACACGCATAAAGGACACGGTCCTAACATACAGGGAACACGCCATGAAGGGGTTTAAAGGACTACGGTCCTAAGGCATACAGAACACGCCATGAAGGGGTTTAAAGAACTACCAGGGAACACGCCATGAAGGGGTTTAAAGGACCACGGTCCTAAGGCATACAGACCAGGGAACACGCCATGAAGGGGTTTAAAGGACCACGGTCCTAAGGCATACAGACCAGGGAACACGCCATGAAGGGGTTTAAAGGACTACGGTCCTAAGGCATACAGACCAGGGAACACGCCATGAAGGGGTTTAAAGGACTACGGTCCTAAGGCATACAGACCAGGGAACACGCCATGAAGGGGTCCTTACAGACCAGGGAACACGCCATGAAGGGGGACTACGGTCCTAAGGCATACAGACCAGGGAACACGCCATGAAGGGGTTTAAAGGAACACATGAAGGGGTTTACGGTCCTAAGGCATACAGACCAGGGAACACGCCATGAAGGGGTTTAAAGGACTACGGTCCTAAGGCATACAGACCAGGGAACACGCCATGAAGGGGTTTAAAGGACTACGGTCCTAAGGCATACAGACCAGGGAACACGCCATGAAGGGGTTTAAAGGACTACGGTCCTAAGGCATACAGACCAGGGAACACGCCATGAAGGGGTTTAAAGGACCACGGTCCTAAGGCATACAGAGGCATACAGGGAACACGCCATGAAGGGGTTTAAAGGACTACGGTCCTAAGGGAACACGCATACAGACCAGGGAACACGCCATGAAGGGGTTTAAAGGACTACGGTCCTAAGGCATACAGACCAGGGAACACGCCATGAAGGGGTTTAAAGGACTACGGTCCTAAGGCATACAGACAGACCAGGGAACACGCCATGAAGGGGTTTAAAGGACCACGGTCCTAAGGCATACAGACCAGGGAACACGCCATGAAGGGGTTTAAAGGACTACGGTCCTAAGGCATACAGACCAGGGAACACGCCATGAAGGGGTTTAAAGGACTACGGTCCTAAGGCATACAGACAGACCAGGGAACACGCCATGAAGGGGTTTAAAGGACTACGGTCCTAAGGCATACAGACCAGGGAACACGCCATGAAGGGGTTTAAAGGACTACGGTCCTAAGGCATACAGACCAGGGAACACGCCATGAAGGGGTTTAAAGGACTACGGTCCTAAGGCATACAGACCATGGAACACGCCATGAAGGGGTTTAAAGGACTACGGTCCTAAGGCATACAGACCAGGGAACACGCCATGAAGGGGTTTAAAGGACTACGGTCCTAAGGCATACAGACCAGGGAACACGCCATGAAGGGGTTTAAAGGACTACGGTCCTAAGGCATACAGACCAGGGAACACGCCATGAAGGGGTTTAAAGGACTACGGTCCTAAGGCATACAGACCAGGGAACACGCCATGAGGGGTTTAAAGGGGTCCTAAGGCATAAAGGACATGAAGGGGTTTAAAGAACCACGGTCCTAAGGCATACAGACCAGGGAACACGCCATGAAGGGGTTTAAAGGACTACGGTCCTAAGGCATACAGACAGACCAGGGAACACGCCATGAAGGGGAACCAGGGAACACGCCATGAAGGGGTTTAAAGGACTACGGTCCTAAGGCATACAGACCAGGGAACACGCCATGAAGGGGTTTAAAGGACTACGGTCCTAAGGCATACAGACCAGGGAACACGCCATGAAGGGGTTTAAAGGACTACGGTCCTAAGGCACAGACAGACCAGGGAACACGCCATGAAGGGGTTTAAAGGACCACGGTCCTAAGGCATACAGACCAGGGAACACGCCATGAAGGGGTTTAAAGGACTACGGTCCTAAGGCATACAGACCAGGGAACACGCCATGAAGGGGTTTAAAGGACTACGGTCCTAAGGCATACAGACCAGGGAACACGCCATGAAGGGGTTTAAAGGACTACGGTCCTAAGGCATACAGACCAGGGAACACGCCATGAAGGGGTTTAAAGGACTACGGTCCTAAGGGGCATACAGACAGACAGGGAACACGCCATGAAGGGGTTTAAAGGACTACGGTCCTAAGGCATACAGACCAGGGAACACGCCATGAAGGGGTTTAAAGGACTACGGTCCTAAGGCATACAGACCATGGAACACGCCATGAAGGGGTTTAAAGGACTACGGTCCTAAGGCATACAGACCAGGGAACACGCCATGAAGGGGTTTAAAGAACTACGGTCCTAAGGCATACAGACCATGGAACACGCCATGAAGGGGTTTAAAGAACTACGGTCCTAAGGCATACAGACCATGGAACACGCCATGAAGGGGTTTAAAGGACTACGGTCCTAAGGCATACAGACCAGGGAACACGCCATGAAGGGGTTTAAAGGACTACGGTCCTAAGGCATACAGACCAGGGGAACACGCCATGAATGGGTTTAAAGGACCACGGTCCTAAGGCATACAGACCAGGGAACACGCCATGAAGGGGTTTAAAGGACTACGGTCCTAAGGCATACAGACCAGGGAACACGCCATGAAGGGGTTTAAAGGACTACGGTCCTAAGGCATACAGACCAGGGAACACGCCATGAAGGGGTTTAAAGGACTACGGTCCTAAGGCATACAGACCAGGGAACACGCCATGAAGGGGTTTAAAGGACTACGGTCCTAAGGCATACAGACCAGGGAACACGCCATGAAGGGGTTTAAAGGACCTACGGTCCTAAGGCATACAGACCAGGGAACACGCCATGAAGGGGTTTAAAGGACTACGGTCCTAAGGCATACAGACCAGGGAACACGCCATGAAGGGGTTTAAAGGACTACGGTCCTAAGGCATACAGACCAGGGAACACGCCATGAAGGGGTTTAAAGGACTACGGTCCTAAGGCATACAGACCAGGGAACACGCCATGAAGGGGTTTAAAGGACTACGGTCCTAAGGCATACAGACCAGGGAACACGCCATGAAGGGGTTTAAAGGACTACGGTCCTAAGGCATACAGACCAGGGAACACGCCATGAAGGGGTTTAAAGGACTACGGTCCTAAGGCATACAGACCAGGGAACACGCCATGAAGGGGTTTAAAGGACTACGGTCCTAAGGCATACAGACCAGGGAACACGCCATGAAGGGGTTTAAAGGACTACGGTCCTAAGGCATACAGACCAGGGAACACGCCATGAAGGGGTTTAAAGGACTACGGTCCTAAGGCATACAGACCAGGGAACACGCCATGAAGGGGTTTAAAGTTTAAAGACTACGGTCCTAAGGCATACAGACCAGGGAACACGCCATGAAGGGGTTTAAAGGACTACGGTCCTAAGGCATACAGACCAGGGAACACGCCATGAAGGGGTTTAAAGGACTACGGTCCTAAGGCATACAGACCAGGGAACACGCCATGAAGGGGTTTAAAGAACTACGGTCCTAAGGCATACAGACCATGGAACACGCCATGAAGGGGTTTAAAGGACATACGGTCCTAAGGCATACAGACCAGGGAACACGCCATGAAGGGGTTTAAAGGACTACGGTCCTAAGGCATACAGACCAGGGAACACGCCATGGGGTTTAAAGGGGTTTAAAGAACTACGGTCCTAAGGCATACAGACCAGGGAACACGCCATGAAGGGGTTTAAAGACTACGGTCCTAAGGCATACAGACCCTAACATACAGACCATGGAACACGCCATGAAGGGGTTTAAAGGACTACGGTCCTAAGGCATACAGACCAGGGAACACGCCATGAAGGGGTTTAAAGGACTACGGTCCTAAGGCATACAGACCGACCTGGGAACAGGCCATGCAGGGGTTTAAAGGGCACTAAAAGGCGGCCCCTCTACACCTGGCTAGGGACCTTATACCCCCATTTACCATGCACTGGGTGAAACCCAGAAGCCTCTATCACAAAGGACAACAATATAGCACAGCCATATCAGCTGTACTCCTGGTCACTGATCGAAATCTAAGGGAGATCTTTTTATACTGTTGGTTTATTGTGATTTTTTGTGTGCTAAAATAATTCCCTGTATCAGTATGGCAATAGTGACAAATTAAATATTGTACAAGTACAGTTATTAGGTGACACCTTTCCGCTATTCCTGTTTTGGTTGAAATCTATAGATTATCTTTGAAACAATCAGCATCTTTGTAATATTCAAACTTGTAACACTGGGATTACGTTAATATGACTTGCCATTCTGTGAAGCTGATATAATCTAATGATCTGTTAATTGGATACTCGGTATTCACATCTGTATAGTTAAAAATTCGGGACTTTCCTGGTGTTGCACTGCCTCCTGGTATTGCCTCCAGGATCGTTCCCACCATCTTTATATCTACTAATGTCCCATATGTGTCTGTTCCAGACCGGAGGACGTTAAGCAGTATTTCATCATCTAAAGATCTGCTCCGAGCATTGAATGAGGTTTGGTTGATGGTTCGTCCCATACATGCTGGTTCGTAGCCAAACGGACTTAAAACCTAATTTACATTCTGAATCTGACATCAAAAGCTGCAACTATAAGACCTTCGGAACCACTGTACCCAGTTTCGTAACGACCGGTGAGCACATAATTATTGCAACATTGCCAGCCCAACATCACTGATGAACAAACTCTGCCAGCTCCACGGTGCCCCCAGACAACAGCATGGCAAAGCCCAACATCACTGAGGGACAAACTCTGCCAGCTCCACGGTGCCCCCAGACAACAGCATGGCAAAGCCCAACATCACTGAGGGACAAACTCTGCCAGCTCCACGGTGCCCCCAGACAACAGCATGGCAAAGCCCAACATCACTGATGGACAAACTCTGCCAGCTCCACGGTGCCCCCAGACAACAGCATGGCAAAGCCCAACATCACTGAGGGACAAACTCTGCCAGCTCCACTGTGCCCCCAGACAACAGCATGGCCAAACCCAACATCACTGAGGGACAAACTCTGCCAGCTCCACTGTGCCCCCAGACAACAGCATGGCCAAAGCCCAACATCACTGAGGGACAAACTCTGCCAGCTCCACTGTGCCCCCAGACAACAGCATGGCAAAGCCCAACATCACTGATGGACAAACTCTGCCAGCTCCACTGTGCCCCCAGACAACAGCATGGCCAAAGCCAACATCAATGAGGGACAAACTCTGCTCCACTGTGCCCCCAGACAACAGCATGGCCAAAGCCCAACATCACTGAGGGACAAACTCTGCCAGCTCCACTGTGCCCCCAGACAACAGCATGGCAAAGCCCAACATCACTGAGGGAACAAACTCTGCCAGCTCCACGGTGCCCCCAGACAACAGCATGGCCAAAGCCCAACATCACTGAGGGACAAACTCTGCCAGCTCCACTGTGCCCCCAGACAACAGCATGGCCAAAGCCCAACATCACTGAGGGACAAACTCTGCCAGCTCCACTGTGCCCCCAGACAACAGCATGGCCAAAGCCCAACATCACTGAGGGACAAACTCTGCCAGCTCCACTGTGCCCCCAGACAACAGCATGGCCAAAGCCCAACATCACTGAGGGACAAACTCTGCCAGCTCCACTGTGCCCCCAGACAACAGCATGGCCAAAGCCCAACATCACTGAGGGACAAACTCTACCAGCTCTGCCCCCAGCTCCACTGCCAACCCAACCCAGACAACAGCATGGCCAAAGCCCAACATCACTGAGGGACAAACTCTGCCAGCTCCACTGTGCCCCCAGACAACAGCATGGCCAAAGCCCAACATCACTGAGGGACAAACTCTGCTCCACTGTGCCCCCAGACAACAGCATGGCCAAAGCCCAACATCACTGAGGGACAAACTCTGCCAGCTCCACGATGCCCCCAGACAACAGCATGGCCAAAGCCAACATCACTGAGGGACAAACTCTGCTCCACTGTGCCCCCAGACAACAGCATGGCCAAGCCCAACATCACTGAGGGACAAACTCTGCCAGCTCCACTGTGCCCCCAGACAACAGCATGGCCAAAGCCAACATCACTGAGGGACAAACTCTGCCAGCTCCACTGTGCCCCCAGACAACAGCATGGCCAAAGCCAACATCACTGAGGGACAAACTCTGCCAGCTCCACTGTGCCCCCAGACAACAGCATGGCCAAAGCCAACATCACTGAGGGACAAACTCTGCCAGCTCCACTGTGCCCCCAGACAACAGCATGGCCAAAGCCAACATCAATGAGGGACAAACTCTGCCAGCTCCACTGTGCCCCCAGACAACAGCATGGCCAAAGCCAACATCACTGAGGGACAAACTCTGCTCCACTGTGCCCCCAGACAACAGCATGGCCAAAGCCAACATCACTGAGGGACAAACTCTGCTCCACTGTGCCCCCAGCCAACATCACTGAGGGACAAACAGCATGGCCAAAGCCAACATCAATGAGGGACAAACTCTGCTCCACTGTGCCCCCAGACAACAGCATGGCCAAGCCCAACATCACTGAGGGACAAACTCTGCTCCACTGTGCCCCCAGACAACAGCATGGCCAAAGCCCAACATCACTGAGGGACAAACTCTGCCAGCTCCACTGTGCCCCCAGACAACAGCATGGCCAAAGCCAACATCACTGAGGGACAAACTCTGGCCAAAGCCCCAGCTCCACTGTGCCCCCAGACAACAGCATGGCCAAAGCCAACATCACTGAGGGACAAACTCTGCCAGCTCCACTGTGCCCCCAGACAACAGCATGGCCAAAGCCCAACATCACTGAGGGACAAACTCTGCCAGCTCCACTGTGCCCCCAGACAACAGCATGGCCAAAGCCAACATCAATGAGGGACAAACTCTGCTCCACTGTGCCCCCAGACAACAGCATGGCCAAAGCCCAACATCACTGAGGGACAAACTCTGCTCCACTGTGCCTCCAGACAACGGCATGGCCAAAGCCAACATCAATGAGGGACAAACTCTACGGCATCTTGGTGGACCTGCGGATGTCTGCTTCCTTCGTGGTGTTACCATCTAGTGACCGACGACGAAGAAATTATTACGACCGGTTCAGTGGTTTAGGCGCTATGAAATTGAACATATTTTGGCTATACAACATTTATACAAGTAACCTTACATCTGTATTGTTATAAAAAAACTCGGGACTTTTCCTGGTGTTGCACTGCCTCCGGCATTGCCTCCAGGATAGTTCCCACCATCTTTATATATACTTATTATGTGTCTGTTCCAGACCGGAGGACGTTAAGCAGAATTTCATCACACACACATACAGAGAGAGAGAGAGACGGGGACAGAGAGAGAGAGAGAGAGAGAGAGAGAGAGGAGAGGATAGAGGGAGAGCGGATCAGGGAGTTTCGAGAGAGAGAGAGAGAGGGGAGGAAGTTGAGAGAATAGGCCGAGAGAGACGACGAGACCGAGAGAGAGAGGAGAGAGACTAGAGAGACCTGAGTGAGAGATGGAGAGAGCGGGGATTTGGAAGAGGAGAGAGATACAGAGAGCGAGAGAGAGAGGGATGAGGAGAGAGGCGAGAGAGAGAGAGAGAGAGAGAGAGAGAGAGAGAGAGAGAGAGAGAGAGAGAGAGAGAGAGAGAGAGAGAGAGAGAGAGACAGAGAGACAGAGAGAGAGAGAGAGACAGAGACAGAGACAGAGACAGAGAAACCCTTCGTTCCTAATTCCAATGAACTCCCGGAATTCTGTTAAAACTGGGAGTACAAAAAGAAGCCAGGACGTGTAATCACGAATGCGTCTTCAAACAGCCAACACGGGTAGTACGTAGTGTCGTAAATTATACTAAACTCCCGAAACGATTGGCCGTTTAGCCTAATTACATACTACTTCCCGTGTTGGCTTGTCTTAAGACCCACTCATGATCACAGGCCCAGGCTGATAGTACCTGATAGTACCTGCATGTTAGCACCGTGTTGCTTAAGGGCCTGCTACACTGCATACGATTCGCTGTCAATGCGATGCGATTGTGACGATTCGAGTCATGCATGATTCACGCGAAATTCGTGCATCGGGTCTACTTGAATATATATAGAGCGAAAGTAGTAGATTTATTATTAGACGGGAGTATTTCACGTGAATCATATCGTCTCAATCTCAATCGCATCGCGTTGACAGCGAACCGCAGGTAGTGTGGCAGGCCCTTTATACAGACACCATCAGTGCCTGCAATGTAGCCATCCAACTTTATAACACCTTGCCCCTTGCTTAGTCGGGGGTCTTAGCGGAATTATTCTGCAAATGATCATACCGCTTAGCTTTTAGGTATTAGGTACTTTATAGTCACAGAGGCATCTCTGTGAAATTCGGGTTGCTCTCACCTGGAGAGCGCGTCGCAGCCAGAGGCGCCACCCATTTTAAAAAAATTGCATTTTATTTTTGTGTGACTGATGAGGAAGGAAAGGGGGGGGGGGGGGGAAAAAAAAAAGGGGGGGGGGGGGGGGGTGGTAAATGTTGACCAAATGACAACTTTTTCGTTGCCACTGGGTTTAACTTTTTCGTTGCCACTGGGTTGCTGTGCTAGTGCATGGGCACACGGGACCTCGGTTTATCGTCTCATCCGAAAGACTCCACGTTCAGACCGTAAGGCCTAGTGCAAAGTGAGAGGAAAAAATCCCCTGTAGACAGGTTCGAACTCGGGTTTACTTGACACGAAGCGAACACGCTACCACTGTGCCACTGTACACTGTTAGAGGACATCAATGGCATACAACATCAATCAATAGTTAAACTTAATTCGTTCTGTAGCTAATGTAGCGGCTGAAAAAACGGTTTTCATATTCTCAGAGATGCCCCTTTCACTGTGCAAAATTCCAGAGCGGTATGAACATCATATAATAAAAAGACAAGTGTGTGTGTGTGTGTGTGTGTGTATGTGTGTGTGTGTGTGTGTGTGTGTGTGTGTGTGTGTGTGTGTGTGTGTGTGTGTGTGTGTGTGTGTGTGTGTGTGTGTGTGTGTGTGTGTGTGTGTGTGTGAAACACAAAACGGGCCTTATAACTCCGCCGTTTTTCGACCGAATCGCTTCAAATCTGCTATGAGCCCTATGAATTGCGAGGTTTGGCAAATGCGCGAAACGCGTATCCTCCGGCCTCTCGGCGCCCGTATCTCCGGTGTTTCTAGACGGATTGCCTTTGAGTTTGGAAGGTAAATGACCAGGGACGGTGACTATCTGTGTGCCAAACCGGAAGCGAATCGATTCATAAACGCACGCGATATATGCCACTTCACCTTTTCACAAATAACTCCGCCGTTTCTTCACTGAATCGTTTCAAATATGCTGTCAGGCTTACTGTGGCCGGGGCAAAGCCTGGCAGCAAATTTGAAGAGAATCAGGAGAGCGCGTCACTCTCAGAGCAGCGCCAACGGGAAACAGGGCCTTATAACTCCGCCATTTCTTAACCGAATCGCTTCAAATTTGCTGTACTCAGCGTTACCAGTACTTGGTGTTACCGTTACTAGGCATTACCGTTACTAGGGAGAGAGCGTCACTCTCAGAGCAGCGCCAACGGGAAACGGGGCCTTATAACTCCGCCATTTCTTAACCGAATCGCTTCAAATTTGCTGTACTCAGCGTTACCAGTACTTGGCGTTACCGTTACTAGGCGTTACCGTTACTAGGCGTTACCGGTACTCAGCGTTGCGCTAGTTTGCATACTTCGGCCTATTTTTTCTGCTAAGACCTCCCACTAGCTACATCATGTGTGGTCCTTGTCTTGCCTTCTGTTCTGTTTGGTGAAGTAGGAGGTTGTTGCTGGATGTGCTGCTGCTGCTGCTGCTGCTGGCTTAGACAATGCCAATAAAACTGTCGTGGTGATGTCGTAAAGTTGTTGTAGAGATGCGTAGCTCGCTCTCTTTCTGTCTGTCTGTCTCTGTCTCTGTCTCTCTCTCTCTCTCTCTCTCTCTCTCTCTCTCTCTCTCTCTCTCTCTCTCTCTCTCTCTCTCTCTCTCTCTCTTTATATATATCTCTCTCTCTCTTTTCTCTCTCTCTCTTCCTCTCTCTCTCTCTCTCTCTCTCTCTCTCTCTCTCTCTCTCTCTCTCTTTCTCTCTCTTCTCTCCTCTCTCTCTCTCTCTCTCTCTCTCTCTCTCTCTCTCTCTCTCTCTCTCTCTCTCTCTCTCTCTCTCTCTCTCTCTCTCTCTCTCTCTCTCTCTCTCTCTCTCTCTCTCTCTCTCTCTCTCTCTCTCTCTCTCTCTCTCTCTCTCTCTCTCTCTCTCTCTCTCTCTCTCTCTCTCTCTCTTCATCCTTGTTAAATAAAGTTTTTCAGTGTTCAGTGTGTTTTAATGTTCTCTCTCTCTCTCACTCTCTCTCACTCACTCTCACTCTCTCTCTCTCTCTCTCTCTCTCTCTCTCTCTCTCGACTCTCTCTCTCTCTCTCTCTCTCTCTCTCTCTCTCTCTCCATCCCTCTCTTTGCGGTAGAGAGAGTTGGGGATTGGTCCTTACAAAATTCACATATATGTGCTTATGTGTGTCTATCTGCATGAATTTTACTCTAAGCCCAAACAAATGTTATCACATTAAAAAGCAATTTGAAGAAAGGGCCAGTCCGATCATATCATGTCATCTCTCTCTCTCTCTCTCTCTCTCTCTCTCTCTCTCTCTCTCTCTCTCTCTCTCTCTCTCTCTCTCTCTCTCTCTCTCTCTCTCTCTCTCTCTCTCTCTCTCTCTCTCTCTCTCTCTCTCTCTCTTCTCTCTCTCCATCCTTGTTAAATAAAGTTTTTCAGTGTTCAGTGTTTGTTCTCTCTCTCTCTCTCACTCTCTCTCTCTCTCTCTCTCTCTCTCTCTCTCTCTCTCTCTCTCTCTCTCTCTCTCTCTCTCTCTCTCTCTCTCTCTCTCTCTCTCTCTCCCTCTCTCTTTGCGGTAGAGAGAGTTGGGGATTGGTCCTTACAAAATTCACATATATGTGCTTACGTGTGTCTATCTGCATGAGTTTTACTCTAAGCCCAAACAAATGTTAACACATTAAAAAGCATTTGAAGAAAGGGCCAGTCCGATCATGTCATCTCTCATCTCTCTCTCTCTCTCTCTCTCTCTCTCTCTCTCTCTCTCTCTCTCTCTCTCTCTCTCTCTCTCTCTCTCTCTCTCTCTCTCTCTCTCTCTCTCTCTCTCTCTCTCTCTCTCTCTCTCTCTTTGCGGTAGAGAGAGTTGGGGATTGGTCCTTACAAAATTCACATATATGTGCTTACGTGTGTCTATCTGCATGAGTTTTACTCTAAGCCCAAACAAATGTTAACACATTAAAAAGCATTTGAAGAAAGGGCCAGTCCGATCATGAAACCAGGCGAAAACTGTGAAAGATGTCGGTACTTTTGATACAGGCTAGGAAAGACAACACCAATAATTATATTATTTTTAGCCTACTCGTGCACAATTGTGGGTGGGGGTTTTACAAAGAAAATGATTGTGTATGTGTGGGGGTGTTTGGTTGGTTGCTTGTTTGGTTGGGTGGGTGGTTTTTTTTTTGGGGAGGTAGTTGTTTTTTGTTTTGTTGTCTTTTGTCTTTTTGGGGGGGGGGTGGGGGGTGAGGGGGGGGGGTTGTTAAATCGTCTAACAGGGCAATGCATGTTGTGGTTTGCTCACAACAGAGAGGGAGACACATTGAATAGAAAATAATAGAGCGCTTAGACGGTAGATCACCAGCCACGCGGCAGTATTTTCGGCTGCAGTACTTCATCTCGCAGCTGGTAGCGAACCTTTAAGATATCACAATACAGGCCCAAATGCTCGACAATATTTCCGGCTCCTGTGACCTTGTCCTTTTACCTGTGACCTTCATGTTCACACCTGGCCTTGATATTCAAAGTACCTATCTGCATGCACAATTTGAGCGTCCTAGATATCACCGTGCAAGCGATACCGTGCCAGGTGCACGGCAGCATTTTCGGCTCCAGTGACCTTCACCTTCGACCATTGACCTTCAGTTTCGAACCCGGCCTAGATATTCTTAGCACCTATCATCAGCATACAACATTTGAAAGTCCTAGGTCCCTCCGTTCAAACGTTATTGTGCCAGGTGGTCGGCAGCATTTTCCGCTCCAGTGACCCTGACCTTTGACCTAGGACCTTCATTTTCGACGTTGGCCTAGATATTCTTAGTACCTATCCGCATGCAAAATGTGAGCGTCCTATAGGTCCCTCCGTTCGGACGTTATCGGGGTAACATATATCGCCACAGACTTCGTTCGCGGCTGGTAAAAAAAAAAGGGGTGGGGGAGTTAAAAAGAGCCATAACTTTTCGGTCTCTAAATCCCACTATTACATTCCTCCACCCCCGCCCCCGCCCCCACCTCTCTCTCTCTCTCTCTCTCTCTCTCTCTCTCTCTCTCTCTCTCTCTCTCTCTCCTTCTCTCCTCACACCTTATTTTTGCTCATTTTGGTGCCTTGGTGTAAATCAGCTGATCAGGGCAGCAAACAGGCCTCGCATCGGGAGTCAATTAAACATGACGCTCGGCGCGCGAGAGGCACTAACTAGCCAATGGGTGCACCCACTGCTAATAAACCATGTGCGCGTGCAATAACTGTCAGATCCACAACACTCCCTATCACACCCACACCCCGCAATGCTCACCCCCACCCCCAAACCTACCCGCCAACTCATGTAGCAGATTTGCCAAAATAGCATAGAGGCAGTAAATAACACTGTTATGTCCATCTGTTGCACACTCATCGTCACGTGATCTCTTTTTTTTGTAATGCCAAAATTACTTAAGCTGAACATGCGCAGACGACATCATAGATTAACATCTAAAATCCACCACGTTCCATCAATTTGAAATGTTAGTTACTCGCGTGAAGGGAACACTTAAAAAGTGATCGACCTGGCCCTATTTCTTGTGTAATGTTATAACTGTTCGTGCAGTTTCACCATCAAAATCTTTTCGAAGCATTTAATAGACGATTTTCGGACAAAACTAAAGGAGAGCAAAGACAGTGTATCTAAGCTTTCTGGGGAGAGCACTTCGTGAAAATTAGAGTTGCTTACCTCCATTACTCTGTCAAATACCATAGCAACAATGCAACAATGGCGTCAAAGCTTGAAACCGCAGGATGCGAGTCAGCGACTTGCAAACTTTTTTTTGGAAAAATATGAGGTGGCCAGTTGCTACGAAGTGATAGAACTTTCAAAGTGTGACGTAAAAATATAAATTACATCAAATTTAGAATGGCGCACTGCGTTCTACATGCTGTGTGTCTCCTCAAACACACGGGGCGACGGCTGGGGATCTACCTGAAGGTAGAGTAACTTCCCCTGTTTGACCGATTGAATTAGGCGAGATCACTCCCACACACCATTAAATTACTCCCCTTAATCATTTCCGAACAATTCCTATTAACGACCGGAAGACATTCCCAGACCGGAAGACATTAAAACAACATTCTCTCTGAATTCATTCTTCATAGTTTTTGGAATGACAATCTCCATTTCCTCAAAACACCTTTATTGTCTTTTTAATGGGTTTAGGCCGGGTTCACATTAGACGCGTAAGTTCCGTACGGAAAACCCTAAATAAGTGGAAGAAAGAAGGATAAAAGTTTAGATATATAGAGGAAATTCGGACACGTGCGCAAATCTTTTCCTTTCTTTGTTTAACTATTTTATGGATTGCGCACGGGTTTCCGCATGGAATATCCGCTTATGTGTGTACACGGCCTTATTGTAAAAACAAAAGTGAGTCAAAATGCAGGCAACCAACAGACAGACTGACAGACAGACAGACAGACAGACTGACAGACAGACTGACAGACAGACAGACAGACTGACAGACAGACTGACAGACTGACAAGCAAATACCTTGTTGGTAGAGATCTTCTCTTCTTCTGTGTTCCCAGGCCATATGGCCATAATGGGTAAGGTACGTGTGTGTCCGGTTTTCAGTTTTCACTGGTCTCCCCGCTGCGTACAGTCGACACATTCCGATTTCGGAGGAGCTCAAAGTTTTTTATTTTTGTAAATGACAGGAGAATGGGCAGTAGATGCCAGAAAGTAAAGGGAAAAGGCAGAGTCAAAGAGAGTGGCAGATTAGAGGAAGATACAAGCACAGAACTTCCAGAAGGTGGGGGAACTATTTTTACGAAAGATCCCCCGGTATCCCCACGGGGAGAGACTCGTGGAGGGCGCGGGGTCGTCCAGCTCCCCGTATGGAGGCACGAGGCATCCATCCATTGCCTCAGTTGGTGGAAATAAAAATGCGTCACATCATCCAGCAACTGACCCGATAAGGTTTTCTACAGAAACGTTTGATTACTTTTAAAGACCCCGCACGTCACGACGTGTCAAAATCACGGTTTTCATGTGTTTTCCCTCTTATAGCTAGTAAGAAATCTTCCTAGCATAAGAGGGAATGTGACACGTGACGTGCGGGGTCTTTAACAACCCACCAGATCACGTGTCAAAATCACGGTTTTCACGTGTTTTCCCTCTTATAGCTAGTAAGAAATCTTCCTAGCATAAGAGGGAATGTGACACGTGACGTGCGGGGTCTTTAAAAACCCACCAGATCACGTGTCAAAATCACGGTTTTCACGTGTTTTCCCTCTTATAGCTAGTAAGAAATCTTCCTAGCATAAGAGGGAATGTGACACGTGACGTGCGGGGTCTTTAAAACCCCACCAGGTCACGTGTCAAAGTCACGGGTTTCACGTGTTTTCACTCTTATAGCTAGTAAGGAATATTGCTTTGACCAGGTTTGACTCCCATACAAATGCCCCCAAATTGAAAGCGAAACACCATTTCAAAGAGCAGCCTCAGTTTGAAGTTGAGGACATTTGTATGTGGGTCACAGCTACCCAGAAAAGCCCAAGGGACTTAATCGTGGTGGGTCAGTGGGTCTTTAAGAAGAGACGGCAAGGTGGATCTTAGGGCAGAAAGACTTTGAAATGCGTGTGTTTTTTGAATTATGATGACGAAATTGATGTTTTACGTCCTCTCGGTCATAGACACATATGGAACATTTGTAAATACAAAGATGGTGGGAACAATACTGGCTGTAATGCCCGGAGGCAGTGCAACACCAGTAAAGTCCCGAGTTTTTAACAATATAGATAGGTGTAGCGGTAGCCACGCCTCGGTTAAACCTCATCGGCTATGGTACCGCCACATTAATTACTGCGATGATTGTTTGAATTATTCACTATGCAGCTATCAAGATGGCGTGAAAGTGAAACCCAATTCCTGATGTTCCTACCTTTGGATCATTGCGTCGAGTTCATGACACATTCCATCTCGGCTCTAACTCCACGTAGAGATTCTTTTCGCATCTTTCTCTGTCTTCCCACCCCTCCCTCCCTCTCTCTCTCTCTCTCTCTCTCTCTCTCTCTCTCTCTCTCTCTCTCTCTGTGCAATATGTCAATATGTGAGATGTATGTGAATGAGTGTTTGCCTGCGTGTGTGTGTGTGTGTGTGTGTGTGTGTGTGTGTGTGTGTGTGTGTGTGTGTGTGTGTGTGTGTGTGTGTGCGTGCGTGTGCGTGCGTGCGTGCGTGCGTGTGCGTGCGCGTGTGCGTGCGTGCGCGCGTGCGTGTGTGTGTGTGTGACTGTGTGTGTGACTATGTATGTATGTGTGTGTTATTCTGTGTGACTGTGTGCGCGCGTGCGCGCGTGTGTGTGTGTGTGTCCTATGTGCGCGAAGACACACGCCTGTGTGTATATGCATGCCCTACGGGATATGCGCGCTGATGTGCTATGTGAATCCTGTAAGGCGATCAGAGCACGCAGAACTCTGTGTCGAGGCGATTCTTCTAAACAAGTAGCAATGCAGTGATTGACGACCCATCACTACATCGCAGCCACGTAATGGCGGTTCCACGGCATTCGCAGCTCCCTATAAAACTCCCAACATCTAAACACAACACGGGGGGTGCAGATACAGGGAATGAAAGTCCTTTACTACCAACTGCACAATGCTCTACACGCTGTGAAACTGTTAAAGTGTAAACACATTGTGGGAGGTACAGGGTATTAAAGGGGCACCCTGACGGATAAGGTTTTTTTTGCAAGAAACACGTCGAGATCACCAGAAAGACAGCTTTTTCAAGGATCTGAACACTCACTTTGCTCTGGTTTCCTAGAAATTAAACCGTCAAAACGGCGATTCCTCCTTGGCGGAGATGCCGGAGATTGGATGGGGTGGGTGGAGGACACTCATTGTGGTCGAAGCGTTTTCTTTTTTTTTTGTAGTGCAGTAAAAAAAAAATTGGAACTATTTCCTTTGTTGTGAGCGAAACTCCTTTAGAGATAAACTGTATAAAATTTAAAAAAAAAAAATTTAAAAAAAAGGCTTGTATTGCGAAAATTTCGTGCAAACGATTTGGCGGCACACGCCTTCTCTTTGGGTGAAATAATTTGACTTCCAGCACCTCCGCCAAGGAGGAATCGCCGATTTGATGGTTTGATTTCTAGGAACCCAGAGCAAAGTAAGTGTTGCGGTCTCTGTAAAGGGTGTTTTCCTGGTGATCTCGACGTGTTTCTTGCAAAACCTCATCCGTCTGGGTGCCCCTTTAAGAGCCAGACTGTGAACCGCATTTCTGCCCACTAAAGTTGGCCTGGAAAACGAGAAAACGTTCACTGTTATTTACAGCGTAAAATCATGATGGCCCTCTATTTGGTGACGTTCCCATTGGCCTTGTCTCGTTCCCCCTTATTCTCGCTTTGCCTTTTACTGTTTTGTTTATTCCCACCTTGCATTCGTCATCATCTCGTATGTTTTAGCTCGGCACCATTTCGCTTCTTTCGTTGAAACTAGACGAGTAGTGTGTGTATGTGTGAGTGTGCGAACGTTCGCGTGTGCGTGGTTGTATGTGTGCGTGTATGTGCGTGTGTGTGCGCGTGCGCGCGCTTGTGCACATTGTGTGTGTGTGTGTGTGTGTGTGTGTGTGTGTGTGTGTGTGTGTGTGTGTGTGTGTGTGTGTGTGTGTGTGTGAAGTCAAGTCAAGTCAAGTCAAAATTTTATTTCCAGATGGGAACATTGTATCAGTAAGCAAAAACATGCTTTTTTTCAACAGTGTGTGTGTGTGTGTGTGTGTGTGTGTGTGTGTGTGTGTGTGTGATTCAAAAGTACCAACCTTTCACTAAATGTAACCTGTACGAATAATTATACGAGTGTAAATAAGCCTGTCACCTGAGAATACGAACGACAGAGTCCCAAACACTCATATTATGGGGGGGAGGGGGGGGGGGGGGGTATGCCTCCCTGATAAATTTAAAAAAAGCACCATTAAACATATAAACAAACAGTCGAGATGTTCATCTATATTGAAATTTAAAAAATAAACTTTCCCACAACTGCCAATGTTGTGCAGTACCGGAGTTGTTGAAATCGCAGTTGCAATCCCTACGAATCAAGTTGTCAATCTTACAGGTAGAAAAACCATTTCCGATCTGCAGATACTTTTATCTCTATATGGACAGACAACTTTCATTTTGGTACTTCAACAAAATACCATGGATTCAGATATTGTAATATTGTTTTTAGAAAAACCAGTATAATGTACGACTTGCAAATAAAAATCTAGTGTGCACCTGCAAGTGTGATCATCCAATATTCTTAGCAAAGTGGTAATCTAGTTTTTCTGGCTATTTCACATTAAATGTTAGAACCAAACTGTGGCAGTGCCATAGCTAATAGGTTTATCCGAGGCGTGGTTACTGCTGCAAATATCTGTATTATAAAAAAAATCGGGACTTTACTGGTTAAGCATTGCCTCCGGGTATTGCCTCCAGTATTGTTCCCACCATCTTTATATTTACAAATGCCCCACATGGCCGAAAGGCCGAAGAGGGCGTAAAACCCTATTTTCTCATTAAATGTTAGCCCATAGCCGATGAGGTTTAACCGAGGCGTGGTTACCGCTACACCTATCTGTATTATATTATTTTTAAATCGGGACTTTACTGGTTTCGCACTGCCTCCGTGCATTGCCTCCAGTATTGTTCCCACCATATTTGTATTGACAAATGTCCCATATGTGTCTGATTCAGACCAAGAGGACGTAAAACACCATTTTCGTCGTCATTAAATGTTAGCTATAAATCGGATTCAAAGTAAAAGAATCCAATTGTGATGGTCTTTTTCTTAGTGAGGTCTTGCAGTGCGATGCTTCATCCCACCTCACTCTTTCATCCTTTCACGTTTCCCTGAATGGGAACCAAAATTCGTGCCGAAAAGTTAAGAAACCCCTCTTTGAAACCCACAACATAAAGTTTGATAACTCATAAAACGAAAGTGGACTCGAAGAAACATTTCATTCTTTCTCAGTTACATGAAGACGAGCCTTGCTTATGTATTGGATATATAAAAAGTACCCAAAATATCAAATCGAAGTAACCGATTTTGTTCTGCAAAGATGATTTTCTCCCTTTGGTTTCTTCTGAAACAGTTTGACTTTGAAAGCCCACAGAGAACGAAATTCAGATGTGCTGCCTTGGTTTTCACTGAGAATGAGTAACACAATCTCTTCTCTTTCAGTTTTGCATATATTGTGTTACTTAGTTGCGTAATGTGCTGTCGGCAAGGCAATGAACGTAACCTACCCGTATCTATATGGCCTTTTGGCGCTATTTTACATGCAGCAAATAGGCTTTTATTGCTCCAAATTGTTCCATCCTTCTTGTACAGCATTTGGGAGCTAAACCACTTTGTGTGGAGTGGTTATTTGACCAGGATGGCTCTCTACAACATGTCCCTCAAATGTTCAGTCACGTTGAGACCTGTAGATCGTGCTGGCTAGTCTTTACAGACAATAATGCTCGCATTTTTAATGCCAACTCAAATTGACTGATGAGCACTTGGAAGAGCCTGTCTCGCGCAGTGTCATTGAGTCATTGACTGACTTTCTCGCGTTGGCGTTCCAAAACGAGCAGTGATAGGTGACCATAACAGCCTTGCCTGAACACAACCCACTCTCTGCCACCTCTGTGTTGCTTTACCCTGGTTCTGATATGTCTGATGTGATGAGGGAGCAGCCTTGAACTTGTGCATCAAACGCGACGTTTTACAAAGGGTACCCTATACCAACATCGGATATGAAATTGGGCATGCAGGTCGGTAAGTAGATAGGCCATATTTGCATTGATTAACAAAATTGAAGTCAATCATCTAGAGAAGCATTTTGCCTTGTTTTGCAAAAGGTTGTTTAACTTTTTGTCCCCAGTTTAACAAAAATCAATTGAAACATATTTGAAAGAAAATAATTCCGAAATCAAATAATAATAATAATAATACATTTATTTATACAGCGCAATACTCCATCGGTAAAATGACGCAGCTGACAGGTACCCTTCTTGTATGTGTGTGGACATTTCCACTTTTTTCTTTTCTTTCTTTCTTTATTATTTATTTAAGAAAATTTATATAGCGCTTCACCTTTAAGCTCTAAGCGCTTTACAATTGCCCTAAAATTATTCATATTAAAAACAACCGCTTACATACCTCCACACTATCATTCACATTCTTACACACACACACACACACACACACACACACACACACACACACACACACACACACACACATACACATGCGCACACAAAGAAATATATACATATTAAACTAAATATAAATAAAATACATATACATAATAAAATAACAATTTACAATCAGATTACATTACAAAAATCAATTTTCAATTTACATAAACAAGCTACACATTCACAATGACCGCAAAAGTAAAGTATACATATAGGTACACACAAGGTTCACAAACATTCAAAAATAGAGAAACACGCTCATAAAAGCAAATTAAGACATTCTTCATCCTTAACTGCTTAACTAAACCCATTGACATTTAGCAGAGTTGTACCCGATTTATTGATGATGCAGTAATGCCAATCATGTCCGTTTAAACCAAGTTGCGAACTTCACATTGCATAGATTGTTGTATGTGACAAACTTAACAAAACGAAGCCCATGTTTAAAAAAAAAACATTTTTAAACACTTGCGATGGGGCTGGTGGGATGTCCTCAGAATTAATCATCCCATCTGAATTAATCAAAAGCATAGTGACTTTTTCTGGTATTGCAATGCCTCCAGGATTGTCCCAATATCTTTACAGTTATTGATGCCCCACGTGTATTTGGTATATTCTAGTCACAGAGACTTATCTCTGTGAAATTCGGGCTGCTCTCCCCCGGAGGGTGCGTCGCCGCAAGTGCATCCCCATCCCAGTTTTTGTTTGTTTTTGTTGGGTTGTTGGGTTTTTGGGGGGGCACAGGGTGAGGAGGGGGTGTGGGCACACTTGGAAAACCTAGCTATCAATTTGGCCATACCAGGCAGCCGGATTTCTCCCTGCTCTTACCGACTTTCAACTGCCGTGGGATTTGTACGTGCGTAAAGCGCACGGGTCAGACTAGCTTTAAGTCACCATCCGAAGGACTCGACGTTCAGTTCGATTTTCATGTCAAACTAGAAAGAAAGGGCGAGGCCGGGATTCGAACCCGGGTCACTCACGCTGCAGTCACGCATTACATTTGGCAGGCGAACGTCTTAACCACTCTGCCACCTTTTCTCCCTTTGTCACATGTGCCTGTTCCATGTCGAAGGAAGTTAAAGGGACGTCCTTCTTCTGCTGCAATCAGAGAATGTGACGTCCTCGTGGCGATCTGCCCTTAGGAACAAGGAATTCTGGGGCTGTGGTCGATTTCTTCTGCTGGTGGGATGCCATGATTTATATGACGCGGGTCCCCCCGTGGGGATACCGGAAGGTCTTTTGTACAAATAGTTCCCCCACCATCTGGAAGTTCTGTGCTTGTAACTTCCTCCAATTCTGTCATTCTCTTTGACTCTGCCTTTTCCCTTTGCTTACTGTCATCTGCTATCTTTCTATCTTACTGGTCCATTCTCCTGCCTTTTTTTTAAATAATTCTTACAAAGATTTCTTCAGCCGAAGTCGGACATGCTGGGCCTAACTATTTCTTAGTTAGGCGCATAACGGCAGCATGACGCATCTACGCTCATATGACAGGAAACTGTCTGAGCGAACGAAGAAGAAAAATATGACGCGGGTCATAGGACATGTTTGTGGATGATGATGAAAATGATGTTTTACGTCCTCTCGGTCATAGACACATATGGGACATTTGTAAATACAAAGATGTTGGGAACAATACTGGCTGCAATGCCCGGAGGCAGTGCAACACCAGTAAAGTCCCGAGTTTTTAACAATATA
>CM065699.1:4894766-4949766 GCA_017654935.2 Phymorhynchus buccinoides | reverse complement strand
GAGAGAGAGAGAGAGAGAGAGAGAGAGAGAGAGAGAGAGAGAGAGAGAGAGAGAGAGAGAGAGAGAGAGAGAGAGAGAGAGAGAGAGAGAGAGAGAGAGAGAGAGAGAGAGAGAGAGAGAGAGAGACAGACAGACGAACAACACGGTTTTAACGAAATAGTATAAAAATCATAGAAAGAAATTAAAGAAGAAAGATATAGAAAAGAAGGGGAAAACAGGAAGACACTGAGTAAAAAGACGAGGAGCAAGTGTACGTCTGCAACAACTGAAGAGGGATTGGTTGGGATAGAGAAGAAGAAGAAAAATAGAAGAAAAGAAAGAAAGGCGGGAAAGAATGTACAAAACGAAGAAAGAAGGAAGGGGAACAAGAGATAGAAAGAAATAATTAAAGAAATAATTAAAGAAATAAAGGGAGAAAAGCAAGAAGAAGAAGAAGAAAATGAAGAAGAAGAAGGAGAAGAAGAAGTTTGAGACAGGAAAAGAAAAGACAAACAGAAAAAAGAAGATAGTAGGAATGAAGGAAAGAAAGAAAGAAAGAAAGAAAGAAATTACCAAATAAAGTCTTCAGATCTGTTATCAAAGTTAGGGTTTCCTTTTTTTCTTTTCTTTTTTTATTAAAAAGTTTCTCATCATTCTTCAAGACGGAGAAAATCACCTTTCCGTTGTCTTTTGATGTCTGGTTGTGTTGACAACTAAGGAGCAAGAAAGTGCTGACATGTGACGTGCTGCTGTTGTTGTAGTTGTTGTTTGGGGAGTTGTTGTCATCAATATCGGCTTTCCCCTTACGCCTGATTAAGAGAAACCCAAACGGAGGTGTTCACGTTGTTTTGTTTTCCCTCTCTCTATCTCTCTCTCTGTCTCTCTCTCTCTCTCTCTCTCTCTCTCTCTCTCTCTCTCTCTCTCTCTCTCTCTCTCTCTCTCTCTACGTATCACCCCCTCTCTCTCTCTATCTCTCTCTCTAGGGGGAGGGGGGGGGGGGGGGGGGGGGGGGGGGGGGGGGGAGGGGGGGGGGGGGGGGGGGGGGGTTAGGCTTACAAATACCATCGATAAACTTCCGCAAGAATACATCTTTATTACAAACCTACTATTCGGGAATACTTATTTTTTCCATTCAAGACAATGTCAGTATATTTGAAGCAGTTCAAGAATTCATCCTGCAATGTTCCACAAAACGTATTAAATACATACATCTGTGTCGTTAAAAATTCGGGACTTTCCTGGAGTTGCACTGCCTCCGGGCATTGCCTCTAGGATCCCACCATCTTTATATCTACTAATGTCCCATATGTGTCTCTGTTTCAGACCGGAGGACGTTAAACGGATTTTCATTCATCCTGCAAACGAAACGTTTTGAAATCTAAGTTAAGGTGCATTCTTCAATAGCTCTTCTGGTCTCCCCCCCCCCCCCCCCTCTCTCTCTCTCTCTCTCTCTCTCTCTCTCTCTCTCTCTACGTCTACACAAATAATTTATTATTACTCATCCCGGCTCATCTCTCTCTCTCTCACGTCTACACACAAATAATTTATTATTACTCATCCCGGCTCATGGAATGACCTTTTTTATGTTACATATTATTGTTCTGCGGACCTATAAGAGTTTGTTTCCTTTTAAGCTGAGAGTAGACTGATCTCCATTTCTCATCACATTTGTTTAAACATTCATTAATATAATTTAATATCTTTTTTTAACCCTTTCACCGCCAAAGTCGCATTTTAGCACCACAGTGATTTAACACCTATGTCACTAAAAGGCATCAAATTGGGGTCTGTTATCCAAAGACCATAATTATTCTCTTAATTTTGGGAGGTAAGGATAGGCCTTCACAGAGGAATCCCCAATATTACAGATATTTTTCTCCACCCAGATAAGTTTGATGGACATTTTTTGCTGAAAATGGCTGGCGGCGAAAGGGTTAATTAAATATTGTTACCTTTTGTGTTCTTCTTACTGGTTTGTTGTTGTTGTTGATTATCTATGTATTACTTTAACATATAAAACATATTTGAAAATTAAGATAGCGCTTCATTACTCTGCTTAGCCGTCCGTCACTATTATTGTCTGTGCACTTTGTTCTTTAAGATAGGGCTTTATATCAGTTTTCTTGTTGCCCTATCTAATGATCATTGTTCGATTTTCATTTGTGACTTTGAGAAATAAAATGCTATTTAAACCAGAGAGAGAGAGAGAGAGAGAGAGAGAGAGAGAGAGAGAGAGCACAAAAAACGACCACCTTTACCAAAAGAAAAAAAAAGAAAATTAAAAAAAGAAGAAAAGAAAAAAAGAGAAGATGGAAGTTCAGTTTAACGTCGCGTATCGGCTTTCGCCATGTACGACGGGCTGAACAAACCAACCAAGGTATAAACAAAAATTTATGTTCCTGAATCACTGTCTTAGCCAAAAGGCCGAGAACCGATCAGAATATTCAAGAGAAGAAAAATAAACGAGAAGAAATGTGAAAAATGGTGTTTTACATCCTCTCGGTCTGGAACAGACACATATGGGACATTTGTAGATATAAAGATGGTGGGAACAATACTGGAAGCAATGCCCGGAGGCAGTGCAACTCCAGTAATGTCCCGAATTTTTTAACAATACATATAGGTGTAGCGGTAGCCACGCATCGGCTAAACCTCATCGGCTATGGTAGATATACCGCCACAAGTATTAATTCATTACAAATAAACCAGAAACAAAAAACAAAACAAATATACAGTAAAGGCGGAGTAAGGTGGACGGGAAAAAAATAAAATAATAAAATAGATTATTGCTTACAGTTTATTTTTATTTTGTGATCGTACGCCTGGATCTACGGGATCAACACCAGTCTTGAGTCAAAAATAGTGCCGTTTTTTTCTGCCATAGACTGATTGAGGTTTTGATTTACTCAGATGACTTGCTTCCCCTCTTGTAAGTATTAAAATTACCTCCCTTATACAACCCCCTCCCACCTAAGACCTTACATTCGATGATTTTTCAAGGTCTTAAAAGGGAGGTTCCATCGTATTTTAATGTTTCCTGTGGACAGCCATAAAGGTGGTGCGTTTTGCTAGTCTTCTGTTTTTTCTAATCACACATTTTGTTCTTTAAAATCTGCTCGATTGTCCATTTTTTGCTTGTGCTTGTTTGTTTGTCTTTCATGTTGTCTTTGTTTTGTCGCATAATCAAGGTTTTGATTTTTTAAACTATAGATTTGAATTGAATGAAAATTGGACACACGCACACTCACACAGAGAGAGCAACTAGAGTACCTTCATAGTCGCTGGTTCTATTAAAGGGGAACAACCCACAAAAGGAGAGAAGACAAAAATCTCTATTTGAACACGTCTTGTCTCCCTTTTATTCCTGGTGGGTTGAGGTTTGATTTGAAAGCAGAGAGGGTCGGTTGCTAACGGAGGGATAGAGGACTTTGTTCCAGGAGGTTGGTCCTGAAACAGCAAAAGAGCACCGACCGACAGTTGAAAGCAACAGTTGAAAGGGATCTGGAGAGATAGAGGGTCAGAAACTGAACATAATGTGCGAGCTGGCATATAAATTGAAATATGGTCACAGAGGTAAGATGGAGCAGCTTGATGGATAGATTTATTTATAGCAAAGACAGACACACACACACACACTCTCATGCACACACACACACACCAAAAACAGCATACACACAATAATGTCAGTGACAACATTTTAATGATCTTTTGACTCGTCCCAAATTCTCTCAACTATCACCCTGTATCATGAACCATGTAATCACATCATTGAAAATGGAAGCATTGAGATGGGGGGGGGGGAGGGGGGGGAGGGGAGAGAGAGAGTGTGAGTGTGTGTGTGTATCCATGTATGTATGCGCATGTATTTCATGTATGGTGCTTGTGAAGTAGACCTGCTATTTGTTTTGTATGTATTGTAATTGTATATTATGAAAATAATAGTTTAAAAACAGAAAATGGAAGCATTCAACATCATAACACCAATACATTTCTTGGATTTTGTTTTGTTGTTTTTTCTTTAGTTTTCTCCCTCTCTCCCTCTCCAGTTTATTAGCTAAATATGGTCATGTAATCATATTCACAATCCCATTCATAAGAAACCTCTACCAAGACAACTAGCAGCTCATTTATTTCATGTTCTCTGTTACTTTTCTATTCACATTTTTACCAAGCAAAACAGAAACAAGAACAGGGAAGATATGGAGTATTGGGGATGAAGGCCTAAGGGTATTCAGGGGGACATTAACCCTCTTGGCATATGTTACATAAAAACCTCTTCTAGTATTCAGATTATTTCACACAATTTCGAGAACATCTGTTTTTGATGCACATAGAGCACCTTACAGTTACTATAGCATATTTGCATGTGAGAAGGTTCTTCAGAGTGTGTGTATAATAAATTAGAACTTGGTGCGTGATGGAAATGCCATCGGAAGGAGTCTCAGAGTGGGGGCAAGCTATGGGCGGTTTTCCTGAGGTCTCACAACCCATGAATTCATGCCTGTTTTTTTTTAACCGCTATTATCTTCAAAAACTGGAAGCCACAAGTTTTGGCACAACAAAAAACCGGAAGCCACAACTTTCAGCACCCCCAAACCAAATTTCCGGCGTGTTCAGGAAAATTAGCACCCCTACATTTTGAAGGGAGGCAGAAGGCTAATCAATAGTCAGGTGTTTGTCAGTAAACACCCTGAAGGAGGCAGAAGGCTGATCAATAGTCAGGTGTTTGTCAGTAAACACCCTGAAGGAGGCAGGTCAATGGGCCCAGGAGTCATGTGGTGGCAAACAGGTAGAGGATGCCCTTCATGAAACCCACAATCTCCTGACCCCCCAGCTTGGACTCCCCGTACACGCGATCCACGAAGGAGATGGGCACCTGAAATGTTGCATGAAAGAGTTTGAAATGTTCCAAAACACAAATCATAGGGTATGGAAAAACATAGATCGTAAAATAAATCACCATGCAAAACATGTAAAGATAATTTACAAATCATTGGCTCACGTCGTTTTTTAAAACAAAGTGAGTCTATAGTATCGTACATGTTCGGTTGTGTGTCTGTGTGTGTGTGTGTGTGTGTGTGTGTGTGTGTGTGTGTGTGTGTGTGTGTGTGTGTGTGTGTGTTGCGTCCGTGGCCCCGACCTTTAACCTTAACTCAAACCTTAACGTTGTCATTTTCTCTAAACATAAAAGGCGTTAGAGGGTTAAAGTTAGCAGGATACTTGATTTTGACGTGAGTCTGCAAGTCACGACGATCAAAGCAGTCAGATACATTGATAAAGAACAAAATAAAGATAATCATTTGTTGCAGAGATTACTGTTGTGCAACCTTTAACCTTGACTCAGTCACACTCTTCAAACTAAAGAAGACTCTCACTCTCCACTGAAACTTTAACGTTGTCATTTTCTCAAAAAAACATAACATGTTAGAGGGTTAAAGTTAGCAGGATACTTGATTTTGACGTGAGCCTTCAAGTCATGGCGATCAAAGCAGTCAGATACATCGGTAAGGAACAAAAGAAAGAAAATCATTTGTTGCAGAGATTACTTTTGTGCTGTAGGCCTACTGAGTAGACACTAGAAAGAAGACTCTCCATTAGATATGCAAAACGCTGTTTAAAATGAAACACAAGACTTCAGGTGTGTACAAATAGGTACATTTTAACGTCGTTAACTCATATTTTCTGTAACAAATAGATACATCTATTTGTACCGAGTGTGGCGCGTTGACGGCCCGTTTGTTTCGTTTTGGAGCGTCTGTGGCAACGGTTGTTCGTGTTCGTTCGCGCATCGTGTCTGCGCTGAAATACTTTTACCGCACTTCCGGCGTTTATTTGCACACATAAAGTCTAGGCTAGAGATCACGTCTTCATAATGAAGACTACGTACCTGACATTTAGCCCACATTCATTTCAGTCATGACAAAAATATACGGAAAATCCAGTGTTCTCTCCTTCGACGTAAGAAACCAAATCATAATCCGATCGGCGATGCTTAGGAGCCAAGGCCTCGTGCGTGACTCGCCCGGGCTTGACCTTAACCTTTCATGGTGAAGAGAGTGGGGGGGGGGGGGGGGGGGGGTATGAACGAAACGAAAATAAAATATTAGCCTAGGACTAAAGTATCTTATAGAAATGCAGATGATGCGGAACAAGATTTATTCGCATGAACACTCAGTTTAAAACAGTAACAGATCAGGAGTAGGGCCTTACGAATTCCGCATCTTCATTTTCCTAGTAGATGTCCTGTAGGCCTGTATTGTAAGGTTGTTGTTATTTGGGAAAATTCGCTTGTCCTCGAATCACAATGGCGTCTGCCGGCCGCGCGTGCTATCTGCGTGAGTAAATTATCCTTCTTCTTCAAGTTGGGGATGTTTATCATGCCCCGCACTCACCGGTCTTCATTCAGACCATTAATAGCGCACAGGATGCGTGCTATGTGAATTCGTGTCATCCATCCCACCGGCACACACGACCTGACATGTACTGGGGTTCAAAGGATTATGCAGCGCAGGAAAAAACAACAACAAGAATAATTATAATAAGTCTAGACAAATAAGAGGATGTGCACGACTTGGCTATTCCGATAATACCCAGTCGCACACGGGGGCGGGTGGGGGGGGGGGGGGGACAAAAACAAAAACGGTTGGTTACAGCATGACAAAAACCAAGCCATCAGTAGGCCTACGTTGAAAGCGTTCACCACAATTACTGGGAGCTGCTGTGGCGCAGTTGGTAAGAGTCGCTGGCTCGTAATCCATCAAGTTTGTGAGTGTGTGGGTTCGAATCCAGCTGGGGCCACAGTGGTGTGTCCTTGGGAAATGCACTTTACTCCCATTTTCCTCACTCCACCCAGGTGTAAAATGGGTACCTGACGTCAGTTGGGGGAAAAGTCCTTCGGATGAGACTTACAACTGAGGTCCCGTGTGCGAACGCATGTACAGATCTCTTGCGCACACGTTACAGCCCATTCCACTAATCGGTAGGAGACAGGGGCAGGATAAACATCCCCAATAGGAAGAAGAAGAAGAGATTGCTTCATGGCGGACTCGCATGTCTCGAGGGTTAGCTTGTGTGTGTGCATGCGCCCTATGTGTGTGAGAGAGAGGTCATTTGAACTTTTTATTCTGTTAGGCTCGACATAATTCAGTTCCACTACTAGTCTATTATCACTCACACACCCTACACAAATTTGTTGTTCAATTATTTTAGCTTATACCACATCCTGAATTTGACGCATAAAACTGAAACTCAGACAGAGAGTGTGGAAACAATACTAACTAGGCCTACATCTTATATTTAGTTATAAGCCTACTGCTAGGCCTAAGCAAAAGTAGGCCTAACTATAGGCCATACATTCCTTTCCAACACACACACACACACACACACACACACACTCACACACTGCCTCTAACACATAGGCTAGGCCTAGCAGTCTCTGTCCATCCATCGACGTCTCGCGCACCGGTTGCTTTCCTTTGCATCGCGTTGAAGAAAGTATAGCGCATGCACACATGTCAGCATTATCGGGGGATTTCAAAGTACTTAATTCCGATACAATGTATGAAATCAAAGGTGACGTCTGACCTGTGAATAGAGGTCAAACGTCTGACGTAATCAACATAGCCGCTATTAATTACTCCCCTGGGCATTAAACAGTTGTGTATGACTTTACACTCGTCTAGTTCCCTCTACCACACCCTACCCCCCCCCACACCCCTTTTTTAAAATCTCATAAACATTCATCTGCATAGCAAAGTCGGTCTAAGAATACTCAAATTATCCCTAACTGTTTGTTTTGGGATCTCTCTTCTCCCCATAATATCTCATCAGTTCACTTTTTACAGTATCCTTGCTGAACTTATTTGCTTTCTTTTTCATACTAACCCCTAAAGTGCAGCAGAATCTTCAACGTGATGAAGTTGGCTGCCTATGGTGAAGAAGAAGACAAGGAAAGATCAACGACTCACTCTGTTTTTTAAGAGGGAACACAACCGATCCCAGGGATCGGGTCTTTTTTGCTAGAAAATATCTGCCTCCTTCAAAAATAATCCAAAATGGGGTCTTAAGGGAGGGGTCTTGTATTTTTTTTTATTACAAAGGAGGTAATTTTAATAGTTAGAAAGAAGGGCAATATTTCAGAAGTTAAGTAGGTCATATGTGGGAAGGAGTCTTATAATGGGAAATGTTATAAAGGAGGTTATATTGTACTTAATTGTACATTTGTTAATGGTTTAGGCTTTAATTATTAAACAGTTTGTTTGGTTTTTAATAATTAAAGTTTAACTCTACTAGAGTTTAAGTCTACTGTAGTGTTAAACATAAATTTCATCATTTTTTTTTTTAACAGTATGGGTGACTGGGGAGCTCTGACTGGAGGTGGGACATCAGTGCGACTGGGACTCTATGAGGCTTCAGGAGACAGCTGTATGCTGTAGATCCAGCGATTCTCATTTGGTTAGGTGAGTGAGCACTAACATTTGCATGCACAGGGTTCTGTTAACTGAACATTCTGTGCTTGACTGGAAAACAAAAATGGGCCAAAAAAATTGAAACTGTCCGTTACCGGGATGGACAATATCAGGAAAGGGTGGGAGAGTGAGTTCACCAAAGCAATGTTAGGCCTAGCCTGCTCTACTTAGGCCTGGTTATTTTTATTATTTTTGCTCTAAGTCCATTTTTGACCCTTACACCTTTTCCTCCAACCCCTACTCTATTATTTTAAAAGTAAAAGCCCATTGTGATGATAGCTTAAAGGGATGGGAGTATACCTAGGACGTGGTGTTAATTAGTGAGATGACCTTTGGCTCCCATTACCCAATTCCTGTAGTGTTAAGGATAACACGCTGTCTGAATTTCAGACAGAGATCTAGGTTCAAATCCTGGCAGGAATCATAAGAGCCTGGTTATCTCACTTTTCTTTCTACTCCCAATTCCATACCTAACTTTCTCTGACACTCATATTCTTCACTGCCATTAAAAAGCATTTTAAGTTCCTCTCATCTTTCCACTCTTTTGTTTCCCCACAAACATTACCTATGGTTAGTTGTTGTTGAAGGGGGGTGGGGGTCGGGTGGGGGGTGGAGAGGGAGAATTTAAAAAAAAAAATGCTGACTGCTGTTGAGATAGCCTCTCGCTGAGACTCTTTTTGTGCAATAAACAGAATCACTTCTTATGTTATATTTTTCTTAGTATGCAGGATTTTATTGATGTCCTAATTTGAGCAAGTCATATATCCTGTAACAACTAACATTCCAGTGTTAGTATAACTGCATTAACAGTATATCTATTCTAACCAAACCAACATAATAATAAATAGTATGCGTAATTAACGCTAACTGCATTAACATTATATATTCTAACCAATGCCAACATAATAATAAATAGTAATACAAATAGTATTCACCTTTACATAAAATTAAGACAGAATGTATGCATTACACTCTGATAGTCTGAACCTTGATTTAAATTTTCAATTCACAAACTTTTATAGGGAACCATTGGAAATCTTCATTGTACTATTACTAAACTGATTGGAAAACACAAATTACTCTCATTGGATTTGCATAGCTACATTAGTGACATTGACACTTCTACATTCTCTATAGATAGTAATCAAAATTAGACGTGAGCCTTGAAGGCTTCGCCTCTTGTTTTTTTTATGGAATTATATAATCTGTAAATAACTTTCAAATTATTCACTACAACAATTTTACTTGCACCAAGAATTGATTTTTAGATACTCAAATATGAACCCTTTCATCCCCACTGCAGCCGCTCGGCACCACACTGAGTTAACACCCGTGTCACTTCTTCTTCTTCATCGATCGATCAGACAGGAACCCCAGTGGCACGGATGAAGGCTGCCGTCTGCCGAAGATCTTTTCCCGGAACGGTTTATCCAACGGCTACGTTTCGTCTCAGAGGTTATGGAATGTTTGACAATCTTGGAGTAGATGCTCAACAGTCATGTCAGCGGCACCACAGGGGAGTCTCCAATGTGGAACTTTGTGTACAACCCATGTCAGTAAAAGGCATTTCATCAGGGTTTGTGATCCAAAGAGGTTCTTAATGTCGGGAGATAAGGACAGGCGTAATGCTGTACATGCTGTCAAGGAATCCCCAGTACTGCAGATGACATATTTTCTATTCCCAGGTAAGCTTGGCGGAACATTTAAGCTTAACCCTTTCGCCGCCAATGTCGCATTTATGCACCACAATGGTTTAACACCCATGTCACTAAAAGGCATCAAATCAGGGTCTGTTATCCAAAGACCCTATTTCTTATATTTGGGAGTTAAGGATAGGCCTAGTGTTATACATGTCACAGTTCAGAATTCCTAATAGTGCAGATAGCATGTTTTTCTCTACCCAGCTAAGTTTAATGGATTTGTTTGGCTGAAAAATGGCTGGCGGTGAAAGGGTTAAAAATGGCTGAAGTTGAAATAGGTAATCAAAGGAATTTGAGAGAACAATATCAGAACCATTGCCAGCATGATCAGTGTTTCTCATAAGGATAAATTGTGAGGGTCCCAGGGTCCTTTTCAAGCAATTTTAAAACAATCTACTGTAATTAAGGTAAATATGCAAAGCACATAATGCTCGGTGTGCTGTGTTGACGATAGTGATACCTCTTGGGTCAGTGCTGTCAAAGATCTACCGACTGACAGATTGAACTTGGTCTGTGAAAAAAGTGTGCATCCCTGGGATGCACAGTGCAGAAACTAAAGAGTCCCTTCCTGATTTCCGTGCTTCAGGGAAGCACTAATGTGCTTTATGGAAAACACTGATGATGCTACTTTCATGAGTGCTCCTGGGAAAGTTCAAACATCCTGCAAGGCAGGGGTCCAGGGGCCGCCCAGTTAACAACTTGACTTAAACAATCCTAAAAATATAAAGTTCCTAATAAAGGCATGTAAATACTTATCTGTATTCATTTCTTTTTATATTCTACACATGCAGGAAACCGACAAAATGTTTATAAATAGGAAATTCGTTGCTTCTGAAATTCTCATAATCCGGCGACGCCGGCTCCAGGCAATTACAAAATCCTGCAATTCAGGACATCCTGAAAGCAGGAGCATCCATGTACTTTTCTTACAAAACTGGAAGACGAAGAAATGCATAAACACAAAAAACCTACCTCTCCAATAGAATAGTTGTACTGCCTGGCCCTGACAATCATCTCCATCTGGAAGACGTAGCCTTTAGATACGCAGGCCTCAATTAACCTCTGCAGCACCTCCTTGCGGTACAGTCGGAAACTGCCCGTCAGGTCCGACACCCCGGGACGTAAGAGAACTTGAGTGATGAAGTTGGCCACTCGACTTGTCGTGACAAAAAAGAGAGACAGAAAAATGTGGCATCAGGTTTTATCATAGGCATGTGCTGGACATTTATGAGCAAAGTTATAGTGTGGATACCCCTCTCCCTTTCCCCGCATGTTTACCACTCTCAGTCTAAAGATTTTGTTCTTACAGAGGCGTTTTGTTGCCAGGTTGGGGCAGTGGGTGGATGCCTCGTGCCTCCATACAGGGAGCTGGATGACCCCGCAACCTCCATGAGTCTCTCCCTGTGGGGATTGTCTTTCATACAAATAGTTCCCCCACCTTCTGGAAGTCCTGTGCTTGTAACTTCATCTAATCTGCCACTATCTTTAACTGTGTCTTTTCCCTATACTTTCTGTAATCTACTATCTTTCCGACTCATTGGCCCATTCTCCTGCCTTCAAAAAAAACCAATCTTCCAAATATTTTCTCCATTGAGCTTCTCCGAAATCGGAATGTGTTGGCTGTACGCAGTGGGGAGACCAGTGAAAACTGAAAACCGGACAAAAATGTACCTTACCCATTATGGCCATATGGCCTGGGAACGCAGAGGAAGAAGTTGCCGGGTGTCTTACCTACAACTTCGCCCATCGTGAAAGTAACGCTATTGCTTGGGAGAAGGAGTATGAATGAACGGAACTGAATAATAAGTTTAAAACAAATACAAACACACACAATGAAGCATTACATCCACCTATGCAGAAGGGCTCACTTCTATGGTCAGAAATTGTTATTGATGAGGCTTTGTGTGTGTGTGTGTGTGTGTGTGTGTGTGTGTGTATGTGTGTGTGTGTGTGAGTGTGTGCGTGTGCATGTGGGCATGCATGCGAGCGTGCGTGTGTGTGTTTACTTAGAATTCTACCAAGTCTAACTCCTTCACAAACGGCTTGAAATATCCAGTGTATGTGTGTGTGTGTGTGTGTGTGCATGCATGCATGTGTGCGTGCGTGCATGTGTGTGCTTACTTAGAATTCTACCAAGTCTAACTCCTTCACAAACGGCTTGAAATATCCTCTGTGTGTGTGTGTGTGTGCGTGTGCGTGTGCATGCATGTATGCGTGTGCAAGTGTGTGTGTTTACTTAGTCTTAGAATTCTACCAAGTCTAACGCCTTCACAAACGGCTTGAAATATCCAGATCAGAAAATCTATTGACAAGCAAAACTTCTCTAGGCCTCCTTTCGATTGATACATGATCCTGTTTACCAGTGTACACATAAAATGTGTCAAGATAGACTTTCCTGACGACACAAATTAGAGCGACTGACCTGATACATTTCCGCTTGAGGTCCCATCCAAACACTCCCCCGTCCCCTGCATAGCGTGTGCCGGTCACCACATCATAGTTCCCCTCCTCCTGTTTCCTGCACATAGCGCACACTGGAACATTGCAAGGGGTCACCTGCTAAAAGGCCATGTCTTTGTTATTGCAATTTTGAAAACCAGTCCATTCAAACTGTCTTCTTCTTCTGCATTCCCAAGCCATATGGCCATAGTAGGAAATGTATGTGTCCGGTTTTCAGTTTTCACTGGTCTCCTCGCTGCATGCAGCCGACACATTCCGATTACGGAGGAGCTCAAAGGAGAAAAGCTATATGAAAGATTTTGTTGAAAAAAGGCAGGAGAATGAGCCAATAAGTCAGAAAGATAGTAGATCATAGAAAGCAAAGGGAAAAGGCAGAGTCAGAGTGGCAGATTAGAGGAAGTTACAAGCTTCCGGAAGATGGGTGATCTATTTTTACGAAAGACCCCCCGGTATCCCCACGGGGGAGAGACTCCAGTATGGAGGCAGGAGGCAGCTACCCACTGCCCCAACGAACTGGTGTCAGATTTGATCCCAAGGAAACAGGAACCAGTGACAGCCCATGAAGTGATGGAGTCACAATATCAAACGCATACGCACAACACAGGTGGGAGCAGCCCAAATTCCATGAATCTGTGACTAGAATTAGAAAATACCAAACATACATGCACATGCACACATAAATACACAAACACACATACACACACACACCACTCCAAAATATCTTATTTCAAGAACTAAAAACATGCAAGAAACTTACTTTATAAACTGGGGTATAAACTTGGGCTGAAACAAACAGAAATACAACACATCATCATTATCAATATCATTATCTAAATTGTCAAGCATAGTTTCATGTATAATGTAATAATAAACCATTTTTTTAACTCAAGTTCATGTGTGGCAAAAGGATGTAAGTAAATCAGAACACATTATTTTGTATCAATACTCATTTTTAAGTAAGCTCTTTTGAAAATGATTTTTCAAACTGTAATTATGAAGACCGAATTAGATTCAGTTATATTTAGATAAATTGTTCTAGCATAAACAAATACACACGTTTAAAAACAAATCAATCATTATATACTTTAAAGACTTTTTTACGGTGAAATAGATGCAAACAGATATGTCCATATCACACCATACCATAGCACACATGCTTAAACACACACATACACACATACATGAACGCACGCATGCGCATACACACACACACGCACACAGAGTGAGACACATACATGGTGAGACATGTCAGCGTCCATAATGAAGATGAAGTTCCCTGTAGCGTGTTGGATGCCGTGCACATAAGCTGTGCCTGAAATGTTAGAAAAATACTTACTTCAGTTTGACCATTTCAATAACTTGTTGCTGTCACAATATGTTCACAATTTATACACACATCCTGTCTGTCTCTATGCTTGTGTCTGTCTGCCAGTCTGTCCCTGAGTGAGTCTGAGTCTCTCTGTCTTTCTATATAGCTCTCTTCAGGCAAGTACACAGTCACAGTCAAAAACATTAACAGATTCACAGGCATGCATGGGCGCGCACAACACACACACACACATCGACACACACATCTTAACTCTCTTTTTGGAGCTCATTCAAGAAACAAAAATACAAAATTATTATATGTATCCTTTTATTAACAGTTCCAATCCACTCAAAGCATAATACTTTAATAGTCAAATTACATTTTTGGTCTTACTGTTTTCCATGTGACTCATTGACATAACAAATACAAATAAATTAATTTGGCTCATTCCTCAATTAGCGCTTAGACTTAGAGCATAAACTTTAAGGATAAGCGCTAAAGAATCGAAATTTCTTAATAAATAAATTCACCCACCTAGTCCCAATTTCTTGCCTCTGGGTCTCAGGACCTGTTACACACACACACACACACACACACAGAGCAATTTAAGATCACATATTAAATAGGAACTGTACAATGTATTCTAGAATTTCTTTCTATTAATGTCAGACCTTCCAAAATATTTTTTTTTTAAACAAACTATAACGGCACAAAATCGAAGGATGGTATCAACAGTCGGTCTGATTTAAAAAAAAAAATCTGAAACATACTGAAAATATGGGCATGCAGTGATGCCCATAAACATGTGACATACAAGTGCATGGTAAACCACACGCACGCACAGGTCCACAAGGTCTACCAATACACCCCTCACCCCGCCCCACCCACCATTTATTTCAGTGATTTACATGTATACATAGACTAGCATACCCTCATACACCTGTACCTATCCCTTCCCTAGATGCACATTCAAAATACCCATTACACTAACAGTAACACAAACATACTTTTTTCTTCTTCTTTCTGTTGGGTGTGTGTGTGTCTAAGATCACTGCAAGGTGGATAGACGTTAAATTAAAGAATGAACGAACACATGATGTACACACACACATGACATTCTTTAACCCTCAATAAAGATCATGTCCACTTGACTTGATAAACGCACAGAATGTAATCATTTCGACTTGACTTGATAAACGCACAGAATGAAATCATTTTGACTTGACTACTCTATACACACACAGAATGTCATCATTTTGACTTGACTACTCTATACACACACAGAATGTAATCATTTTGACTTGACTACTCTATACACACAGAGAATGTCATCATTTTGACTTGACTACTCTATACACACACAGAAAGTCATCATTTTGACTTGACTACTCTATACACACACAGAGAATGTCATCATTTTGACTTGACTACTCTATACACACAGAGAATGTCATCATTTTGACTTGACTACTCTATACACACACAGAATGTCATCATTTTGACTTGACTACTCTATACACACACAGAATGTCATCATTTTGACTTGACTACTCTACACACACAGAATGTCATCATTTTGACTTGACTACTCTATACACACACAGAATGTCATCATTTTGACTTGACTACTCTATACACACAGAATGTCATCATTTTGACTTGACAACTCTTTACACACACAGAATGTCATCATTTTGACTTGACTACTCTATACACACAGAATGTCATCATTTTGACTTGACTACTCTACACACACAGAGAATGTCATCATTTTGACTTGACTACTCTATACACACAGAGAATGTCATCATTTTGACTTGACTACTCTATACACACAGAGAATGTCATCATTTTGACTTGACTTGATGCACACACAGAATGTAATCATTTTGACTTGACTACTCTATACACACACAGAGAATGTCATCATTTTGACTTGACTACTCTATACACACACAGAATGTCATCATTTTGACTTGACTACTCTACACACACACAGAATGTCATCATTTTGACTTGACTACTCTATACACACACAGAATGTCATCATTTTGACTTGACTACTCTATACACACACAGAGAATGTCATCATTTTGACTTGACTACTCTATACACACACAGAATGTCATCATTTTGACTTGACTACTCTATACACACAGAGAATGTCATCATTTTGACTTGACTACTCTATACACACACAGAATGTGATCATTTTGACTTGACTACTCTATACACACAGAGAATGTCATCATTTTGACTTGGCTACTCTATACACACACAGAATGTCATCATTTTGACTTGACTTGATGCACACACAGAATGTAATCATTTTGACTTGACTACTCTATACACACACAGAGAATGTCATCATTTTGACTTGACTACTCTATACACACACAGAATGTAATCATTTTGACTTGACTACTCTATACACACACAGAATGTCATCATTTTGACTTGACTACTCTATACACACACAGAATGTAATCATTTTGACTTGACTACTCTATACACACACAGAGAATGTCATCATTTTGACTTGACTACTCTATACACACACAGAATGTCATCATTTTGACTTGGCTACTCTATACACACACAGAATGTGATCATTTTGACTTGACAACTCTATACACACACAGAATGTGATCATTTTGACTTGACTACTCTATACACACACAGAATGTGATCATTTTGACTTGACTACTCTATACACACACAGAATGTCATCATTTTGACTTGACTACTCTATACACACACAGAATGTCATCATTTTGACTTGACTACTCTATACACACACAGAATGTCATCATTTTGACTTGACTTGACACACACAGAATGCAAAGGACTAAAGCAGAGCCACTCACTATCCTGTCCTCCCCATAAATCCTCTGTAGTTCTTTGGCCGCATCCAGAGTTCCATCGGGACTGCCGTCGTCAATGACGATGATCTCATAATCTATATTGCTGGAACGATAGTTTAAAGAAAAAATGACGTCATATTTTTCAGACTAGTGCACCTTATTATAATCCTTCTTGTCCCTCCAAATTTGACACAAATTTCAGATTTTGTTATATTTTCTTACTATTTTATTATTCATATAAGGCTCAGTCTGGGGGGAAAATATTGCCTTATAGTCCGAAAAATATGGTACTCAACTCAATTAGCGCTTCTGGCAACCCCATGGGAGATCATTCTAAAGGATTTTTTTTACTTCTCTTTGTCAAATAGATTCTATTATAGAGGGCAAAATTTATTTTTGCTGCGCAAGGGTGACAGAAACAGAGATAAAGCGAGCGTGAGTTTGTAGTTGCTAAGAAACTGCCTTCAAGTGAAACACTACAGAGTCAAGGACTAAGGACCATACCTCCACCTAAATAGCTCACTGGCTTGGTTATGATGTGTCTGTGTACAACAGAGAGAGAGAGAGAGAGAGAGAGAGAGAGAGAGAGAGAGAGAGAGAGAGAGAGAGAGAGAGGGAGTGTGTGTGTGTGTGTGTGTGTGTGTGTGTGTGTGTGTGTGGGTGTACTGTATGCATGTTGTGTGTGGGTGTACTGTATGCATGTTGTGTGTGGGTGTACATCAGAGGTTTCGCTAACTTTTATTTTTATCCGTCCCGGTGACAGACGAGGTAAAAAAAAAAATCCGCCCTGGGACCATTTTCACTGTCCCCTATGAATTGTGTTGCCACGGATTCAGGCCTTCAAACACACAAGCACACATATCGTGGGGTTGCTACGTCAGCTATTTTTGCTTCCGATCACAAGTGTACACACAACCGGTTATGGACCACGCTGTTTGAGAATAACATCGCAGTCACATTTTCAGCAGATTCCTTCAATGCCTCGTGCCGGCGACCTTGAATTTCACTGAGTTGAATTTAGAGAGTTGAATTAGAAAGGTCAGCGCAACTCGGGCAGTAACGAGCACGGGCAAATTAGTAGTCTAGTATAGAGAACGCACACTCGTGGCAAATGTCCTATTACGACACATTTTTGATGGAAACGGCGGAGCTGTTTACATGCCTGGAATTAGAACAGAAGCTCTGGGTTGTGTGCAAAATGCACCCACAAGACTCGCACTGAAAGACGATGGAGCAAAACGGCACAGGTACTCCACAGACAACTTCGATTTTTTTCCCCGTCAAATCCAAATTTCCCCCATCAAATACGGATAATTTTCGGTTAACAGAACATCTGTGTATGCATGTAGTGTGGGTGTTTATGCATATAGTAAATGTGTGTGTATACATGTAGTGTGTGTGTGTGTGTGTATGTGTCATTGTGTGTGTGTTTGTGCTTGTGTGTGGTGTGTGTATATTGTGTAGACTACTGTCACATACTCAATACTGTGACAGTGTGGGTGTGTATGCGCATAGTGTGCACATTTATTGATTACGTGTATCTCTCTCTCTCTCTCTCTCTCTCTCTCTCTCTCTCTCTCTCTCTCTCTCTGTCAGTGTCTGTGTGTGTGTGTGCCACTGTGTGTGTGTGTGTGTGTGTGTGTGTGTGTGTTACACGTCACCATTGAACATAGTTTCTGATGCAAGATCACCGCCAAACTGAGTTAAGGATGTTATGCAAACCAACAGACTTTCAAATCATTGCAAATACCTTTCTGAGAAGTATTTCACCAGCAGCCAAACAATAAAAGGGAGGTTTTCTCGCTCCTCATATGTTGGCAATAACACTGAATATTTGTTAGGCGCCATCTTTGCAATAGATATGATGTACAAAATTCGGGTCAAAAGATGTTGTTTAATGCAGAATAAAGATAAAACCATCCTACATAGTTCCCCATAAAACTGCATCCACTTAAGTGAAATCTTTATTTCTTTTAACAAACTTTATGAACAATTGCAAAGAATTCATGAAATACCATTCATCGCAAAAGAAACACATAAAGTCATTTTTATCCAAATGCTGATATGGTGCAATCGGCAAGTTGTTTGAAATGGAAGCACGGTAGATAACTCTGTAGTAAATGTGGAGGCAACATGGCTGAAAGCGAAAGCACATCTGTACTTACCTCAGGTAAAGGAAACTAAGAGTCAAGACTCTTTTCTGTCTTTTTTACTTTGCTTCTTCTGCCTTCCTTCCTTCACACCTGACTATTCTGTCAATGTAAAAATTGTGGATCTGCGGAATAAAGCGCCTCAACACACCTCTTTGAAATACAGAAGACTAAGGGGAGATTTGATAAATGTTTACAAGATTTTTCAAGGCACTGACAATACTAATAAAGGCTTGTTTCACTTGTCTAACGAAATAAGAACCGAACTTAAAATCCTAACCAGGTACAGCAGAACTAACATTAGAAAAAACTTTTTTTCTAACACTAGTAACAGTCACCCAATATTGGAACAACCTCCCTGCACATACTAAACTGACCTCAGATACTAACAAATTCAAAAACCTCCTAGACAGTCATCCAAAAGTTGCCCTGTTAAAGTACGTCCATGATTAGTGCATCAATATGGATGCTAAAAACCGCCACAGCAATTGCCAAACTCTAACCAAAAGGAAGGACGCATCGAGAGGCTGCAAGGCCTGGTCATCCAAATACCTGACCTGACCTGACCTCAACACAGGGGTGGGGACAGGGTTGCTGTATAGTCCCGTTTTTGCTTTTCTTACCAAACATAAAGCTGTATTTTATTAACCTTTTTAGCTAATAACCTTTTTGGAATACTAACCCTATCCCTAACCCTAGGCCATTATCTAATAGGATCCCCCCCCCCCCCCCCCCCCCCCCCCCCCCCCTATGTATTGCAGTACACGGCACCATTTGTCACAGTCGTGGTTCATTGCGTTGTCCCGTCTTATAAGGGGGGGGGGGGGGGGGGGGGGGGGGGGGGGGGGGGTAGGGTTAGTATTCCAAAAAGGTTATTAGCTAAAAAGGTTAATAAAATACAGCTTTATGTTTGGTAAGAAAGGCAAAAATGGAAAATTGCAATTAACCGAGAAATGCAGGGGGGGTGGCACATCTTTACCTTTACCGGAATTATGTACAACTAATAATATGAACTATTTTTGCTGGGAGGGTGTACTGTTTTATTTAACTGGGTTCTTTTATTGTAACATTTTATACTGGTAGAATTGTTGTTAGAGTTTGGGGTTTTCACTGGTACTACTAGGTTTTTACTGTATCAGTGTATGTTTGATGCAGGTAAACTCTATTCTGGACCACCTGACTTTGTTCAGAGCCATGGAACTGACTTGGGGTTGGCGGTAAGTCCTGGGCAAGTGTGTGGATGTGTGTGTGCGTGTGTGTGTGTGTACTTCCTAGTGTTTATTTTGCATTGTAATTTAATACTATATTTATTTATTTATTCATTTATATAAGGAAAAATGTGCGGAAAGCTTGATTTTGGATAAGAATTTGTAAATGATATGTTTCTTATTATGCTTATGTTTTATGTGCATGCCAGACAAAGATTTTCTTTATCTTTTTAAAGACAATAAATTTTGATTGATTGATTGATGATGATGTGTTAAAGTGCTTACATGTGCTAAGTGTGTATCTCCCATGTGTGTGTATTGGTGTGTGCATACTTTAGTTATTAGTTGTGCTCGCTTTTAGTTCATTTCTTTAGTTTTTGTTTCTTTAATTTGACTTATTTCAACTTTTAAACAGACTCACACCACAGAGGGCAAAAGCGTGATTCAGTCGTTTCTACGGAAACACCTTCCGACCAATCGTCTGGCCAACAAGGAAGACAATGTGTCGCTCAGTGCTCTCCCGCTGGTCAACCCCATCAAACGCAGGAAGTTCAACCGCTCCAAGAAAAAGCTGACCAACAAGGAGCGCAAGGAGACGGAGGCCTTCAAGATTCCTAAAGACAACCAGAGGTAGTGTAGAGGCTTTTTAATTAAAAGGCACACAATTAGCATGCCATTCCAAGGTATGATTTTCGTGTTTAGACTATTTGTATGTTGGAAACTGGGCTATGGAAGGCTAGTGTTACCGGTAGTAATAATGAGTCTTTTAAGTTACATTATTTTTTGGTTTCCTTTGGCTTTAGTAATGAAAACACCAGCCGATATCTTGATTAACTAGAGAAACTTATATTCCTTAGATTGTTTCTCGTATTAATCTTTCTTCTTAAAGTGTTTACATAGTAACACACATAAAGTACTTTATTCATTTAAGTCAATTTTTCTTAAGTATCAACATTGCTAAAAAATAAAAAAGGTTTATACATGCATTTGTTTTTTTTCAGTTGTGCCAATGTCTTTTTCACATGAAATATGGAAGCAGTATTTGTTATGAATTGGTTTACTGTGCAATCATTCATAATCAACAATTGGCACTAGTTGAATTAAATTATTATGGTAGCGTTTTGTACTGTGGGACCTCCCTTATAAGACCCCCCCATATAAGACTCCCTCCCACATAAGACCTACTTCTCCGAGACATTGCCCTTCTTTGTATTAAAATTACCTCCCTTATGCAACTCCCTCCCACTTAAGGCCTTATTTTGGATGATTTTTCAAGGTCTTAAAGACCGGCCACATCACGTGTCAAAATCTTGGTTTTCACATGTTTTCCCTCTTACTTTTTTTAGAGCTAGTAAGAAATCTTCCTAGCATAAGAGGGAATGTGACACGTGACGTGGGGGGTCTTTAAAAGGGAGGTTCCACTGTATTTAGTCCTTTATTGATTAATTGATTGATTGATTGATTGATTGCTATACTGTGACTTGGTTGGCTGTGCAGCTACAGTCAGCAGCTGGCGTTACACCAAGCCTGGTTATTGATTGATTGATTGATTGATTGCTATACTGTGACTTGGTTGGCTGTGCAGCTACAGTCAGCAGCTGGCGTTACACCAAGCCTGGTTATTGATTGATTGATTGATTGATTGCTATACTATGACTTGGTTGGCTGTGCAGCTACAGTCAGCAGCTGGTGTTACACCAAGCCTGGTTATTGATTGATTGATTGATTGATTGCTATACTATGACTTGGTTGGCTGTGCAGCTACAGTCAGCAGCTGGTGTTACACCAAGCCTGGTTATTGATTGATTGATTGATTGATTGCTATACTGTGACTTGGTTGTCTGTGCAGCTAGTCAGCAGCTGGTGTTACACCAAGCCTGGTTATTGATTGATTGATTGATTGCTATACTGTGACTTGGTTGTCTGTGCAGCTAGTCAGCAGCTGGTGTTACACCAAGCCTGGTTATTGATTGATTGATTGATTGCTATACTGTGACTTGGTTGTCTGTGCAGCTAGTCAGCAGCTGGTGTTACACCAAGCCTGGTTATTGATTGATTGATTGATTGATGTACTGTGACTTGGTTGTCTGTGCAGCTACAGTCAGCAGCTGGTGTTACACCAAGCCTGGTTATTGATTGATTGATTGATTGATTGATTGCTATACTATGACTTGGTTGGCTGTGCAGCTACAGTCAGCAGCTGGTGTTACACCAAGCCTGGTTATTGATTGATTGATTGATTGATGTACTGTGACTTGGTTGGCTGTGCAGCTACAGTCAGCAGCTGGTGTTACACCAAGCCTGGTTATTGATTGATTGATTGATTGATTGCTATACTATGACTTGGTTGGCTGTGCAGCTACAGTCAGCAGCTGGTGTTACACCAAGCCTGGTTATTGATTGATTGATTGATTGATGTACTGTGACTTGGTTGGCTGTGCAGCTACAGTCAGCAGCTGGTGTTACACCAAGCCTGGTTATTGATTGATTGATTGATTGCTATACTGTGACTTGGTTGTCTGTGCAGCTAGTCAGCAGCTGGTGTTACATCAAGCCTGGTTATTGATTGATTGATTGATTGCTATACTGTGACTTGGTTGTCTGTGCAGCTAGTCAGCAGCTGGTGTTACACCAAGCCTGGTTATTGATTGATTGATTGATTGCTATACTGTGACTTGGTTGTCTGTGCAGCTAGTCAGCAGCTGGTGTTACACCAAGCCTGGTTATTGATTGATTGATTGATTGATGTACTGTGACTTGGTTGTCTGTGCAGCTACAGTCAGCAGCTGGTGTTACACCAAGCCTGGTTATTGATTGATTGATTGATTGCTATACTATGACTTGGTTGGCTGTGCAGCTACAGTCAGCAGCTGGTGTTACACCAAGCCTGGTTATTGATTGATTGATTGATTGATGTACTGTGACTTGGTTGTCTGTGCAGCTACAGTCAGCAGCTGGTGTTACACCAAGCCTGGTTATTGATTGATTGATTGATTGATTGCTATACTGTGACTTGGTTGGCTGTGCAGCTACAGTCAGCAGCTGGTGTTACACCAAGCCTGGTTATTGATTGATTGATTGATTGATTGCTATACTATGACTTGGTTGGCTGTGCAGCTACAGTCAGCAGCTGGTGTTACACCAAGCCTGGTTATTGATTGATTGATTGATTGCTATACTATGACTTGGTTGGCTGTGCAGCTACAGTCAGCAGCTGGTGTTACACCAAGCCTGGTTATTGATTGATTGATTGATTGCTATACTATGACTTGGTTGGCTGTGCAGCTACAGTCAGCAGCTGGTGTTACACCAAGCCTGGTTATTGATTGATTGATTGATTGATTGCTATACTGTGACTTGGTTGGCTGTGCAGCTACAGTCAGCAGCTGGTGTTACACCAAGCCTGGTTATTGATTGATTGATTGATTGATTGCTATACTATGACTTGGTTGGCTGTGCAGCTAGTCAGCAGCTGGTGTTACACCAAGCCTGGTTATTGATTGATTGATTGATTGATGTACTGTGACTTGGTTGGCTGTGCAGCTACAGTCAGCAGCTGGTGTTACACCAAGCCTGGTTATTGATTGATTGATTGATTGATTGATTGCTATACTATGACTTGGTTGGCTGTGCAGCTACAGTCAGCAGCTGGTGTTACACCAAGCCTGGTTATTGATTGATTGATTGATTGCTATACTGTGACTTGGTTGTCTGTGCAGCTAGTCAGCAGCTGGTGTTACACCAAGCCTGGTTATTGATTGATTGATTGATTGCTATACTGTGACTTGGTTGGCTGTGCAGCTACAGTCAGCAGCTGGCGTTACACCAAGCCTGGTTATTGATTGATTGATTGATTGATGTACTGTGACTTGGTTGGCTGTGCAGCTACAGTCAGCAGCTGGTGTTACACCAAGCCTGGTTATTGATTGATTGATTGATTGATGTACTGTGACTTGGTTGGCTGTGCAGCTAGTCAGCAGCTGGTGTTACACCAAGCCTGGTTATTGATTGATTGATTGATTGATGTACTGTGACTTGGTTGGCTGTGCAGCTACAGTCAGCAGCTGGTGTTACACCAAGCCTGGTTATTGATTGATTGATTGATTGATTGCTATACTATGACTTGGTTGGCTGTGCAGCTACAGTCAGCAGCTGGTGTTACACCAAGCCTGGTTATTGATTGATTGATTGATTGCTATACTGTGACTTGGTTGGCTGTGCAGCTACAGTCAGCAGCTGGCGTTACACCAAGCCTGGTTATTGATTGATTGATTGATTGATTGCTATACTGTGACTTGGTTGGCTGTGCAGCTACAGTCAGCAGCTGGCGTTACACCAAGCCTGGAAACAGTACATGGAGGAACTCATTCCCAGCAACAGGTCAGTTCACTCATTCGCATCGCAACGATTTTGAATTACTCAAAAACATCACAAATCACTCCAGACATGCACACAAACAAAACATACATAAACGAAAGGAGAAATGAAAGATTACAGATTTTTACTTCAGGTTTAAACATCTAGGGAAGTGGTAGATCAGACTTTGTTGTATAGACTTTATATAGAAAAACTCTCTACACCGATTGGTTACCCCACAACAAACCACTACAAAAGCAAAGTCAGAGGCAAAATTGTGGTCTAAGGGAGCGAAGCGAGTTTAGAAGTGACCAAGGTATGGTTTGCACACAGATTTACTTCCCTTGAAGCAAATGCATGAAATTGACAGCTATCTATTAATTCCGCACATATATGGCCGGAACGACTTGAATGAGTTAAAATACTCTGGTATTATGGCCACCTCCCAATACCAGACCGTTTTGATCCGACTGTTGGATGGTTGCTGTATTGGGTAATGCACGGTGCTGTTTCGTGGCAGACTGAACAGCCCAGGTGAGATGCAGGCAGCCAGTCAGAAGATCCTGCGGGCGGAGCTACAGGGCGGCCTGATGACCGTGCGTCGCTCCAAGTGCCCGTCATACGTCGGCACCAAAGGCATCATCGTCAAGGAGACACGACACACCTTCGTCTTCGTCACGTCAGATGACACTGTCAAATGTGAGCAGCATTTTTCTGCCCTGTAAAGCGCATCTCATTCTAAGGTGCACCCCCCAAATTTTATTACAATGTTCAGATTTTGTTGTTATACTTTTTTTGGTGCTATATTGTTAGTCAAAGCGCAAGTGGTCTCAGTCTGTGAATTATGATACTGTCTCGGTGCCCGAGAGATAGGGACAGTCTCTTTTCTTTTGATGTTGAATGAGTGTGTTCTTATGAACATTTCTTTTGCGCATTGGACTGTAGAGGGGAAGTATTGGGGGTTTTTCTTGTTGATTTTTGTGCTCCTTTTGTTGCCTGCTTTTTGCTATATTTGCTGTTTTCTTGTTTGTCTGTGTTGATAAAGGCGCATTCGCCGAAATATCCAGTAGTTTTGTTTTGTCTCTTGTGAATAAAATAACGTCACTTTACACTTGTCGTGTAGTTGTTTGTTTGTTGTATGTTCCAGTGATGTTGCAGTCTGTTTCAGTTTTAGTTTTTTTGTTTTTTAACATTTCTTTGGGTTTTACTTTTAATGATTGTGATGGTTCTTAGACTTATGAATATTTATTTTCGTTTTTTGATTGTACTTTGAATGCTTGTGATAATTGTTGAACTTTCTTATGACAACCCCTCGCTGTCGTATTGGACGTTTAGAGTGGTAAATACATGGATTGTTCTTGAACAGTTTATTTTCATTAAAGATTTGTGGAAGGATAAACATGGTTTGAAACAAACTAAAAAGCAGAGGACCAAGGGAAAGTGGGGGTGGTAGAACAGGAATCAACTGCAAGGAGACAGGAGGGGGGGGGGGCGGTATTTTGGGGCTGCTGATTAGCATAGAGCTTGGGTTGAGGATGGGTGGAGGGGGTGGGTGATTAGGCAGTGGACAGGGAAGGGATGTGGATATGCAGATGGCAATGATGATGATGGCATTTTGTGATGTTCCTTCAGGTATTCCCAAGATGAACAGCGTGTTTGCCTTGGAGTGGAGCGGCCATGTGTTCACCATTCACGGAAACCACTTCAAGGTCAAGGCTGGGGAAAGGTCGTCCAGAAAGTTCAAGTCAAAGCCCACCACAGATCTGTGATATTGACCAATGTGAATCATTTGTGTGCGCGTCTGTTAGAGCGAGTGTACAGTATGTCCATCGGTGTAAAATATGGACGATGAAATATAGCATTGAGATTGTGACTGATGTGTATAAAACCACTCAGTTTATGGTGAGAGAGACTGGAAAGAAACCGTCCCCAAAGTTTACGTCAAAACTCACCGCAGATTTGTAATCAACAGCGACTAATGGGAAAACGTTTGTATCAGCACATGAGAGAGGGAAAGAGAGCGAGTGTGTGATTCAGCTGTTGGCTCAATATGGGCTTGAAATTTACAATGGAGATTTTGACTGCGAGTACATGTATAACCACCTTCAAAATAAGTTTTTCAGGTCCTCCAGAAAGTTTAGACCAAAGCCTACACAGATCTGTGAATGATTAGAACCTGTCTGTACACAGTGTGTGTGCATGTGTGCACATACATTGTGCATGTGTGTGTGTGTGATTTGCTCCTCTTTTCAATAATTACCGTATTGTACTGACTATAAGGTGCATCTGATTATTATGCCCCAAAAAATTTTTTTTACAGAATTCAGATTTTGTTACTATAGTTTCTTACTATATTATCAGTCACATTATAAGGTGCAGGGGTCTCATTCTGGGAAAAAGTATCGCCTTATAGTCTGTAAAATACGGTAGATTAAAAGCACAGTGTAGAAAAAGGCCCCAAACAATAAAGTGCAGATATAAAAGAAAGTTCCGATTAAACGTGTTTTGTGTAGTAAATCTCAACAGTTATTACTTACCATATTTTTTCCCACTATAAGGCGATACTTTTTTCCCAGACTGAGGCTCTGCACCTTATAATATGACTAATGATATTCAGGAAAATATAATAACTAAATCTGAATTTTGTGTATAATTTGAGCGGTGCGTCTTACATCTTATAGTCCGAAAAATATGGTAGCTTCCCAAAGTTGTGTTCTGCAGTAGTAAAACTGATGTAAGGCGACCACAATAAATCAAGGAACAAATACCATTCTGACAACTACAATTTCACTGTCACAAATAACCCATCCATTCAGAAGAACAGGGTTTCTGATGTTTTCTTCTCTTAAGGGGTACGCTCACCCCCAGTTTACGATTTTAAGGAGTATTTTCACCCCCAGTTTCAGATTTTATTCTTCCCTTATGTCTCCGTCAATGGAAATATTAAGGAATTCAAAATCTATTTTCTTTTTAAAGAGCAAGCAAGAAGAGAGAGATCAAAGGAATGTCACGCATGCATGAAACAATTATATTGGATACCAAAAAAGGATCTTCCAATGAGCAATGAGCTGTCAACGATTAGCCTAGCTTTCTGTGAGATCTTGTAGAATTTTAGATCTAGATAGCGAATCCAGCTTGTGGTAGAAATGCTTTATCCTAATAATAAAATGACAATGAAATATGGCGACTGTTCAAGCACACAACTCATTGTTTGAATGCGTCATCTCACCCCCGACTTTAAGATTTTAAAGGGTATTTCTCACGCACAGTTTGAGATTCTAGGGGGTGATTTGAGAGTCCTAGTGCGTACAATCTCTACGTTTTCAGAAACTCGATGTAGCAGTGTGCTAACCCGACATAGCTACTAGGCTCTTTAGGCTTACTCGTAGCAGACGCCTATTTTTGCTATTGGAGTTATCTGCCCAAGTTAACTCCCTTGTTGAGATTTATTTCTAATTAAATTGTATTCTATTATATTTTTGATTAATTGAAGTTTGTATTGATATAAGATGCATATGGTTGGAACCAGGAAAAATCATATTTTATTCCATACATTTGTATTAACTGAAATGCTCGCATAGCCTGACAATTCAAGATTTCGTCATCGGTAAAATGAACAATCAGATCAAAATATTCCGGCCGTTTCGCATGTTTTTTATTCTTATTCAAAATCTAATCAAATGTTTGAAATTCTAATTATACAACCTAAATTTATAGTCTATCCCCTTTCATTTCATATGTTATGCTATGGATTTTTTCCGTATAAATTTGTAGTATTGCAAAATGAATACAGTCGTAATGGGTTGTAGCTATCCGCAAACCTGAGTTTTTTGTCTACTACGCCAGGCCTATATTATGTGCGAAGACCGGTTCAAACCACAAGCATGGAGCCTAGATTACTAGAAATTACTTGTGTTTTCTATCGAATTACGGGACACAAATTATAAACTTTATAGATTGAATTAGGACTTGAAATTTATGCAAATGAAAGTTTGTGTATTTTACTTTTTATGATTATTTTGTTATTTTGATCTGTGTAGCAGTTATTTAGTTACTTTATAAAATATGATATTGGGCTTGTCAAAACTCAGGGACACTTTGCGCTTTAATTGCAAGTATTTCTTTTAAAGAGAAATTCCCGACTATTGATGAATGTCATATTATTCTGTTTTTCAAGCTTTCCAACCATATGCAACATGTCTTGTTATGCATGACGACCGTAGAGACAACACACTTAAAAGGTGTAGTAACAAACACAAGTTGGGCGTTAATTGGCCCTGCGAGACGTTGCGTGAAAAATAAAGTTGTTGTCTTTGCGTGTAAAAATTTAGGTAGACTTATTTGAGACTGATCGGAGACTTATCTGGGACTGACCAGTAGATTGTACCTGAGAGAGAAGAAATAAAGAGAGAGAGAGAGACCTGTGCCAGCCTTGACTGCCTGTTGCTGTTTGCTCTTGCTGACCTATTCCTGCCCTACTCTTCCTGCACTCCTGTCTGTCCCTGCACCCTTCACCCTTCCACTCCACACCATCACATCTAGAAGAAACCACAAGAAATAAATTTGATCACACCAAAGCAAAAATTTATTTTTCATCTTCAAAATTCCCATAGATACCAACAACAAAAATATTTCAAGTATTCTATCCATTCATTCAAATAACAAATGTATAATTTTTCTTGCAAAAAACGCAAGAATCAAATGCAGGCATAGAAGGCAACACTGTCATTCCATTCATGTGCAGATTGTTCTGTTACATTGATCTATTCAATCTCAGTACACACACAGTGACAGTTCTTTCAAACTCTTACATGGATATTAACACACTCCACCCTACCCCTCCATCCCCCCCACAAAGCACACACACACACACATGGCAGCGATCAAGTGACAAAACATTAATAATAACAAAATTTAAATACTCCAATAACAAAAAGACAGCACACAGACACACGCACACACGGCAAATCTACATGAGTGCAACTACACAAAATGAAAAAACCTGAAAGGCCGGGGTCCAGGAGTAACATCCCCCTGCAGCTGAAGAAAAATTTGAATTATGAAGGTATTTTCGTTTGATTTTTCCACAATTTATACAAATGCTTATTTTAAAGTGTTTGAAAAATACAGTAGACACACAAACATTTTGTTTGACAAATCTAAAAAACAGGAAATTCCTGTTCTGGTCAAATTCAAAAACAGGAAATCCTTATATACCAGGAAAAGTGGCACCCATGAATCTATCAAAATCGTTCAACAAAATGTGTTCAAAGGCTGTCCAGGCAAAGTCCACAAACACAATTCAGTGCACACAGCCATTCGTGGGGGATTAGATCTATCGATTCCTGTCGCACTGATGCAGGGTGTTGTCCGGGTCACGAGGACTTCTTGTCCCCCTGGGCACCACTCTCCTGCTGACAGGTCCTCACCGTGCGGTCAAAGTGGGCCAGGTAGAACAGGCTGACCAGGCGAAACACCCCCATCAACAGCACCTGTGGACCACAGAAAGACACAAACCTTTTACCTGTCAATGGTGAAACAATGCTTGTACAGTGGAACCTCCCTTACAAGACCTCCCATTATAAGACTCCCTCCCACATAAGACCTACTTCTCTGAGACATTGCCCTTCTTTGTAAGTATTAACATTACCTCCCTTATAAGACCCCATTTTGGATGATTTTTGAAGGTCTTATAAGGGAGGTTCCACTGTATTTGCTAATGAACTATTTCTTAACATAATCCCTTTACGTTTTTTAAGGTTAAAAAAAAAAAAAATTCTTCCAGAGTTAAGATCCCATTATCTAAAACATTGCAACTAACATCAATATATTAGCCAGTTGTTGGTTGTTGCTTTTTTTATATACATGAGGAGGAGACCCTGCACTACTGAAAGATCATTTTAAATCGTGGGTGAACCTGTGTGGGTGTGAAATAAGAAAATAGCAGTTAACCCCTTCCCTGCCTGATCCTGTGTCTACTACAGCATGTGTGATGTCATTGATGATGTCATAAATTTTGATGTCCTAGTCCTGGAATGATGGTTTTTGGATTAAACAAATCAGGAAAGATATATCTCTAGATCATTTGTTTCAGGTTGAGTGTAATACAAAACAGGTCTCTTTTACATTAGAAAATCGATAATTTCTCAGTTTTCCTCTGGCAGTGAAGGGGTTAAACATACACTGAGCAACCAACAAGGCCAAAACATTAAACTGGTTACTCTAAACACTACAATGAGGATACTGAGGAGGATGTCCAGGTTAAACTAGTTACTCTAAACACTACAATGAGGATACTGAGGAGGATGTCCAGGTTAAACTAGTTACTCTAAACACTACAATGAGGATACTGAGGAGGATGTCCAGGTTAAACTAGTTACTCTAAACACTACAATGAGGATACTGAGGAGGATGTCCAGGTTAAACTAGTTACTCTAAACACTACAATGAGGATACTGAGGAGGATGTCCAGGTTAAACTAGTTACTCTAAACACTACAATGAGGATACTGAGGAGGATGTCCAGGTTAAACTAGTTACTCTAAACACTACAATGAGGATACTGAGGAGGATGTCCAGGTTAAACTAGTTACTCTAAACACTACAATGAGGATACTGAGGAGGATGTCCAGGTTAAACTAGTTACTCTAAACACTACAATGAGGATACTGAGGAGGATGTCCAGGTTAGGGTGAGGTGACAGAGTCCGATTCACCAGAGGAGACACTGCGCTGCTCATGAGTAAATACAGTCTGTATGGAGAGCAACATGGAGTACCAGCCGACCTGTTGTACAGCTTCCACGACAGAGGAACACGGGGGAGAATCCCAACATGGAGTACCAGCCGACCTGTTGTACAGCTTCCACGACAGAGGAACACTGGGGAGAATCCCAACATGGAGTACCAGCCGACCTGTTGCACAGCTTCCACGACAGAGGAACACGGGGGAGAATCCCCAGGTGACCGTGCTCAACCCACTAGAGAAGACACTGCACTGCTGATAAACTGCTATATTGTGAATATGTTTATTTCAATAAGAAATGTTAAAAATGGATGCTGACCTGTTGTACGGCCTCCATGAGAGAAGTCACAGGGGATAACTCACAGGCGATGGTACCCAACCCACTGGAGGAGACACTGCACTGCTGATGAACTGCTATATCATGGATGATTATTTCAGTAAATTATGAGTGTTGATGATTGTTGGCGGGACATAAAAGATAAAATTCATTTCTCAATGGACAACAATATACCAAAAATAAAAGGTAATATTAAGAATAAAAAGAAAAAGTATAGACCCTATTGGATGTCACTGGGATTAAGAAAAAGTGTAAGAAAGAAGAACAGACTTTATAGAAGATACTTGGAAAAAGGTAAATCTAAAGCTAGTAAACGTTACCGAGATTACATAGAATTGAGAGATAGGAGCTCTAAGCAGATGAGGAGGAAGACAAAAGACCATGAAAAACAAATAGCAAAAAACTGTAAGCTAAATCCCAAGCTGTTTTGGAAGTACATTAATTCTAAGCTCAAGTTATGTACTGGCGTCAGTTCACTTAAAGATAACCAGGGAGACATAGTCACAGCTGACCAGGATAAAGCTAACGTTTTGAATGATTATTTTGCTAGTGTTTTCACGAAAGAAAATACAGATTCCTTGCCCCCAATTAAAGATGAATCACCAGCTGACTGTACAGACATTGTTATCACAGTAGAAGCTATAAAGAATAAACTTAAGCACTTAGATGTGAACAAAGCCCAGGGGCCAGATAAGGTCCCAGCCAGAGTACTAAAAGAATTACATACAGAACTAGAACTTCCTTTAACAATTTTGTTCAATAAAAGTTTAGAATCAGGGGAACTCCCAGTAGATTGGAAAACGGCAGAGGTTATAGCCATTTATAAAAAAGGAACAAGAACAGATCCGGGAAATTACAGGCCTGTGAGCCTCACATGTATAACATGTAAAATGTTAGAACAGATTGTTCGGGACGCAATTGTTAAACACATGACTGATTTTGATCTGTATACAGACTGCCAACATGGATTCAGGGCAGGGCGTTCTTGTATGACCCAGCTATTAGATGTGATGGACGATTTTACTAAACTGTTGGAAGACAAGGAGGCTTTCCATATTGTATACTTAGATTTTAGGAAGGCCTTTGATTCTGTGCCGCACGAAAGACTTCTCCTAAACCTACAGGCATATGGCATAACTGGGAACATACTAAGGTGGGTAAGACATTTCCTAAAAGGCAGATCACAAAAGGTGCGGGTTGGGGCAAAACTATCATCTAATATTGACGTTTTAAGTGGCATTCCCCAGGGTAGTATCCTGGGGTCAATACTTTTTACAATTTTTATCAATGATCTCCCGGAGGAAATACAAAGTGTCTGTAAGATATTCGCAGATGATACCAAACTTTACAACTGTTCTAAATATTCAGACATAATACAAAATGACATAGATAAACTTATGGAATGGTCAGAAAAGTGGAATCTCTATTTTAATGCAGGAAAGTGCAAAGTCATGCATGTGGGCTATGACAACCAAAATGAAACTTATGAAATTTCCCACGGTTCAGCTAAACATGTTTTGGAAAAGCTGTTCAGATGAAAAAGACTTAGGAGTCATATTTGATTTTAAACTCAAATTTGATAATTACAACAGCAGTAAACAAGGCCAATAGAATATTGGGTTTAATTAGAAGAAGTTTTATTGAATTAAATACAGAAGTTTTTTTGAACCTATATAAAAGTTTAGTAAGACCTCATCTTGAGTATGGAAATCTAATTTGGAACCCTTTTCTTAAAAGACAATCTACACAAATTGAAAGGGTACAAAGGCGAGCAACCAAATTAATAAAATCAATACAAAATTTGGAATACGGGGACAGACTTCATAAGTTAAGTTTACCATCCTTAAAATTTAGAAGAGTAAGGGGAGATTTGATAACTGTATATAAAATTTTGAATAACCCTGACAAAACTAACAAGCATTTGTTTCAATTGTCTAACGATTTGAGAACCCGTAACAGTGATCTAAAAATACTAACCCAATACAGTAGAACTAATATGAGAAAAAACTTCTTTTCTAATAGAGTCACCCAGCACTGGAACAATCTCCCTGCACAAACTAAACTTGCTTCCAACATTAACCATTTCAAAAACCTCCTAGATAGTGACCCCAAAATTAATGTTTTTAAATACAATTATGATTAAGACGACAATGATAGTTCAAAAAGCGCCACAGCGGTGCCAATCTGATTAATGAACAAAGCCACAATAACAAACAATCAAAAGATAGGGCACATCAAGAGGCCACGAGGCCTGGCTGCCCTGAAGATCTGACCTGATCTGACCTGACCTGAAGAAATGTTACAAACGGAAGCTGACCTGTTGAACGGCCTCCATGAGAGAAGTCACAGGGGATAACTCACAGGCAATGGTACCCAACCCACTGGAGGAGACACTGCACTGCTGATGAATTGCTTCATATCACGGATATGTTTATTTCAGTAAGAAATGTTACAAACGGAAGCTGACCTGTTGAACGGCCTCCATGAGAGAAGTCACAGGGGAGAACATGCAGGCGAAGGTACCCAACCCACTGGAGGAGACACTGCACTGCTGATGAACTGCTATATCATGGATGTTGATTTCAGTAAGAAATGTTACAAACGGAAGCTGACCTGTTGTATGGCCTCCATGAGTGAAGTCACAGGGGAGAACATGCAGGCGAAGGTACCCAACCCACTGGAGGAGACACTGCACTGCTGATGAATTGCTTCATATCACGGATATGTTTATTTCAGTAAGAAATGTTACAAACGGAAGCTGACCTGTTGTACGGCCTCCATGAGTGAAGTCACTGGGGAGAATCCTGAGGTGACGGTGCTCAACATGAACCCATCCAGACCCACACTGCTAAGAAACCGACCTTTCTGTAAAACACACACACAACATTAACCTCTTCAGTGCCAACTACGTATATATATACGGCAAACAGGCGGCGCATGCGCAACTAATAGGCAGCACTGAAGGGGTTAAGCAAGCACACCGTGTAAAACTAATTAACCATTTTAACCCATGCTGCTAAAAAAAAACAATCCTCAGAAAAACACACACATCACGCATAAAGATCCATTACACTTACTAAAGTTACAAAATTAACACTGCTTAATTAAAGAACCCATGCTGTTTACAAAATGCCTTGTCAAGTTGTCAGAGAAAAACACATATCACATACAAGCATTTCTTAAAAGTTACTAAATTTGCAACAACAAAACATTAATTTGAAAGCAGACCTTCAAAATTCATGCAAAATGAGGTCTTAAAAGGGAGGGGTCTTATAAAGGAGGTAATTTTAGCACTTGCAAAGAAGAGCAATGTCTCAGAGAAGTAGGTCTTATAAGGGAGGGAGTCTTATAATGGGAGGTCTTATAAGGGAGGTTCCACTGTACTAACTTCCAAAAGAAACACACAAATGTCAAATAGCGAATTACAGTGCAGTACATTGCATACTGAATACTAACCACCATATCGTCCATGATGCTTCATTCCACCATTACATATTACATTACATGATACCACTGCACATTGCATACTGAATACTAACCACCATATCGTCCACGATGCTTCATTCCACCATTACATATTACATTACATGATACCACTGCACATTGCATACTGAATACTAACCACCATATCGTCCACGATGCTTCATTCCACCATTACATATTACATTACATGATACCACTTCACATTACATACTGAATACTAACCACCATATCGTCCACGATGCTTCATTCCACCATTACATATTACATTACATGATACCACTGCACATTGCATACTGAATACTAACCACCATATCGTCCACGATGCTTCATTCCACCATTACATATTACATTACATGATACCACTGCACATTGCATACTGAATACTAACCACCATATCGTCCACGATGCTTCATTCCACCATTACATATTACATTACATGATACCACTGCACATTGCATACTGAATACTAACCACCATATCGTCCACGATGCTTCATTCCACCATTACATATTACATTACATGATACCACTGCACATTGCATACTGAATACTAACCACCATATCGTCCACGATGCTTCATTCCACCATTACATATTACATTACATGATACCACTGCACATTGCATACTGAATACTAACCACCATATCGTCCACGATGCTTCATTCCACCATTACATATTACATTACATGATACCACTGCACATTGCATACTGAATACTAACCACCATATCGTCCACGATGCTTCATTCCACCATTACATATTACATTACATGATACCACTGCACATTGCATACTGAATACTAACCACCATATCGTCCACGATGCTTCGTTCCACCATTACATATTACATTACATGATACCACTGCACATTGCATACTGAATACTAACCACCATATCGTCCACGATGCTTCATTCCACCATTACATATTACATTACATGATACCACTGCACATTGCATACTGAATACTAACCACCATATCGTCCACGATGCTTCGTTCCACCATTACATATTACATTACATGATACCACTGCACATTGCATACTGAATACTAACCACCATATCGTCCACGATGCTTCATTCCACCATTACATATTACATTACATGATACCACTGCACATTGCATACTGAATACTAACCACCATATCGTCCACGATGCTTCATTCCACCATTACATATTACATTACATGATACCACTTCACATTACATACTGAATACTAACCACCATATCGTCCACGATGCTTCATTCCACCATTACATATTACATTACATGATACCACTTCACATTACATACTGAATACTAACCACCATATCGTCCACGATGCTTCATTCCACCATTACATATTACATTACATGATACCACTGCACATTGCATACTGAATACTAACCACCATATCGTCCACGATGCTTCATTCCACCATTACATATTACATTACATGATACCACTGCACATTGCATACTGAATACTAACCACCATATCGTCCACGATGCTTCATTCCACCATTACATATTACATTACATGATACCACTTCACATTACATACTGAATACTAACCACCATATCGTCCACGATGCTTCATTCCACCATTACATATTACATTACATGATACCACTGCACATTGCATACTGAATACTAACCACCATATCGTCCACGATGCTTCATTCCACCATTACATATTACATTACATGATACCACTGTACATTGCATACTGAATACTAACCACCATGATGCTTCGGGCCACCATTACATATTACATTACATGATACCACTGCACATTGCATACTGAATACTAACCACCATATCGTCCACGATGCTTCATTCCACCATTACATATTACATTACATGATACCACTGCACATTGCATACTGAATACTAACCACCATATCGTCCACGATGCTTCATTCCACCATTACATATTACATTACATGATACCACTTCACATTACATACTGAATACTAACCACCATATCGTCCACGATGCTTCGTTCCACCATTACATATTACATTACATGATACCACTGCACATTGCATACTGAATACTAACCACCATGATGCTTCGTTCCACCATTACATTACATGATACCACATCACATTACATACTGAATACTAACCACCACGATGCTTCATTCCACCATTACATATTACATTACATGATACCACTTCACATTACATACTGAATACTAACCACCATATCGTCCACGATGCTTCGTTCCACCATTACATATTACATTACATGATACCACTTCACATTATATACTGAATACTAACCACCATGATGCTTCGGGCCACCATTACATATTACATTACATGATACCACTTCACATTATATACTGAATACTAACCACCATATCGTCCACGATGCTTCGTGCCACCACCTCAGGTTGGAACAGTCCTCCTGACTCCGACAGCAGACGAGTTTCCTTGGGCTGTAAACAGAGCATCATCATGGAGTGTCTGTGTCAGGAGGGATAGAGCTTGATCAGATGTATCAAAACTGTATCTATCAGGTAGTGTGAGGGATAGGGAAAAAGGAAGCGAGAGAGAGTGTGTGAAAAAGATAAAGAAAAGACAAAGAAAGGGGGGAGGGGTAGAAAGAGAGAGAGTAAAAAAACAAGAAGAGACAGACTGCCCTGCTCTCATGGTGACCTCAATTTCAATTACCAATCCAGTCTATGCCCTTGGTGCATTCGGGTCAAAGTCATGGGGATCAGTGTGTTCTGGGGAGCTGTCGGTGGATGGTCGTGGTGGCGCCCTCGAAGGAGGATCTCACCCACGCTGGCTCCGCGACTAAGATATTATTGTCGTCAGTAGGGGGCTTAGTAGGTGGTGTCCTGCGCACAGGCTCCACTGAACTCCACCAAAGTGACTCAGCAGCAGTGCAGTGTCTCCTCGGTTGGTTGCCTCCTGATGGTCTAACATAGATTCACTCCCCTTAGACTGCTGGTTTCGGATTATACGACCTGAACAATCCGGGGTGTGGCTGCGTGTTGAGACTCGGAATGAGCAACATGGGAGCAACGCAGAAGATGGGACAGCAAAAAAAAGAAGAGACAGACTGAGATAGAAAAATAAAAAGTGATTTTGTCATTTCAATCCCAAAGATTGTCTATACCTTAGCACACACATTCTCAGAAGCCTATTCCTGGTCTGAGAAGGACTCTTCCTGAGTGGAAATTTACACTCTTTGAAAAGTCTCAAGTGCAGTTTTTTCTGTTTTTTCTTTAATGTGCAGTAACCTTAACAATAACCAGAAATGTGGCACAGATCCCATAGGTAACTTCACATTTTTGTGCTGTAAAGAAAATAATGAACAGAGGAAGATAATGAGCGACTTAGCTCATTTTTTCACCGCATGGCGGCGCTGCGGTTGAGTGGGTCCAAAGTATGGAGGAGAGTTGAGTCTCTCTCTCCTCTCTCTCCCCATCAAAGGCTACCACTAGGTTTGGACCCACTCGACCGCAGCGCCGTGAAAGGAGCAAGCTAAGTCGACCATTGAAGTAAATCTTCTTTTCAACGTTAGATCGTCTTCTCCAGGGGGGAGAAATCTGGAGGTATTTGGTCACACTGACCTTGGTTTTCTGCTCCTCAGCAAAGCCTGGGGTGTTTGTGTCCGGTGGGGGGGGGGGGGGGGATGTAGAGGCATTTGGTCACACTGACCTTGGTTTTCTGCTCCTCAGCAAAGCCTGGGGTGTTTGTGTCCGTGGGTGGGGGGTGGGGGGGGGGGGGGGGGGATGTAGAGGCATTTGGTCATACTGACCTTGGTTTTTCTGCTCCTCAGCAAAGCCTGGGGTGTTTGTGTCGGGTGGGGGGGGGGGGGGGGGGGGGGGGGGGGGGATGTAGAGGCATTTTATCTTGGTTTTCTGCTCCTTAGCAAAGCCTGGGAGTGTAGGGGGAGAAATGTGGAGGTATTTGGTCATACTGACCTTGGTTTTCTGCTGCTCAGTAAAGCCACTGTCTGAGTCGGGGGGGGGGGGGGGGGGGGGGGGGGGGGGGGATGTGGAGCTATTTGGTCATACTGACCTTGGTTTTCTGCTCCTCAGCAAAGCCTGGGGTGTCTGTGTCAGGGGGAAAGGCCAGGGTGATCTGGATGTTGTGAGGCTTCATCTGTAAGTGTAACATCATCATCATTATCATCATCACCATCATCATCATCCTTATCATCATCATCACAGGGTGTCTGTTTCAGGAGGAACGCCAAGGTGATCTGGATGTTGTGAGGCTTCATCTATAACATCATCATCATTAATACCATCATCCTATCATCATCATTACCATCCTCATCATGATCATTACTTATTGTGGACACTACTACATCCCTACATCCCCACCCTCAGCCAACAGGACTCTGGGACACTGGCACTGGACAGGGTCCCCTAAAAAAAAGCTGTGGTTGAAAAAAACATCCACACTCTCCTTAAATTGTCAATGATTTTTAACCCTTTCACCGCCGATGCCGCATTTCTGTGCACAGTCTGACCAGACCCCAGCCCACATTCTCCAGGATTGCCCCCTATATACAGTCCAGAGGAACCAGACCTGGCCGGAGGGGACAGACCTACACACCAAGCTGTGGGGCGCAGCCACCGAGCTGGAACTCACGACAACGTTCATGGCATCTGCCGGACTGAAGATTTAGAATGGCCCACATCGAATGCTGAGAGAGAGAGTGAGTGTGTACCACAATTATTTAACACCCATATCATTTAAAGCCTTGAAATCAGGATCTGTTATCCAATGATCTTGTGTTCTTAATGTTGAGAGGTAAGGATAGGTTGTATTTTATGTGTGTCACAGAGGAATCCTGAATATAGCAGATGAAATCATGTAAGTTTAATGGAACACTTTGGCTATTAATGGCTGGCAGTGAAAGGGTTAAATCTAATGAAGATATTTACTCAGAATGTTCAACAGCTATCAGGTTTTTGTCACTGTACACCATATCAACCAAACACAACAATAATATCATGTAAAATAAACAAATAAATAAACAGTAAAGTTGAAGCACCCTTATTTCTTGACTGGGTGTTTCAGACACCCTTAATTTACAGAATAAAAAATCAACTTATATCTGTTGACTTCTGTGGACGTTTCATCCTACCAAAGTCCAACAATAAGGATTCTAATATACATGTATTTCTCTTTACAGAGATCAGGAGTATAATGTGCTTCAAACCCCACACTCACCAAATGAGGCTTGGTAACAAATATGCCTCTACAGAGGCATGTACTATGAATTCATCTGTAACCTAACAGAAAGAAAATCTCAACACTGCCTGATGTTTTGCGTGTTCCTGTGTTTAATAGTAAGGTTAGCAAACAAGACAAGTGACTACAATACAAAATTTTGATTCCACTCAGTTTCCAGGGACGCTAAACAAAAAAGAGGATTCCAGTGACAGGGTGCTCATTTTAAACTGTTTCCAGGGACAAATACCCCTTAGGGGGGACGGTAGGCAGCCCTGCAAACGCCAAGGACCAAATATTGCTGTACCTCCATCTGCAGAGCTTCAGCCAGGCCCCTGAGGGCGAACTTGGAGGAGGAGTATGCAGTGTACCCAAAGAGCCCCAGCTGGCCTGCCATGGACGACACCAGAACCACACGACCTGCCTTCTGGCCCACCATGGAGGGAAGGACTGCCCGTGTCAGCAACACGCTGCCGTGGTAGTTGATGTCCATCATACGCTGCGTGACATAACAACACAATGTGATGATGATGATGACATGTCACGGAGGGAAGGATGCCCGCGTCAGCAACACACTGCCGTGGTAGTTGATGTCCATCATACGCTGCGTGACATAACAACACAATGTGATGATGATGATGACATGTCACGGAGGGAAGGATGCCCGCGTCAGCAACACACTGCCGTGGTAGTTGATGTCCATCATACGCTGCGTGACATAACAACACAATGTGATGATGATGGTGATGATGATGATGACATGTCACGGAGAGGACTGCCCGCGTCAGCAACACACTGCCATGGTAGTTGATGTCCATCATACGCTGTGTTGCATAACAACACAATGTGATGATGGTGATGATGATGATGATGGATGATGATGATGATGGTGATGATGGTCAATGATGATGATGATGATGATTGTGATGATGACGGACCATGGAGGGAAGGAACAACGCACTGCTGTGGAAGTTGATGATGATGATAACGATGATGACGACAATGATGATAAGGTGGAGCAGCACAGAGGGAAGGAGGATGGTGACAGTTACATCAAACAGTCTTGGTTCTTATCAACCATGTATGACAGCAACATTTTCATAAAATTACAAAAATCAGGAACATACTAACATGACAGTCTTGATATGGAACCTGCGAATTAAACCAACATAACTCAAAACTGGTCCATATTTACGTACTGGACTTACCAGTTGATCAGGCAAGGCTGTGCACAACATTTTGAAAAGATAGAAACACTGACGATGGCGCCGTATGAACAAATCTGACATAATTTGACATGAAATGACTGAAGTCTTGATTTTGTTTTCTTCTTCTGTGGCGACATCTTACAAGATAATGCCCCATCAATTTCCGCACAGTATAACATAATCTTGAGATGGAAAAGATAAAGATCATTCAAACAGAAATCATAGCAGCAACATAATTATGGGCATAAAACGTCAGCTTGTCATGCGTTTTAGGTTCCTAAAATAGAATGCATAGTGCATGTAATCATCAAATGTCAATTAACAACGACTTGTGCACTGGACACAGAAGGAAACCAGGTGAGAAACAGAGAAACAAGGTAACACCGTGGGTGCAACTACACAAAATGAAAAAACCTGAAAGGCCGGGGTCCAGGGGTAATGTCCCCCTGCAGCTGAAGCAAAAGTTGATTTATGAAGGTATTTTAGTTTGCTTTTTCCACAATTTTTCCACAATTTATACAAATGCTTACATGATCTCGTTTGACAAATTTTAAAAAAAGGAACTTCCTTTTCTGGTAAAATTCAAAAACAGGAAATCCTTGTATACCAGGAAAGGCTGCACCCATGGCACACACTGAGAAAAAACAGAGATGCAGGAAGCAAGGGGGACAGACAGAAAGAGACAGAAAGGGGTCATGAATAAAGACCCAGACAGACAAAGACTTCACAGCCCGGTAAATGTACATCTACGCACAGTTCTTCTTCGATCGCTCAGACAGTTTCCTGTCAATTATGAGCGCAGATGCGTCATGTTGCCATTAGGCGCCTAAGATATAGTTAGGCCCAGCAAGTCCGACTTCGGCTGGAGGAGGAAATCTTTTCGAAAGTGTTTCGTGAAAAAAGGCAGGTGAATGGATCGGTTAGGCAGAAAGATAGAAGATGATAGAAAGCAAAGGGAAAAGGCAGAGTCAAAGAGAGTGATAGATGAGAGGAAGCTACAAGCACAGAACTTCCAAAAGGTGGGAGAACTATTTATACAAAAGACCCCCCGGTATCCCCACGGGGGGATCTACGCACAGTGAACTGAACAGAACCTTAACCCCTTCAAGACATCACTGCCTTAAACAAACATTATTACTGGCCTGGGGCTGCCTAGAAAATAATATAACAAATAAGAAGCGCAACAAAACTAATACTGTCAATGATTCAGTGTTGACAACATTACTGGTTGATCCAAGTATATTTGTCGCTTTGAAATCGTGGTTACTTGCATTAAAATCAGAATCATTAGTGTCCTGATTGCTATCACTGTTAATGGAAACATATTGGAGCATTTTCTGAGGCTCGTCTAGGGCCGATTTGTTGGACATTCTTAACATTAAAAATTGAAACAGAAGTGCCAAACATAAGTGAAACGAAAGCTGGAAGAGTGATGAAGAGAAGTAAACCCCCAAAAACGTGGTTTGGATTGAAAACAGCATGGATTAAGACAAGCTTTAGACTCAGAAATTGCTGTTCCGAGAATACTCGGAACTAGGCCCTGACTGGCATTCTCCTGTTCCGAGGATACTCAGAATTCGTCCGCAATTAGTTAAGCAGCGTTTTGGTGTACATGTACCTTGAACTCTTCCGGAGGCGTGTCCAGGAACTTTCCACTCATGGAGGTGCCCGCACAGTTGATCAGTGCACTGATGGGGCCCTGTGCGTCTTCAATCTGCATTGAACATCACATTTATTATAAGGAAAAGCACATAACCACGAGAATGCAACGAAAACAATCATGCGAGTGTCTAGGAACTTGCTGCACAGTCATCTTTAGGGTATTTTATAGTCACAGAGGCGTCTCTGTGAAATTAGTGTTGCTCCCACCTGGAGAGTGTGTCGCAGCGCGCCACCCTTTTTCTTTTTTTTAAATTTTGCATGCGAGTTTTGTGTGATTGATGAGGAAGGAAGGGTGGGTGGGGGTTAAATTTTGACCAAATGACAATTTTTTCGTTGCCACTGGGTTTAGCGTGTGCTAAGTGCATGGGCACACGGGACCTCGGTTTATCGTCTCATCCGAAACACTCGACATTCAGACCGTTAAGGCCTAGTGTAAAGTGAGAAGAAAAATCCCCTGTACCCAGGTTTGAACTCGGGTTTACTTGACACGAGGTGAACGCGCTACCACTGTGCCACTCTACACTTGTATCTCTTCCATCTGCATCAAAAATCATTTCGTTGAAAATAAAAGTATGGAATGCTAAAAGCAATGAAAATACAGCCAAGCTTACATATAAGTTATCCGAGTGTTTAGAAACTTAATGGAGCTTTGACATCGCTGCACATTTAATGCTGTCTGTGATGCGGAGGGAAGGGAGGGGAGGGGGTTGCAGCGAGGTGAGGGTAGGTACGTAGGTGGGTGGGGAAGATAGGGAAGTAAAAGGGAATGGGGAACAAAAACAGTACCATATTGTTCTGACTATAAGGCCATACGTTTTCTCTGAAGACGCCTTGGTGTCCAGCTCTCCATTGAGTTTTCCTGCATCAGTTTGAACAAATTGTGGTGGTACAACTGATAACTTGATGTAAACCATTTACCTGTTTGACTGTTTTCTGCAAAGTGCTGAAGTCCCTGGTGATGTCTACGGACACACAGTGCACCTTCTGAAAACAAACACATGCACCTTTAAAGACACACTGACGCACCACCATTAAGTCCTTTGTTTTTTTCTAGGTAGCTGTGACCCACATACAAATGTCCCCAACTTCAAATTGAGGCTGCTCTTTAAAATGATGTTTCGTTTTCAATTTGGGGACATTTGTATGGGATTCAAACCTGGTCAAAATAAGATTTCTTACCAGCGAGAGGGAGAAACCCGTGAAAGCCGTGATTTTCACTGATGGATGTGGTGGGTCTTTAAGGGGCAGACCCACTGCATACGATTCAATCCAAATGGGATCTGATGGTGACGATGTCTGTGAGTCATGATTCATGTGAAATACTTACATCTAAACACAATACTATTTGTGTTCACTATATTCATGCAAACCCCAATACAGGAATCACATAAAATGTCTGATGCAGAAATACAGATATTTCATCAGATTCCTGTACAAGGGACTACAAAATAGTGATCAAAACTAGTAGGATTTCATCAGATTCATTTAGCAGAATTTCTCAAAAATCATACCTCACAAACATCACAATCAAGATCGCATTTGGATTGAATCGTATTTAGAGGGTCGGCATGTTTGCTGTTCAAACCCACCCTCTGTGACAGAACATGCATGCACACAAAAACAATCATGCATGCACACGCATATATGCGCTACACACACACATACCGGTTGTAGTTGTATGCGGTTGGCTTGAGGCCCCCAAAAATTGTAATGATTAATTTCAATGTCACGCACGTACGCACCCAAACACACACACACACATGCGCGTGCGCACACACACACACCTATTCTTTACCTGTGTGCTGCTGTTTACAAAGTGCTTTTTCACTTCAGCCTCAGCTTCAGCTAATCGTGCCTGAAACATTTCAAGAAAACCAGATTTTGAAATAAGTTCTCTCTGTGACTAATACCTACATTCTCTCTGCTAATACTAATTCTTTAGATTTAAAAGTAAAAACCGGTAGTCATTTCTTTGCCACACAGCTACAGAAAATGATTTTTTGCAGTGATAAATTTACTGAATGCATATCAAAACAAAATTAAATTTGTTGATCAGTTTGTTATTGCTATTTGATAATAATTTGTTGCTTTTTCCGGCTTTTCTTCATTGTTTCTTATAAATATTTTGTCCTGCCTTCATTTTCCACATGCTAATGCCACATGATACACCCTAACAATTGTCTTAAAAAACATCCCATTAAATTTTAAATTTCTTCTGCATAGTATGTATTGCACATGCTATGCAATACACACACTTAAATGTTTCAGTATAAATATATTTCAAATACAGCTTTTTTCCCCAGAACTATCCCAGTTTGGAATTATCTTCCAGCCGCAGCAGCCAAGGCTCCCTCCTTGGTATCTTTCAAGAGGGAGCTCAACAACTTGTCTTTCTAATCTCTGACTAGGGGGGCATAGATCAAAGCAGTGGTAAATGAAGGGCAGGAGCTGTGCCGGTCAGGGTTTGGCCCCAGGGACCGCTACGGTAGCCGGATTGGTCTTGCCTGGATACTGTGAAACAAAGGTCTATGGTCCACACACACACCCCTCCACACACATACACTTCTTTTTTTTTCCACACACTTTGCCCAAAATTAGTTTTCTAATTATTTTATTTTCCACATTGCGCAACCTCTTAAGTCACTGTAATGTCTACTGAGACGGCGTGACAATAAATTATTGAAGACTTGAACAGTCTGTAGTGTAACCCATCAGATTCACTGACCTGATTTCTGGCCAGAAGAGTGACACTGGCTCCTTGCTTTGCCGCCTCCACTGCCAGACATTTTCCTATGCCACTGGAACCCCCTGTCACCTGCACGTTACCATACCGACATGTCAGTCTGTGCAAATGAATTATCAAGCTTTGTCATGTCACACACAATGCATAGAACAGTGATACTGGTTCAGTAATGTGCTGCCTTCACTGCCAGACATTTCCAACACCACAGCCTGGGTACAGGGGATTTTTCCTCTCGCCTTGCACTATGCCTTACGGTCTAAATGTGGAGTCTTTCGGATTAGACGATAAACCGAGGTCCTGTGTGCCCATGCACTTAGCACACGTTATCTCCCAGTGGCATCGAAAAAGTTGTCATTTGGTCAAAATTTAACTACCACCCCCACCTTCCTCATCACTCACACAAAAATTGCATGCAAAAAACACAAAAACTGGGTGGCCCGGCTCTGACTGTGAAGTCGGAGTGTGGCCTCTGACTCCAGGTGGGAGCAACCCGAATTTCACACAGAGACGCCTCTGTGACTATAAAGTACCTAATACCTAAATTAAGTCCCCTGTCACACTTGCACATGTATCTTGCACACAACTCCATTTACATACAGAAAAATAATACAAATCAAATTATATGAACTAGTTTCACACAATCCAGAGGAGTGATACTAGTTCCTGCTTTAGCTGTCTCTACTGCTAAATTATATATTCCCCAATACCAGCAGAGCTCCTGGTAGTTTACAATCTGGATCAAAACAAAAGGAGCAGGGCTCCCAGGCCCATCCCCCCCCCCCCATTTGAGGGTCTATGAAGTACTATAAGCAAAAAGGACCCTAAGAGAATGAGAAGGGGGTTCCAGGGATGCACGTTGTTGTTGTTCTCGTTCCCTGGCTTAAAGACTCCAGGGATCATCCCAACAGCCGAAGCAATTGAACGCAATGCTGCAAATGCCCCAAGTAGGGATGAGAACATTACGTGTGTGACCGTTTTTATTACCCCGCTACGTGGGCAGCCACACTCCGACTTCGGAGGATGGATGCACTATAAAAATGAGCAAAATAACAACCCATGGTCTTCACATTCCAACTTAGGACCTTCAATCAGGGACCCTTCACCACCCATTGTTTTCACTACTTCCATAGTTTGGGGCCAAATTCATTCAACTGATACTCCCATATTTGTCAGTCCATTTTCTCTCACCAGCTACCATTCAGTTGACTATTCTTTTCCTAACACCCCCCCCCCCCTCTCTCTCTCTCTCACCGCATGTGTGTGTGTGTGTGTGTGTGTGTGTGTATGCTTATGTTTGCGCACACTCATATTTTTAAAACTTCCATCCCGCTAGTAAAGGGATGCACTTGAAAAGTCATCTATTTTCGTTATTTGTGACGTAATGGGGATCCTCTATCCGTTCTCTAGGACCCTCTATACCAATGCCATAGTTGAGGGGTCCATGGGACCACTTATTCTGCAAACAATTGGGAGGCTTGACATTTATTTAATAATTTATATATGCCAATGCTATGAATGATGCTTTTCATCACCACAAAGAAGTGGTGACAGGACACCCACGAATCATGCCTATGGCGAAGCCCATGCCCTTTATTTGAGGGCGAAGGGAGTTCAGTGTTGCAATAATTCACTATTAAAAAGTTTTTAAAATTTATTATTATACAAGTTGTATTACAACTTTAGTGCGAGTGTGAGAGGAAGGTGAGGGGGTTGTTTGTTATTAATAAGAAACTACTATAGTATATAATATTAGTGTTTAGAACACACACATACGCACACGCACACACAACACACACACACACACACTGGCTTCCTCATCACAAATTATGTGACACTGACTGACTGAGTAGTGACAGTAGTCTTGTAAATCTTGTGAACATTATGATTAGTCATGTGATTAGACTAGAGACCGAGTCTGCAGTGCACATTATTACCAAAACATGAGCTCCATTCAACAGGAGTGGTTTGGGCGCCATACTCTTTGACAGCAAATAGAGAAGCACTACAAGTACAGCGACTGCCACCAAAACCCAAATCATTTTGGCTCCCTTCTAAGCCTACAGCGTGTCAAAAAGAAGACGCCGACTTTCCCCTCTGTTCATTGATTTTCCCAAGTTTGTTGAGGTTTCCACGGGGAATAACAAACACACCACCATCGATTGTCCCCCTTTCACGAGAAAGCTCCCAAATGAGAAATCACCGGTACAAATGAATACCTTAGTGATTGTTACCAGCCGTGACGAAAAGAGTGAAGCTGGTAATATTTTCAGAGAATTCTGTTTGTTTCTGACTATCTGAACGCGATAACATATGAACGGATGGACCTAGACGGCTCAATGCGGATAAGTACTAAGGATATCTAGGCCAAGTTCGAAAATGAAGATTATTGCTTTAGTAACAGAGTTGCTAACTCCTGGAACTCACTGCCACCTGAACTAAAAAATGCCCCATCTACTAACGCTTAAAAAACTCTACTTGACAAAAATGAAAATTTTAGTGAAATGTTTTATGATTATGATGATTGAAATTGCAACCAGGAAGAGAAGTCCCCTGATCAAGAAATACCAACTCCACGGCCAAGACCTTGAGACGAAATACCTGGGAGTCACCATCTCACAAGATCTTAGATGGGACTCCCACATCTCCAATGTGACCAGCAAAGCCAGCAAAACCCTGGGCTTCCTCTGGCGAAATCTGAAAGTGGGCTCTGTCAAAATCAAAGAGACGGCGTATAAGACACTCATCAGGCCCATCCTTGAGAATGCCTCTCCGGTATGGGATCCGCACACTGCGAAAGATGTCGGCAGGGTGAAGAAGGTACAGCGAAGAGCTGCCCGCTGGGTGGTGAATAGGCACCGCCAGACATCCAGCGTGGAAAACATGTACACTCAGCTACACTGGACTCCACTCGCCGACAGAAGACGCGCTTCCAGACTGACTGCCTTCTTCAAGCTTCAAATGGGGACATTTCCATCAATACCCCATACAGCCCATCCCTCAATCGGACAGCCAGACAAACAAGACAGTCACACCAGTCTACCTACCTTCTTCCATCCTGCAAAACGAGCTACAGAAAGTTCTCTTTCTTTCCTCGGACCATCAGAGATTGGAACTCCCTTCCACCTGAGGCAGTGACATCAGCCTCAGTGGAAGGCTTCAAGTCCCGGATTTAAATAAGCAACGCCCCCCCCCCCCCCCACCCCCCCCCCCCGCCCCCCCCCCCCCCCCCCCCCTCGACCCAATCATTTTCCCAAATCCCATCCATCCATCCACAACCCCGCCTACCCTTCCCAACCCCGGACCCACCTAGCTCCTTGCATCCCTTCTCCCCCCCCTCCCCCCCCCCCCCCCCCCTCCCCCCCCCCCCCCCCCCCCCCCCCCCCCCCCCCCCCCCTCAGATCATAGTTTGATTGTTTTTCGCATGCAATTGCAACCTAATTAAAGAAAAATTCTGGATGGGACATATTATAAGCCTTAGGCAGAAGCCAGTCCCTACACTACTACTACTACTACTATTACATAGGTCAAAGGTCAAGGTCACTGGAGCCGAAAATGCTGCCAATCACCTGGCACGATAACGTTTGAAAGGAGGGACCTAGGATACTCAAATTTTGCATGCAAATAGGTACTTAAAATATCTAGGCTAGGATCGAAATTGATGGTCATCGGTCAAAGGTCAAGGTCACTGGAGCCGAAAATGTTTGAATGGAGGAACCTAGAACGTATATGCTGCATGCAAATAGGTACTAAGGCTATCTAGGTCAGGTTCGAAAATGAAGGTCATAGGTGAAAGGTCAAGGTCACTGGAGACAAAAATGCTGCCCAGCACTTGGCACGATAATGTTTCAACGGATGAATCTATGATGCTCAAAGTTTGCATGTGCCAGTATATTGGTATTAAGGGTAGCTAGGCCATGTTCGAAAATGAAGGTCATAGGTCAAAGGTCAAGGTCACTGGAACCGAAAATGCTGTCGAGCACCTGGCATGATAACGTTTAAACGGAGGGGCCTATGACACTCTAATTTTGCATGCCGATAAGTACTAAGGATATCTAGGCCATGTTCGAAAATGAAGGTTATTGTTCAAAGGTCAAGGTCACTGGAGCCGAAAATGCTGCGAGCACCTGGGCCTGTATTCACATTGAATTAGTATGAGACTTATCATCATGATGTCTTATATGTCCTTCTAATGTTACCGCGACCCACTTTCTTTATTTCTTATCTACCCCCCCCCCCCCCCCCTTCTCCCCTCCCCCCCCTCGCCTTTACATTTCTCTGTCCAGCCACCAAGTTAATTGCCCCGCTGCTTCAAACGAAAGCCGCGGAAGGGCGTTATCTCTTTCTCCCCGGTCGGCACGTACCATCTACCGAGGTTACCTCCCTTCACCCCCCCCCCCCCCCCCTTTCTACCGGCTCATCACAAGAAAGTGACAACCGAGGTTATTTCCCTTTGAACACGGTTTTTCCTTTTGAATCACAAGGTTAGGAATGTCAGGAATGTGATAAGGATGGAATAGGCGCGTGATTGTTCGGTACATTTAGAACAGCAATCTTGTGACGTGTGGACTGTAATACACCAATAGCAGGCTTTCATTGTTTGAAAGTGAAGGCTATAATTGGAGTGGTGAGAAAAAGTTGTCACACAAGATGCTGAAACGTAGCTAGAGCAACACTCACAACCAGTCATCATAAGCCCACTAGTAAGTATTATTGATGGCAGGTGATTGAGATCTTGTTTGTTTGACTCTAGTTTTGATCTAGATCCTATGTTCAATGATGAATAAGGAGTAGATAGATATGTTATAGAAAAGAAGTGGTAAACATTCTATTCTATTTATGTGCACTGATTATTTGTGTGTGTGTTTTTGACTTGAACACTTTTGGTACCAGAACCGGAGTTTATGCCTACTAACCCTTTTGTCTATTTTTAGTAGGAAACCTATGGGCCGCAATCTTGCACTATTTTTAGTAGGAAACCTATGGGCCGCAATCTTGCACTTTATGATACCATTCCTTTCCAGGTGTTGGATGGAGAGTGATGATGGATTGATCACCTTTTATGTTTTACTGATCTCAGTTTGTTAACTGAAATTCAGTTTATTTATTAACTACATGTAGTGCTATTGTACAAGGGAAGCCTTCAAGCCGGTTGGGATTCACTAATTCCCTGCCGACTGAAGCCCCTTGTCTCTAAGCCATAGAGATCTACATCCACCTTCTCCTGTGATTATCAGCAGGGCATCGTGGGCCGGACGATCACCCCGGACTCCACCAAGCACCAAGACGGGTCCGTCGCCAAGACAACCTGCACCCAGAATCCGCGAGGAGACCACGCTTGAACCGTGCCATCCCGCGAAGCCGTAATAGGAACGACTGGGAGCTACTCTCACCTGACGAGCAAGCCCAGAACTTCAAACAGCTAAGTCTACCTGACTGCGCCAATCATTTGAACTTTCCTACGGACACCGAAGATAATTAGTAACCCTTCCGGCATGGGGCGAACCTTATAGAAAGACAAAAGTCTTGTGAATCCTTTCGGATTTCATTGTTTTTTAACCATATTTTGTTTTGGCGCCATTGAGCTGCTTTATTATTATTGTTGCATAATCTTATGCAGATTTTGGGAGTAAATAAAATACAAGTGTCAAATAATCCTGAACCCTTTGGTCAGACTGATGAGAGTGGGAGTCTTGTAATTTCATGTAAAACCCTACTTCTCTCTGTCTGCCATTTAGAGCAATTCAACCACTTGTATTTCTTACAACCATCTGACGAGCCAGAACCCGGGCACAAATATAAATTTATTAGATGAAAAGGGGCCGGGAAAGTTGCTCATCTCCCATACCCTAGAGAAGTGGGCTAAAGGCAAATTTTTCTAAAGTCTTCCCTAGAGACTTAGCCTTTTAACCCATTACCTCGTCACATCTAATTGGGGGCTCGCGTCCGGGATATTTTTTTTCATAAAGTCTAACAAATTTCAATTCAAACTGTAGTTCCTTTTCAAAACTTATCTTGTGTCCACTGGGAAAGTTATTGTGATTTGGTTCACTGTGTTTTGATTTGATTTGTTTGAATGCTATTTATGACTTTATTTTGATGTGCATGCTATTTCTGTTTATGCTGAAATAGTTAAGTGTTGTTTGATACATTCAACTCAGCAGCTTTGTTTTTATTTTGAATAGTTGTATTTACAACCATGGCTGAGATTGTTAAACTTAGGAGGGAACTTAAAGAATGGGGAGAGTCTCTAGGATTGTCAGGCCAAGAGTTAGCAAATTTTGTCATATCTGAATATGACAAAGAGAAAACTCGCGAGGAGGCCGAGAAAGACAAACAAAGAGCTCATGAGGCTCAAGAGGCTGACAAAACTCGGGAGGCTCAAGAGAGCTAATAAGCAGAGAGCTCATGAGGCTCAAGAGGCTGATAAAGCTCGCGAGGCTCAACAAGCAGATAAAGATCGCGACGCTCAGGAGCAAGAGCAAATCCGTACTCATGAGTTAAGGCAGAGACAACTAGTGCAGGATGCCAAAAATAAAGAACTCGAACTTGAGGCCACTGAGCGAGAAAAAGCGCGAGACCATGAACTAGCTATGAAGCAGCTTGAAAACTCAGCAGACTCTGAGACTGCTGCCCCTCAAAATTTTCCCCCTCCCATTCATACCTCAGCCATGACCTTCACATTGGAGGCATTCAATGAGGCAACAGAGTCTATCGATGCATTCCTCGATAGATTTGAAAGACTGGCCCAGGAATTTGAGCTTGCTCCGGAAAAGTTCAACCTCAAGCTTGCCCAAAGTCTCAGGGGTGTGGCTTATGAGGTATACAGTAAACTTCCGTCAAGCCAAATTACCGACTACCCAGCTTTGAAAGAAGCCCTGCTCAACAGATACGAGTTGACAGCTGACGCCTACCGGAAAAAGTTCCGGTCAACCAGAAAAGGTAGGGGAGAGTCCTATGCCCAATTTTCAGATAGACTGGGGAACTATCTGACAAAATGGGTGTCCCTTTCTGCCAAAACTGAGTCCTATGAGGATCTCCGGGAACTGATGGTTGGCGAGCAACTGCGCGAAACCATGTCCCCAGAGTTACGCACCTTTACTGCCGAACAAGGTGCCACAACTCTGGCTGACCTCATCCAGCTAAGTGATAGGTACACTCTAGCCCATGATGAACCTAGCGCCCCTAAAAGGCCAAAACTACAGCAAGTAGTTGGGTCCACTGCTTCACAGCAGAGCAGGTTTAACCCCAACTCCAAAAGTGGGTCAAACAGTTCTACCCATGAACGACAACCACTGGGACAACCCTTATTCTGCTCATACTGCAAGTCGAACACCCACAATCGGGATGACTGCAGGAAACTTGCTTACAAGCGGCAAAATGTTGCAACTATGCAAGTCGTCTCGACTTCGCAGAATTGCACAAACCCCTCCCCAGTACAGTGTCCAGGCACACCGTCAGTCGTTGGACAGGCGACTGTCAACAACATCCCTGTTCAGTGTCTCTATGACACTGGACTGTCATGCGACGCCATTGTCTGCGGATCCTTAGTCCCCGCGTCAGCATACACGGGAGACTTCATCTCTCTGCAAGGCCCTGATGCTGCAATCCCCCCATCCACTTTGCCAGTCGCCATAATCAATGTCGACACCAGATATGTTAAGGGACCCATCAAGGCAGTGCTCATGGACAGTCCTGTCTATGACCTCATACTGGGATCACAGTATGTGTTTTTAGGGCACCCCTCTCAACCTGCCCTAGTTTCAGCAGGATTCCCTTCTCCCCAATCCACAAACCAACTCCCTCCCTCCTTCCCAAAGAGCAAATCTCCCTCAGCAGGGAAGAAACCTCTCAACGCGGCAAACCAAATTGCCGCGCGAGCAAATCCAGATTGTCCCAAGTCCCCAAGTCCGCCACAACTTGGAAAATCCTTCCCAAGGAATGTCCGCCTAACGACCCAAGACCACTCGCCACAGGTACCTCAGGTGAAAGGCAGCACTGTACCCGCAAACACCCACCGAAGGTACTATCGGGACAGGCCGCCGCACGTACAGCCGTCACCTACCCCTCCCTTTCAGCGAGTGGCAGTCGACTTGGTCGGGCCTCTACCTCAACGGAAGAAGAAATTCCGGTACATAGTCACCGTGGTCGACATATGTACCATGCAGTGCGATGCCGCCCCAATCTCCTCACTTGATGCTAGTCAGATAGCTGCGGCACTCAAAGCCATTTTCGCCCGAATCGGCCTACCAAACCACATCATCAGCAATGATGAATCCAGGCTAAAGGGGAAACTCAGGCAAGAGGTGTTTGCTATTCTGCAATCAACCTTGGGACAACTCAACACAGGATTGCCGCACCAACCTCAGTCGGAATCCATTCCACTGATCTCTAACCCACCTGCTCCTTTGAACTCTGTGTTGCGACCAGATGTTCCACCATTCCAGCCGACCCAGTCTCCCCACTAATTTGTCCCTGTCGCCCAAGTCGAAAGTGGAGTCGGCGTTCCACAGGAAGATTCCGGTACCAGAATCTTTTCTTCGGGGGGCCTCTGTGACGTAAGTGTCCCGCGCGACCCACTTTCTTTATTTCTTATCTACCCCCCCCCCCCCCCCTTCTCCCCCCCCCCCCCCCTCGCCTTTACATTTCTCTGTCCAGCCACCAAGTTAATTGCCCCGCTGCTTCAAACGAACGCCGCGGAAGGGCGTTATCTCTTTCTTCCTGGTCGGCACGTACCATCTACCGAGGTTACCTCCCTTCACCCCCCCCCCCCCCCCCCTTTCTACCGGCTCATCACAAGAAAGTGACAACCGAGGTTATTTCCCTTTGAAACGGTTTTCCCTTTTGAATCACAAGGTTAGGAATGTCAGGAATGTGATAAGGATGGAATAGGCGCGTGATTGTTCGGTACATTTAGAACAGCAATCTTGTGACGTGTGGACTGTAATCCACCAATAGCAGGCTTTCATTGTTTGAAAGTGAAGGCTATAATTGGAGTGGTGAGAAAAAGTTGTCACACAAGATGCTGAAACGTAGCTAGAGCAACACTCACAACCAGTCATCATAAGCCCACTAGTAAGTATTATTGATGGCAGGTGATTGAGATCTTGTTTGTTTGACTCTAGTTTTGATCTAGATCCTATGTTCAATGATGA